>SJOL01005126.1:10187-51752 GCA_004794785.1 Opisthorchis felineus | reverse complement strand
AGTTCCCGCAAGCTTTCACTTTTTATCCTTGACGTTCCTTTCGTTCTGTAGGATCTTTACTCAGGTCTGAGAGCGTTACTCGATTACACCGGGGACGACGTCGAAGAGGCTTTTGGCTGCAACTTTGTGGTTGCCTACCAGGACCCGTTTGGCAACACTCTATACCATGAGCTTAAACCAGATGGGACGAATGTACATGTCACAAAAGAGAATCGTCAGGTCAGTCAGGTGTTTTCCACCGCTGTGAGTTCGTCGTACTCCGGTTCACCACAAGATTCTTGTTTACTTCATGCTCTGTTTTGTGGTACTCCCTGTTGCTCACTCTTTGTCATCGTTATCGTCACCCCTTAACGTTAACTCGCCTACCCGAGGGACGCGTTGGTTTCCTGAGTCTTCTGTATAGATTTAATAAAAGCCAACTCGATTTCTCGATTTTACCAGATAATATTGTAATGTTTGCTGGTGTATTAAGGCTATTGTGTTTTGTACTGTAGGAATTCGTGGACCTGTACGCTAACTTTCTGCTGAATGAATCGGTGAAAAAATCGTTCAACGCCTTTCGCCGCGGATTCCAACTGGTCGTAGACGAGAGCCCACTCAGTTTTCTTTTTCGCCCAGACGAGATTGAGCTACTAGTTTGTGGAAGTCGGGTAAGTGCCTTGTTGAAGGCATGACACCACTGAATTTAACGCGCAATTTTTGGTCGGACCGGCTGTTTACTCATTCAGACGGTCAAACTGGTGATTATTCAGTGTTTTTTTTCTGAACAGCCATGAATCTTAGCCAAGAACCCGATTAATACCAGACCAGTGGCTCGGAATTTCATTGTTTACAAGGACGGTCTATTCAGCTCCGTAACAGCTCAAATACATTAAGGTTTTTCTCATATCGGGACTTATTAGGAGGGCGTGGAAAAGTGGATGTGAATGAAAACGGTAGGGAACTGATCGATCGATCCGATAATCATGGATGAAGCAAACTATATTGGGGTGATCATTGTGCATTGGAGAATATCGACAACGTCTGTCTGGGTTTTTTCGTCTCCTGTTACTACTCCTGTCTACTTCTCAGTTGTTTCACTCTATTCGCTCGCTCTTTTCAAATCATCTTCAGTCCATTATCTCTACTTCCTGGCATTCTTAGTTCTAATTCATCGCCGAAACGGATTATTTTTATCCTCGGTTGAGGTTGGTGTAAGACGCCACGTACGCAGCACATGTCCACGGCATAACTCTTTTCCCACCATTGTTTGCGTGGTTTTGGTTTTAGTGTTGTGAGGTCTTCACTGTTGATATACGGCGTTGCTTACTTCACTGCTTAAAAACTGATACTGAGGTCAGTATGATTAGGTCATTTTTTGATGTTTCCATTAGGTTGCTGTTCCAAGGGCAATGTTTTGGCCATGTACGTCCTGCGGACAACTAACTTTGAAGCCAATCTAAGCAATCTTATCACTCTAATGGGATTTCCAGAGTGGTAGGGTTTTCAACATGAAAGATCGCAACCCATATTTTTCCGGAGGGCATTTTCAACTTGTCCGGCTTCCTTTCCTTCTTGATGATTTTTCTACGCTTTTTGGAACGGAATGTTGTGAGCTTGTTTTACTTTGCGTCTCATGGGATCACCTCACCTGTTATGTCCACACGCCTCTTGTCTTGTCCCAGTTTTACGACTTCAAGGAACTGGAACGAGTCACAACTTACGAAGACTACACCGTCGATTCACCTGTGATAAAGAATTTCTGGGGTGTGGTACACAACATGACTACGGATCAGCAGCGCCAACTGCTGCAATTTTGCACGGGTTCTGATCGCATCCCAGTCGGAGGTATGGCCAAGATGAAGTTTACTATTGCCCGTCAGGGCGCAGACACGGATAGGTAAGCATTGTTGCACTTGTAGCATATGTTTCCGAGCAAATGAAGTGAGGAACTTTTTCAAAGGATACAATGTCGTAATGTGATTGGTAATTTATGTACACTGAGTCCAAAATTGGTGTCAATGTAACTGTGCAGCCATGTCCAGTCTAAACTCTTAGTGTCACTCATTAGCTGATTCTCATCGGTAGTACGTACACGTAAACTTGCCAACACCGGTTTTCAAAAGTTGGTCCATTTGGACAACTCAGCGAGAGCAGTTCGACATCGGCACGTGTCCATTTCTGACAGTATTCTAACACCAAACGCAGTTTGGTTTCACAGTACACATCTCTATACTGGTCCATCAGGTTCATCGTTTCTTTTGGCGTTTTGCTATCCCATAGTGTTTTTTAATACTACGGGGCCTTCAGATTTCAAATATATGGAGCGATAAGTGATAAATCTGAGTTAGCTCTAGAATAATTTTGTGTCACCAGGGGTCGTTGAGGAAAATGCTCAGGCAGTTCGTAGTATCTGTCGATAAAACTCACACCAGGACTGTGGGGTAACTTGAGATACACTGTGTCTCACTCGCGCATTTTGGGAGAGCACTTTGGAAAGTGTAAAGGAATTTCTGGTTAGTTGCGGAATCTGTCCTTATGGTTCTCTTTTGAACAGCATTTTTCCTGACCTGGCGTGATCATTTTGGTTAGTTCGCACCAGAGGGTTGGGTACTAGACATGAGTTTCGTTCTCTTTAGGACTTATCAGCATCGTATAATCTTGGGGATTTCGTCATGAAGACACTTGAGCTTACCATGCCGTGGCGGTCTGTGTGCCTCTGTCACCCACTGAGCTATCCTAGAGGGTGTCCATGCGACACTCCTCATACCAGGTTGGTCAGTGGTTAGAAATCTGACTAACACCCCCCTGTAGGTTGGGGGGGGGGGGGGGGGGGGGGGGGGGTTGTAACTTGTGTGGCGGCTTGTTCTGTAAAAATGGTAATGCACTTACATTTATTACCAAAGACCACTGCCTTGTGGTCAGGCTTTTGGGCCAAAAGCTTTCGTCGATGAGCCTAATCGTCCTCATTTCTAGGTGTGGGCGCCGTGGCAGTATCCCAGCCCACGTACACCCATGATTCCTCTAACTCATGATACTGTCATGCCACATCGGCCGTTGCATTGTGTCTTCAGTCGGGCCGCCTTTCTTGCTGCATACAGCAGTCTACCGCTGACATCTCCCTCCTTTCGCTCTTACATACTTTTCGCCCTCCTCCCAACCCATAATACACTACATGTAAGTTCATCTATCAGGACTGAGGACCCATTCGTCTTGTTTCAGTCTTGGCCGCGAAATCTGCGAGTCAGTCCGCGGCGACAGTCTCAGGCACCTCAAAATCGGTCTTCAAGCGTCAGCACCCGGTCTGTCTGTCTGCTTTTAATGCTCACACTCTGAAGCAAGCTGGACAGCTTGCTGTTCTTGCATACCAGAGACAAGAACCCAAGATTACAGCACGCCGCTTGCATTAAATGCTTCACCGCTGTCCACTCGCTTCGACCTGCGAACTTGCAAGCTAGAGGCCGCTGCGCTATGCTGTGCAGAGGTTGGTCTTGTCACCAGGCGGAAGGGTACCCGTTGATAGTCGTCTCTGTGCGGTTTGCCTGGCAACGTCCGTGAAGGAATCCCGTAAGCGGGAAACTGATCGTTGTCTGCTCATTGTGTCCGTCGAACTGCAATTAAACCCTGAACGGTGAACCTGCAACCCCTGCGGCCTCTGAGGGTTGTGACTCTATATGTTCTCCCAAGTGCCATCGAACTACTGGTCCAGATGACCTACGTGCGTTTTTCACGGATGCGGGTGAGGTCCTCAGTTAACGTTTCTCTGTTCTGTTTGCCTCTATTTGGGAGATGGAGACTGTCTCAGAGTGCATGCGGTAATCATAGGGGATCAGCTTGACCACACTCGTAACGAAGCTGTTGGGGTCACTTGTCCATCGTCGCCGTATGATGGCCCGTGAAGCTTTGACTCGATAGCAGAAAGCGAGATTTCGGCTTTTTAGGGATTCCGTTGACCAAATCTTTACACTTCGTCGAGTGCTGGATCAACAACATACGTATAAGCTACCCACAATTTTGGTTTTCCTGGATTTCCAAGGTGTATTTGACTCAGCTGACTCGTGTGTTCTTGACACATTTGCTCAGGAGGGAATGCCCCAGAAGTGTGTCCATATTATGTGTTCTTTGTATTCTGATGAGGATGCCGACTCTCTCCGTTGCTATTGACTTTCACCATCTACGGGATAATGGGATGAACACTGGAAGGACTTCAAAACCCTGATGTTCAAATAGCTGCTGACGAAAACCTTGTCGATGTGGATTATGCAGACAACAACGTTCACGTGTTCGAAGAGGTGATATAGACGCAAGTGTACCAAACGTCTCGTCCTTCTCAATGCGCTTTGTATGCACAAATACAAAGTCAGGCTCCTGGCGTGCAGCCACTTAACACGCCACTTACAATCCAATGCGTGACACTGGAAGTTGTGGAGTGTTATACATGTAGGTTCCGACTGTCGTGTGATAAATAAGGTCAGTGCACGAATCTTCAGAACTCGAGTCGCTTTGCGAATATGGGACTCCTATAGCTTCAAAGCGGCATTTCCCTGAATCTCAAAAGGCCAGACTACAGTACGGGTTGTTTTGTCGTATGACCGTGAAACGTGACCTCTGCAAGCAGCGGAACTGAGACGTATTCAGGTCTTTGACAACCGTTGTCTCAGAACCATGGCTCGTTTAGGCGGGTACCAGCGAGTCTGTAGCGGAGCAGTGAGAAGGCGGATGTTCGGTTGTGCAACAGATATTTGTTGTTGTTATTGTTATTGCAATAGGTTGTGCAACTTCAATCGAAGAATGTGTCCATCACCGGAAGCTGCGGTGTTTCGGTCGTTTTGGTCATGCTGTTTTGTCTTTTGCCGAAGAGGGTGCCTTTTTCCGTGGGCAAATTCGAGTGATCCAAGCGGTTCGGTGTTCAGCTTTTGATCTGGCATGGGGATGCAAAAGTGGTCACGAAGAGTCTGGATACTGTCGATGTGACTCACCTTCCCGGACGGAGGCCACATGCTTTGTTGGAGACGCTGCAAGATACGGTTACTGACGGATGTCATTGGCGTTGTGGTTATCAGTTTCTCTCCATAGTGTCTGAATGGGTCTCTGGAGGCACAGGCAATTCGGAACAAATGTGGTAAGGTCTCTGTAGATCCTGTGGCTATCCACTTTTATCGTTTTCTTCACAATAAGGCTTTCAACGAATTTATGGTTGTACAACATCGAAGCGTCAGTATCGAACATAGCTGTTGTGCTGTCGATCACGTTCACCTTGGAGGGTTCCGGGATTTGAACTTTGACCAACTGAATTGTCCTTTTAGCATATCACTACTACTTCTCTGGTAGGGCTGATCTTACTGGAATCATCGCGCCTGTAGAGGCAACCATTTCCATAGTTAGGCGATGTACATGTAGTTAGCTGATTGTACACTGTTGTTGAGCTCTAATAGGAGCTAACCTCACGGGCACCGATCTCTGCTTCGCTATAGAGTATTTGGAGTGATTGATTATTATTATTTGTTGTCAGCCAGTTATTCACTTCGATATTTGTTTTCTCCCTCCTGTTATTTTTCAGGTTGCCCACTGCTCACACCTGTTTCAACATCCTTCTCCTTCCTGACTATCCTTCTCGCGAAGAACTGGAACGCATGCTACTTTTGGCTATTACTCACTGCAAAGGATTCGGCGTTTCCTAGCTGTTGCCTAACTGCAATCGATCTATGCCAGATTGCCTCGATTATCCCCCCCACACACACCCCTTCTGCAACAGGGCTTGTAAATACAAGTTGTCGTTCGACTATTGACCGATTTGAACGACTTGCAACGGTAGAACTCGGCTTGAAAGTTTTTTTCTGGGTTCATACCGGGGTCCTTGCTTGTTTTCGATCTCCAACCCTTCACACCGTTGCTGTTGTTGTCCTGCGCGTGCTCGGTCATGCGTGTTTCACTTCGCTTCCCTTGATTCGTTCCTGTGTTATCACTTGTGCACAAACACTGAGTAAACGTCTCACTAGATTTGTCGTTGCTGCCTCTTCAGGCCCTAGTTGTAATTCGATGAGGAGGATTCTATATAGTGCATTGTTTGTTGAAACCGCAAATAGAACACGTGAGCTGATGCACCAAGATGCTTCTGTTATTGTTATTTCCCCCTGCTTGTTTGTCTGCATTTCAGGGGGCCGTTGTAGTAGACTTAGTAAGACTTAGCTGGTAGACTTTGGCCTGTTCGTCAGGACTGTTGAGTAACAAACGTTTAAATCACATAGATTTTGCGGTCTTAAACGGTTCATCAAGCGTTCCTTTTCAATCCTTGCTTGTGCTTTGGTGTGTTCGCATGAAACAGCACTAGAATTTCAAAAGGGGCTTTTTGATTGAATCCCTTATCTACTTTTACACCAAACCGTTGACATACCATGGTGCACTAAGTAGCGTGTTTTTGTGGCCGCCCGTTTTCCAGATGTAGTTTGGCTTTCATTCTAAATACACTGGACAGTTTTCGCCTCCATGTGGAGAACTGGGCATCATATTTCGTCCTACAGTTGTATTTACAGTCCCATTGGTGACTTCAAGGCAATTGAAGAAACATATGGAATGTGCTGCGAAGTTATAATACGGGCACACGGGAACAGTATGTTCCCGTATTATGGCACATGACCTATCTACTCTGATAATCGTGCACAATAGGACTTCAGAGCATATGATTGCATTTGTCTTCCTATTTGATAATTACTCATTTGTTGGTACGTAACCGGTGGTTCTGGATGTTTTGCTCAAATCTGAGTGCTATGGTTTACAGAAATACGGATGGGGAACGATTGCCCTTATAATTCTGTTACCCAGTTGAAGGCTTCTAAGCATGGCATTAAGAGAATTAGATAGAGGGCGAGAGGATGTTTTCGATTGGGCCATCAGGAATTTTGTTTCATTCACCACAGCTTCTTTGCCGAAGCAATCGTTGCCCAGAGCCCATGATAAGGACCATCGGCCGAATTGCATGCATCGATGCATATTTGCGACCTACCACTTAAGTTGGCATCCGTGCAGTTATCTGCTGAGTCAGCCGGGCCCGGCAGTTCTCTGTAACCTTGCTCCTTGGTATCATGTAGTGCGTGTGGGAAATTGACTATTATTTTGGAGTAGACAACAGGGTGAGTTGATATTTTGAATGTTAGTGTTTTTGGTCTGTTTCTCGAATAAACACTTCACCACAACGAGGATGGTGAGTGCACGTAAAGTGTTTAGCCAACAAACGCTCATACTCGAGGTGGTATGCTGGCTAGGGTATCCACTTTCGACTAGAAAACTCGTGGTAACTTTTGTCCAACCTTGGGCTGATAATGCGGGAGCCCTTGTGTTTTAGGGTAGTTAGTCGCTCAAGCGACATCACACATCATCACAAGTTTGATTTGCTTTGATACATCAAAGAGTATCATAAGCGAGAGATTCAATTGTGCCCCCGTGCAAACCAAATTGGTATGAAAATGAGTGTATTTGGCGGAATTCGCCTGACTTTTTTGTACCAGTCAAGCTGCCATAAAAACTAATCGTGGTACTTTTGTGGGAACCTGCTAGGAAACAACTGTGCATATCCCTAGTCCTCCAAGCGCTCCACTGACAGTAACCCGTACTGTCTTTAGTAACTCCCAAACAATGCTGATGATTGTTTATATAATGTGAAACGACGTTTTCTGATAGTTTTAGTAAGCAATCGATGGATTTATTGCTTACTTACCAAGCCTGTCCGATGATATACACAAATTGCTGAAGGCGTTGTTTCCGATAAACATGGTTGTTTGGTAGGCTTAGCGTAATTTTCGCGCTTCCGCCTGCTAGACACCACACCAAACCTCAGTCGGCCAGACTAAGCAGTTCTTCGTCCGCGTAGTGTTTTTAGGACACCAGGCTTGTGAAATGGTACTATCTTGCTGGTCATCCAACAACTAACAAACCACGCCTTCCCCCGATATTTCCCCTTACTTTACTGTGTTCGGAAAGACCCAAGCTAAACAAGAACACAACATTTCATCCCAACTTTCAGAGGTGAATACCATGCGTCCACGTCACTCTCGTTTGAACAGTCCTCCTGTCCTGACGCAATTATTCTGATGAGTTCACGCCAAAGAAGGAAGCATTGGATTCGAGTTTCGCTTGAACGTGAACACGCTCACATGTTTAGACGTGAAAATTGGGTTGCGCCCAGGGTGCGCTGGTGGCGTACTTGTAACACACACCTCGCATATAAGATGCCAGGCGCGGCCAAGGATGTGCAATGCTGATGAGCTCTCATGGGGGCGAAACTCGAGTCCAATGCTTCCCCGTTTTACTGTGGACTCACCAGAATGATTGCACCAAGACCTGAGGAAGACTGCTCAAACGAGTGATGTGGACGTGAATTCTACAACCCCCGCAACCACCAACAACTGATATCATAGTTGTATATAAGCTTATACGATTCTTCTGGGGCAATAATTGCTAATCGGTTGCAGTGAAATGATGTGGGACGTTCTCTACAACTAGCAGCATCAGCTAAATGGTGTTTGCTTGCGATTGCTCGCGTAATCCCCTCTCCTGTCTAGCTACCTTATTATCGAAACCCAGGTCATCATCATAATCATGGACAGCATGACATCAGTGTTCAACACTGATGTTTCGCTGCCGTACAAAAGCCAGGTGCCTTTTGAACTCTCGAAACTGACTCCTTGTCCGTTCGCACCATATGCATCTCCTCACAGGATTACTTGGGTCATCTTTTTGCTTCATTCATTGTAGACTAAGATCCACAAGCTATGGTATGACATTGGTGAACGCCAATATTATTTTGCCCAGAAATAGCAACGGAACATGTATTTTGGCTTATAACCCTCGTTTCAACTGTAGAAACGTCGTACACTGACGTTCCTCCGAAGCGATATCCTTTCCGGAAAAGACTGTTCCAAGTGGCTATGAAAAATGAACATCTTGTTCCACCAGCACCTGTGGTTATATACTAGTTCTCCTGCATGTCGTTGAATTCGTTCCTCTTTAACTAAGGTACATGAGGAAGATCAATAGTCCTGAAAATTAGCGCTCATGGCGGCAGTATTGATCAACAACAACCTGCAGTAAACGAAAGTCAGTCGGACTGCTCTACGGAAACGCTGGTGCTTGCATATGCCTGGGCCTGTCACGCGAAGGCTACAGGTCAGCTTACACTCAGGTGGCACGAAGAACCACACTACTCCTCACGTGTCTTTCTCAGTAAATGCAACCCAACTCAGCGAATGGCAATAACAACCTTCAGTGTGGGAAGTATGACGAACATATTTGTCGTCATAATCGACTTCAAGGTCAGCTGTTTACTCCGACTTTCCGTAACGATGCCGCATGATGCGCTCGATTCGCATAGCCTTTCTGGGAGCATTTGGGGCCACAGACTCATGGACTGGCTGTATGAAAAGTTAAATGCTTGGTGTCATTTTGATCGCACGGTTTCCCGTGTTGAAGCCCTTGCTGAGAGTTTCTGATTTGGGCAGGCATTTGAGTGGAGTATAACTTTTCTGTATCGCATCGTCACACAAATTTATGTGAATTAAAGTGGATCGACAGTCAAAAGCGCATAAGAACAGTGCTTGAAAAAGCGTAGCATAAGGTTCGAGTGATTGGGGGAGAAACGGATCAGTGGAATTATTTGGGTCATATGTTAACCAAAGATCACTGAGAATGTTTGATTGCGCCGGGTCCGTCTTGAACTGATATCTGTGCCAGGGTAAACGCAGCATCTGAGCAAAATGTTTGCACGCAAACCTCTGGGCGATCGATGCGAACGGTGGCAGCTTCGGCCCTGTTAGCTTCCAAGTTGTTTTCAGCCTTGAGGATTTTAAGCGCACCTCGTTAGTCATTGTAAAAGCAGTAACAGGGTCCACTTTGTGACTTGTTTATGTCAGGTTAGCTAGAAGTGGATTGTTTATGCATCACACGAGACTTGTCATTGAAGATAAAATACGCGCAGACATTAGTCGAGACAATTATCTGATCGTCGCGCCGATTTATAGCCAATTCCACGCAAGCATCCAAGCTGCTAGGCACGCATCGAACTAGCCTGATAAGTCGGACGAGTTCTGAATCATTGTCTTAACATAGAGCGGTTGGTGGAAGTTATGGATAGACTCGCTGCGTAAGGTAGATCTTCTCTTCACCGTCTGTCTGGACGACTCACCGTCCGACAGACAAATAGACAGGCTTCAATTGCGGCTCTTGTCGTACTTGATTTCACATTTCTTCCTAAAAACTCATCAGGATAGCCATTGACCCATCTGGTAGTGTGTCCTCTGTGCAAGATTTCGTTGCTCTGTCGAAAAGTCACCGCAACAAATTTCTCTCTCCTTCGCGAGCAACGTAGTTGTACAAGATAACGGTGTATTGGCTCCTACCCATGGGGGCTTCCAGTAGACACTTTGTTTTGTGGTGACATCTGCGCGACGGGTTTGCAATATATCTAAGGTGACTGGTTTATCATCCCTCCTCGGTTCGTACGCTGTAGTGAGAATTCGGGCTTTGCTCAGTAGTTCCAAAGTGAACATAGGATCAACCTGTCGATTACGCACTAACAAATAATCGTTTATGTATAACACATGCAGTGCTGTACTTCCAGCTTAGACACAAGTATATCAACTGGAACCTGGCCTATCGCTGGTCCCCTGGCGACTTCGTCTATCTTACTTCAAAATGTACACAAAGACACTTCTCTAATGCAATGTACGGGAAGTCCTATGTATGTTCTGTGCATTTGGATGTTAGCGCACATCAATTCCTTGGTCTCCAGTAAATGTGTATCAGTAACTAAAGACAACACACTTATTGACGTGCTCGATATTTGCAGGTCTTTTACACGTTCAGTATGACCAAAATTGTCTTTTAAGCCGTACTTGGCAACCTCTTTGCGAACGTGTTTCAAACATACTGTCTAACTGTACATTTCAAAGATAGAGAGTGATCGGACACTCGTCATATGAACCCTTGGTAAGCCGTACAGTCATGAGATTGGCGTGTCAGTTGGCGTGAGCTGTTGAACCTGTTCCTTGGATATACGGTACCCTTCTCCTAGATTGCTTAAAGGATGTTAGTTATTTTTTTCACGGTCTATGTTGGATATATCCAATTGGAAATCAAGCGCGTCTTTGTAGCACCACATATCATCGAATCTATGTTGTTTGCGTAGGCTGTATGTTGACTGACACAGTATGAACCAAAATAAATTTGCCTTGCTAAGCTGCTTACTTGTATTTGGTGAGTAGCTATTTAGTGAATCTTCAACTTTCGGATTGCGCAGTGCGGGTTCCAGAATGGCGTTATCTGTATTTTTTCGCTGTGCAACCACTAAAGCGGCTGATTGTGGTCAAGTCGGATAGTAACACGCCTTACTTTGGAATATTTTGACATAACGAATGTAGACATGATCAGGTGGGGGATTATCGCTTCTTTTCATAACGGGGCAATCATAGTTGACTAGTCTGGGGAATTTTGGCTAAACATGGATTTCTGATCACAATTGGGCGATATATTGATTCGCTTCCTCCAAACCAGTCCATACGCTGGAATGAGAATCCACTGAAAATATGGTTGAATGTATGGAGCTCAAAAGTACTAAGTTTTGACTGGTCTATCTGCGCCCAACTTCTATCTTGAGTTTGTAGCAGCATCAGATTTGGAGCTTACCCCCAAAAAGACCTTAAAACTTTTCCACTGATGGGTATAAGTCTAGCACAAGCAGGAATTTGGAAAATGGGCACAAGGTGTTATTGAGAGAAGAAGGAGCTGCGGTGATGTGTCCCGCAAAGTAGCTTTGGAGCTCTTTCCTACCAATTCGGAAAGGGGCCCATACCTAGAAGTTAAACGATGTCATTGCTCGTCCGGAGAGAGACCGCTCACTCGAGGGCTCTGTCACATTCGAAAATGTAATTCCGCACATCCCACACGTTATCCTTTGCTGGCTATCTGAGGGAACATAATTCCATGTGTCAAACATCGCGCACACTACTGACTGCATTTTCACCTTACACTTTAGTGACTGCTATCTTTGTTCTGAAACAGTTGTTTCATTATGGGATAGCGTTGCACGTCAATATGGAACAAGTATGTTACCCATTTCGCTCACCACTATTAGAGATGGACACGGACTCCTGAACTATTCACTCTCAAAGCACAACCTCTTATCCGTTGTGATCATTTTTGGTACTCCGTCGTTGGCCGAAAAGCGATGCGTGATCACCGCACCGATCGTCGTTGCCCGTTGATGTGGCACTGCTGCCACCGCGACAGGTGTTCCCTCATTAGCGCAGTTCATTGGTCGCCAGTAGCTGTCACCGGAAAGGGCCCCGTGACTTCAACGAACCATAACTCCCCGATCGCTGACGCAGGGATAAGTTCAATGGACTGAGTTGCCTCTGCTGCATCCCCGGTCTACAACATTCTCCGTTACCAGTAGACCCTCTGCCGAAGCAACTCATGTGTTTTGGTGCATCGTTTATGTGCCATCTCGTGGCATTCAGCAATCGGTTTCCTTCTCTAGCCACGAGGACATTGGAATCATTGGCTTTCCTCGATAGTATGCCAGCTTGATTCAGATTTAGTCTATCGAACTGCTCCTGGAATTTCTCCAGTCCCTTGTCCCCTCCGCGTCCTCAATGCTTCTTCTGTCCTACTCAGATGCTTCATCGTCAAGTGTAAAAGCTGGTCCTCATATCTGGTTGAAAGTTGGTCTGGAAATTATGGAGCAGCTTTGCATTATGTGTTGTTTAATATTCAAAGAACGCTTAAGAAATTTCAAGAGGGCGCTTGAGAATGTTCACTTTTCGAAAACTCTTTGTGAATGTGATTTTTACTTTAGTGTCTAATAAGTTGTAATCGTTTAGTTCGGGTTGGTCAATAAACAACTCCGTACCCAAAGGCATTTTTCTTTTCACCGGTGCCATCGTGTTTCAATATGCGTAAACTATTTACTCATCTCATACCTGCTGGAGTGGGCATAGATAACTGAACGTTCGTCACCTAAAGGCAAACGCATTTTCAACTGGTTTCAAATAAGTGTGTGGCAAATGTTTTCCAAAACACGGTGTGAGCTTACTGTCAGCACTGAGGCCATTGTGAGTGGACCTCCGTTTCACAGCGTAACTCGTCATCTAATTAAATTTCTTAATACGCATAAAATATAACACAGTCGTACGATCTCCTAATATAACCTGTGAACTAGAAACTTGACAGATGGAGTCTGCCCTGGGAAACTTCGCGCTAGATATGGTCTCAAATCATACGAAAATCTGCGGTTATCCTTCTGAAAAGCACCACCATTTCACTTATGTGAACCTCGTGTTGAAGGGTGTTTTCGCTGAGTTGTCGGTCATCCACCCCAGACAACGCCAGAGCTTTTCAATGAACACAATCTGCTAATCGCATTTCGATATTGTATCATTTGGTACCCATGCGATTGCACGCGTTTTTGCAACGGAAAACCTAATTTTATCGACACAGCCGACAGCTTTAGTGTGATAACGGCAGGTTGTTTGAAATGGGTAGATGTGTCCATTGGTAACGATATCACACATCCGTGGACGTTTCGTTCGTATTGAGTCCTTCGAAAATGCTACTCGAGTGCTTCGATGCCCATTGATAAAAATCTGCGACTACTATGGTCTTGATGTTCTGCGCTATAGTTGTCGTAATAAACTGAAGGAACCCTAGCACATTACGACCTACATTTACGGCTAGTGACGGTACACATGGCATTCACATTAATGGGAGCGACGGGTCGACGGTCAATGGAATCAGACATAAATAACAAATTTATCTGATACCTTTCTCCAGAAGCCTAGATGGTTAGTCATTTGGTTTTTGATAGGATCACGGGTCGATACGCATGTACCGTATAGAGATGAATCGCCTGATCCGGGTAGGCTATCGACCTGAATCGGCCAGTACCGATACATCAACCTACTGTCACAGATTTTTGGAAATACCGTTAGTCGTACACAAGCGCGTAATTATGTTTACGTTGTCGATAATATATTGCTGAATGTAGTTTATACGTGCCCTTTCCTTGACTGTTTTGCAACTTCACCTCAGTCGCCTAAGCCACCAGCGAAAAATGTGCATTGTCTGGGGTTAAGCTGTTGTTCAAGGGGCATGGGAAAACGAATGAGTGTGAAGCGACCAGTACTTCAGTGAGTAATTGACCGACCTGGCTTAAATGTAATGAAGGAAATACAGCAGTCTATGTGACCAGCGCGTTTCAGTGCTTCGTTCACTTGGAAACCTAGAGACGCTCCATGGAAGGAACTATGGGGCACAGACTACCTCACCATTACAATCCTTCCTCTAAGGATTGTCTTTTTAAGGAGGAAACACTGCTGAATGATTTACCCCCAAGAGAAAACATCACAATGTAGTCCTCGACTTACATTTACTAGTCGACTGCCAGGTCAAACAACGATACGAGGAGAACAGCTGACAAATTGGCACACCAGATTATCGGACCATCTTGGACCAGACTTGGATTGGCTGGGCAGATGCCTTAGCTTACTAGGTTCGGACAGTCTCAACACGGTTTGAAGGTAACGAATTTGGAACAAATGATGAAGCAACGCAAGATTTCTCGATGTATTTTGGGCTGCCAGCCAATTCCATTGTTTTTTAGTGTACTGGAATACATCTCCATGGTAACGTGGATTGTTCTGTACTTCTTACTCTATTTCGGCAAGGCGGTACAAAAACGACGAGTTCCTGATAATTAGAATGACTGTTAGTGTAGCAGTAGTGTAATAGTATAGAATCTCTAGGAATTGCAATATAGGCGAATCAAAATAGTCCATCTCATACTGACGGAAGCTGTTCGTAGCAACGTACTATAACAGAAGATTAATTATCACGTTGTTGGGGTGTGGGCTCTTGTTAGTCACCTTTCTCGAGGCGGAGCCCCATCATCCTGGAGACGTTTTGGAATCCCTCGAGCTGGGACTACCCTAACTGAAACTAAGCCATGTGGTCTAACAATCATAGTGAACAAAGTAAGTGTGAATCGTCCGCTTAGTTGTCAACGTATAGACCAATCCGATTTATCGGTGGGGTGTGAAAGTTGATACGTCTATGTTAGGAAGCCAGAATCATCCTTACTTTGGGGTTAAGACAATTGAGGGTTTTGTGTTTTTCATCCCTTAATGTCGGTATACAACGTTGAAAATTTTCCCTCGAGCAGTTGCGCCACCAACATGCAATATTAGATTAAGAAGAGCCAAGCGAGATTTCGGTAAGTTGATTAATTGATCCGCGAAAGAGTTGCCGGTCCAATCGACCGGTCTACCTTGAATACAGACCCGCTGGCTGGCGAGAGCGTGGCCTATAGACCAAGTGTCGAATTTCCGGATTAGTCAGTACGCACTTCTAAGTTTAACTTCATTAAAACCCTGTTGACAGTAGTTGCGAGGCGAGTACATGCCAGCAGCTATCCAATGCAGAACGTAGGCGAGTTGTTCTCTTTTGCTGAGGTCTACGTGCTTGCAGTAGTGAGAAGTATGGTAATCGTTTTGTTTGTATGCAGTTTGCTGTCACAGAGATACTGCATGACTTTAATAGTTTGTGTTCCGTTCATATTATCATATGACGACAAAAAGGGGTTACTTTTTCAGCCCAGCTCCAATGTCTACCAGAGAACTTGTCGATGAAACACGCAGCGATTACAGCTGTTTCAACGTTGTTCATCTGGCAACTGCGCGCGCCGCTGAACTGGCCGCATTTGAGGCCGAGGTCAATGTGACTACGGCCCATGCAATTACTTGTTTACAACGGTTGCCTGTTCGTCTTCGTCGACGAGCTGCTAGTCATCGCGTCAATCGGTTACCCCGGAGGCTACATCGACACTTTCAACAACCACTCAAGAACAACAAAGGACAATTGGTTGCTGTAAGTCTAATGCACGATGTTTTCCGATGGCTGTGTGCGTTTTGAACTTGACTCATCGGACGTACCTAGCGGTTCGCTTGCGTCTGTTATTATAATTCACCGCCTCTTCGATTCCTCAAAAGTGTTTCCTTGGTGCCACAACAAGTAGTGCTCTTTTACCGTTTCCTTTTTGGATACCAGTTGACACTTTTGCACGTTTGTCCCTTTTTACAGGCCCAACCTAAACGTGCCAAGTTGAAAAGTCGTCGATATCGACGACGACATTTGCGGTTGCTGGCCATGGCTACTCGAATTGCCGCAACATCGTCAGGCTATAGTGAATTGAACTCTAATCGGAAGACGTTATGGTTGCCCACCCACCTCTGGCATGCCAAAAGGTATCATATGATCAATATCTGGGGGTGGCGTCTACCTCAGGCTCCGAATGATAAGATATTTAAGGCCTGTCAGGATGCAGCCTTGAAGTAAGACATTTGACTTTCTGCACAGTTTCCGTCGAAAATCGTTTTTGCATGTCTTAGCTTTATCGCAGAAATTTTGTGGCCGTCTTGTGAACTATTTACTTTTGGAACTTTCCTTTTTCACGAAACTGCCTGAGTCGTCACAATGGCGTGATCGAAGTCGGTCTGAGTTGCTATGCTCTTCGATTTCCTGCACTGAGCGTAGAATCTATGCTGCTAATAATGGGAACGAACTTCGTTTGGTTCCGCCGGATTTTTGCATCCTACCATTTCTGATATCCAAAGCTTGTTTCCCCCAAATATGAAATCTTGAAGACTTTTGTGTGCGTCGTCACAATTGACGCTACCTGCTGCGCTTCTTTATCAGGTTGTGTTGGGCGATCGCAGAGTTGGGGAAAATTGCAATGGAAATTCTCAATAACAGCGTCAAATACAAAAACTTGATGGTTGGGATAAACCTGATCTTCATATCACGACCCTGCTGTGGATAAACTTTCAAATTTTTTTAGTAATGTTACTCACTAATGTCCATTGTCGCATCGTGCCGTTCTCAGGCTGTATCTGAAGGCCATGTTTTCAATGACGTAAAATGTGTCGTCGTCCTCGTAATGAGGGAGTATGGTGCCACTCTACTCACACATATTGCACAGAGTCAACTTCCTCGTAGTTCCACTCAGATTCCCTCTCTTGTTTAAGTTCTCTCACACTTTCTCCCTGTGAGCAGATGATGTGAGGGGACTGACCAACGGTGGTCTCTTATGGGGCTGGGGTATTACAGATCCATTATGAAGAGCTTCGACAAACCGATCAAAAGTGCCCTGTTCTGGTTAGATATTTCCATTGTATGTTCTCTTCAGGGAGAAATGAATGGATCCCTCTTCCGAGGTTCATTATCACTTATAATATTACCAAATCCAATGAGCCTCAATGAAACCGCTAATGGTTGCACAGTGAAGTCTCATATAACGGTAACAGCTAACTGCTCCATAAATGTGATCAAGCATTTACTTTCTGTGTACTCTCAGATATCTGCAACGCGGAAACGTTCCGATAGATTGCTTTTTTGGGACTGAGGGAAGGTGGGTGGGAGTGAACATGTCACTGGTATCCCGTCAGATGTTACCATAACCACCGACCTCATGGCAAGTTCTGCCCTTCATGGTGTGACCGACTTGCATCGGTTTCTCAGTTCTAAAGTGCTCTTTTGCTGTGGTCAACATGTGATCTAAGTGGATGGTCATGGTTACCAATTGGTTTGTTTTAAGATGAAAGCAGTCGATGACTGAATCGACGTACAAAAGTTTACTGTGGTTTGCGTCAGTGACGCCTTGTATTTTGTAGAATTTCTATGAGTCTCCATTATACCACTTCGTGTAATCATTGAATAGCAAGTATGTTTTCTAATGATACCTACGTAGTCTACTTGTCTGGCACACACACTGTTGAATATGACTACAGCTGGTGTAAATCTCAGTTTGTTCTTGTACTCAACATTCCATCGATTCTAAAGTTCCTTCTTAAATTCCACAAATTAGAGTGAGTGGTAACATCAAGACTATTGTCGTCTAGTGTGGTTACGAGGTAAGTAACACCACATGGTGTGAACTAACTAAGTTCCAACGATGTCGGAGAAGGTAGGTAAATCGATGCATTCTTATCCACTCTGCGAGATGTCAATTTTTCATTTTATACTGTAAAGTAGCCATTGATGAACCACTCAGTAACTGTGAGGCTTTTGGATTGGAAGCCAAAATATGAACGCCTGTTGGCGTATGTTTGAGTGCGTTTACTCTTTTATGTATTCTTGTGTTTCTTGTTCAATATATATTGAACCCCTTCTGCTCCAAATGAGTTATAACCCTGTCAACTCTTGAGTAGTCGATAAAACGAAGGTCGCTTTCCGTGATGAACTGAGCAACAACTGGTGGTTGCATCAAGGTGCGGGTTGGACCACATCGCCACCTTCGCTTGATAAGTAGGTGCTTAAACTTGCGTGTCTCATCCACCCCCACGCTAGCAAGGCACAGCTGGATTGTCCCAATGGCCAGTATACAGCATCCTGACCGACTTCGTCTTTGCTTATGGAATGCATCCGGCCGGCTTGGTCTCACTACGCTTGTGTTGCTCCTGTCACCTAGGAGGACGTTCTTCCACGTCATATTCGAAGTGGCGTGAACCAAGAGACGGGTAGTGTATGATTATATAGCACGTAATAAAATATATTACGATAAGTCTCTCTCTCTCTTACTCCAGATCGACGTGGCCCTTCCTATGAGTAACTGAACACCGCAGTACATAGCTGTTGACCCTTGAAAATGACTGTCTATTCCTACCAAGATTGGATGAATATCTGGAGGTTTGGGTGTTTGTTGAAAACTCGAACTGGACTCCTATCGTGTCCAGCACTTTTTTCGTTATATGGCTTTATTTAAGTAGACTGACACGCCTATACTAAAGGCACCGGAAAATTTACCACCTAGGAGTCGAGCAGTGGCAGAAATTCCATCTGAAAGAGCATGATCTGTGGTGTGATATTTGTTGCTGACCACTGCTCAATTTCAGTTGTTTTGGCGGTAACAGGACTGGGATTGTACCGTGATATTATTGACAAAAAAGGGTACCTTTAACCATTCCTAGAATAATTATGATTTGAACACGGGCTATAAATTCCTGTTCATGTGGATTTCTCGAATGAAGAAAGTTGGTTTCGTATCCTAGTATAGAATATAAAAATACTGGTGGAGTTTTTCTGAAGAACTTAAAACATTCATCCGGGCCATCCGAATTGCTAACGTGTGAACTTATGATAAATGACTATGATGCACGTGGGCGCAACTGAACCGTATGGTGCCCTCAAATATATGTCAAAAGGTGTGTGATCATTGATGACCTTGTTCAGTCTCGAAACCCTCACTACCATTGTCAAGAGAGGGTAAAGTAATACACAAGTACTTGACGTTATTGTAAAAATATCTGAAGCCTAATTTCATATCGATTGAATTTATTTGTAACGACAGTTGTCAGTTTTCATCAGTCGTTCAACTTTTATGGCATACGGTGTAGCGCTCGGAAGCACAGTTTTGTCACGGATGGGTCACTTTTTGAATTTTTTTTGTCCATTTGCTGTCTGTACGTATAAGGCAGTGTATCTTCTGAATCTGCAGAATAACTCTGTTATTCCGGAAATTTTAGAGTATCCAAATCCATAATGATTTCACAGGATTGTGCCCGAAAATTGGTCGCGTATACTACGGGTGCGTGGAGCATTCAGCAGCATCGGTGTGGAACACTTCATTACACTGTAGTCGAGAAAGTATTTTCATGCATGAGACACAAACGTAGTGCAGTGGACGCACACAACTTTCACTTCGGATTGGATTCTGAACTAATCCGCTAGCGCAATTTTTCCAGCGTGACGCGCACATATTCCAAGTTGCAAAGCATGGTCTGCCATTTGAAAATGGAGGCATTCTTACCAGCATCAAAATTTCCACCTGCCGACATGTCGGTCGGTTTTAGTGGTATTCCCCCACCCGAATGTAGTTCACTTGCAAAAGGGTTCCGACTGGTCCTGGTTGAGACCGCTGTTTATTGACCTTACCCCAAGTTTTGACAGTAACAGCAAGACACTGAAGTTACTGCAGTGATATTGCAACTTTTATAGACAGTATCATAAAGTGAATACCCTCTTACAAAGGCATACCTATCGTCCTGCAAAACCGTCGGTACTGGTGAGTTTGGACTTTACAGTGATGGCACCAACTATTTGGGTTCGAATCAAGGCTAGTGAATGGTCCCACCGTAATTGTCTTCGCTTACTCAAGCGTCTGAATGAATTTTCTACCAAAAAAGTTTATCATGCTGACTTTCCATCGACCCATTGCTCCGTACACCTTCTGGAGCAAGAAGTTGCCTACGCTCTGCGTAACTCGATCGAAATCACCTGACCCCAGATCAATGGGTTCGTCTTGGAGTCATGTAGTGTTGCGTCACTTGCACTTTCTGCTCCAGACGTGAAAGAAACTAATGGCGTCGTCTGAAATTGCATTCGTTACCACTCGCGGCCGAATGCGCTTGGTACGCCATAGCAAGTGTGCCACTAACCTGATTTGGATTCAGTCAGAGCAGCTGAGGCTGAACATCATATATATATATATATATATATATATATATATATATATAATGCTAAATTCCTGTGGATGAGCAATTACTGGTGATTCATTTCACCCACACTTGCTTCAAATTATCCTCCAGCTTTTTTCATTAAGGATGCTTATATTAGCGAAGTCCATTAAACTCAGGTGCCCACTCGTTTTCGAAGGGGTGAATGTTACTGTATGGAAACAGACTTCCCAGAGCCATAAGAGAGGAGGGTTCTGGGTCTCCAAGTCGCCCATTAGCTGCAGAAGAGACAGCACATGGGATGTGATCAGTAGGTTTTCTGGTCGACCGCCGACGACTGCTGCATGGCTGCTTTACTGTACCGCGCACCCTGTGGGCTCCTGTGAGTATCACTCGATTTGGTTCGATCAATAGTTCAGCCTAGCAACGTGTCCCACAGTTGCAACATTGGTTGATTATACTGTAACTAGAAATCGGGATGCGTGAATGAATCATAATTCAATCCTAATGGGACTTTCAGTAGTTCCAGTCTTGTTATACCATTCGGTACTTCCTAAGGATGAATCAGTTTCCTTCTGTCGCTGTTTTTCTAGTCTGAAGAGTAGCTCAAGATTATCCGTCTGTAATGTCCCTACTGATAGCAGTGGCGTTTCGCAAGTTCTTCATGTTGGTACACCTCTGGTTACTTAGTTACAAGGGTATTGACTATCTGAAGCAGTTAGTCACTAACAGTAGCTACCTACCGGGTTAAACAGGATCTTCGAACCAAGGTGCACCATGCCAGTGTGTGCAGCTAATTCAGTTCTACGAACCAGATGAATACCTGGGATGTTGACTTGCCGACAGTCGCACCCGTTTGCTGGATTTAACTACGGTTGAGTACTTAGCTTTTAAGATAGAAGACATCAAGGAGATAGAACTTTCAACATAAATATATTGTCCTCGCACTTCGTTGTTTCTGCAGTATTCCTTCAAACGAACTGTCAACCTCATCTCTCTGTCTTCCAAATCGCTCGATGTGTACTCGGGCCTGAAACCGTCACGAGGTTTTTTAGTCAGTTCCAACTTTCGATATTGGCACGTTTTTTCTGCAATCAAAGGCTACCGGTTTTATGTTCTGTATAGCTCATTTGACTTTCTTAATTGTAATCCCGAGAGAAACTTGTCCCCCCTGTTTGAGGGCGACTTATTGTACACCTTTCTTATTTTCGTGCTATCTGTCCGCCGCCGATATCTCGGGCTGTGGTTTCCGTTCGACTCTCTCACCCACTGCATTGTGACATTATAACCAGACTACTTCCTTGATGGTTGACATCTCAATATATTACTCGTCTTTGCCAAATGCCACGCACCTTGGGTCCTCAGTTGTAGACTCGCCACCGTTAGCACAAATCATTTTCAAGTCAACCATTCCGCTGATCTAGCGGCGTGGAACCCTCATAGTATTCGTCACCAGGTTTTCACAGTCCCATGGGAATTTTTCTTTCCCGTCGCCAGTGGTTGCCTGGTTTTCGACTTGAGCTACTGGAACTGTTTCGAACTCACTGGTACGGAACTGACACTGGCGAGTTGCTTGAAGAGCGTATCGCGGGTTTGTCCCACATTCACCCAGTGCTCTGTGCCTCTCAGCACCAACGGAACTCCGGAGGTTCCCTGTGAGCAGCCAGGATTATTGTTCGCCGATGTCCGGGCAGAAGGTATCCTGGATATTACCCGACCAGTCCTGGGGCCAGTACGAATTTTATGGGGTCCCCGGAATGAGGTAAGTATCAAGTCATGTTCGTCTATTGCTGGAGACACAGTATTTCCTTTTACAACAAAAGTGCTTCGGGTGTTAAAAATTCATCTTATCAAGCCTAATTTACTGTATCGCAGCGGTAGACTATTCATCGGGAAACTTTTTGCCTGCGGCGAATTTTACTTGTTCGGGTTATACTCATAAGAGGGATTACCTTAGTGAGCTACTCTCTGGTCACCCTGTACCTTCACTCGTCCGGATCGCGTTTGCCTGGCTTCGAATCCTTTGCTGTGGTCGACTAACTCCACTGAGGAACCATATACCTTCTCTCTCACTCCTGTTCTTTCATTATGCCGCGGCAACTCCCTCATGCAGGCATTTTTTTGTCTTCAAAGAAGCCTACCCCGACTGTGTGCAGTTGGTGTGATTGCTTCTCGTGTCATTCCGACAAATTACACTGATGCATCCAGACAATCACTGGGAGTCATCTATCATGTTTTGCTTGCGTACGCCCTTCCCGCGTTCTATAATCGAGGGCAACAGTCCAGCACCAGTTCTGATGGTACATTGGAGGATACTTATGTTGCCTGATTTCATTCAACGGGTATTTGTCTATTTTCTGTCGTGTCTTTAGCTAAGGTGATGAATTGCGCTTACCACGACGATCTTCCTCGTATAAACAGCTCTGGTGTATCTATAACCATCTGAACAACGGGATTGCAACTGGTTAATGAGAGACACGTATAATCGTTGCCTTCAGGTGTCGTATCTTGTCTAGTTTTTCTTCGAAAATATGTCACTCTCGTTTTCTGTCATAGCCTCACGAAGGTCATCGCCGTGTGTACGTATGGAACCATCCAGAAATGTCTGCAGACGCGTGGCAGTTGCTCGTCAGTTGTTCACAAATTGAAGGAATCTGCATACGCAATCTAACTGGTCGAGTTTCGCGCCTTTGTACACTGGGACGTCAGTCGCACCAGTTGTTGGCTGACGTGTTTTCCCCTCAAAATCCGGACCTCGGAGTTGGTGACTGGAAGCTATGGGAAGAAATAACGAAGAGGACCCGGCAGGCCAGTTGCTTGCCCCTGGGTGCTGTTTTGTTCTTGTCTAACTGCACAGAATTTCGAGAGAATCGGTAAGTGAAGAGACTAGTCTTCTGTCCACACCCTCCTGGCAAGTTTCTGTCTCGAGTGCTGTCGTCCTCAAGTCTGTTACAAGGTTCGAATTGCGCCCCGATGATTGCCGTCGTCATGATTTAACTGAAGGATAGAAATAGTCAGATAAATAGATACATTCACTGTGGCAAGTGGTGATTTTATGCCACTGGAACACAATCTGCTTCAAAAGTACGATTCCTGGTTTGTTGCACTTGCCAAGTAACCTCATTTTCGGAGAGCATGCTGTGAGTACTTTGGCGAAACTAGTTTTGTTTTTTTACTAGTGACCATTTTCGATAGTTACAGTAACCCTGGCTTCGTCGAATATGACTTTTCCTTAACTCCATAGTGGTTCCGAAAGGCGCATTTAGTCCGCAGGATACTTGGATAGACGCAACAGATTCACACACAAACTTAGTCTGAATCGTGTACTCTTACATATCGTGGCCGAGTTCACATGTTAGTCTATATTCAGCGCCCAGTGGGGCTAACTAATATAGCTGCCGGCTGAATCCATGGACCTGTAGTAACGAACCTAATGTCATTTGTTTGCTCGCATCTTGTTCTGTTAGGTTCAAGTAGCCATAGTGTTACTCTGACTGTGAAAATAAATTTAAAAATCCCTTAAATTTTTGGCTTATTTGGCGCATTGACTACTTCCAGCCGAAACCGTCACGAGCAATCCAGTGTTGCTGTGTATTCTTTGACGTTCTCAAACGATGTATAACACTTGATGCTGCAGTTTTTCTGTCAGGGATGACTACATACAATCGTATTAAGATGGCGAATTTTGCTGTTATTCTATTGTTAACCTTGATAACGTCAATGCGCTAAGCTGCTCAGCCTCTGTACAATCCGTCCCGAACGCAGTAAGTCAGTGAGGGAACTTCCACCTATTGGCACCAGTGCCACCAGAACGCCAAGCAAAAGGATAATTTTAGTAGGGCTGTAAATGAGCACAAAGTACTGGTCGGGAGTTGAAAAAAATGCTTTCTGGTGAACCCGATGGATGAACCATTCGGGGTGTTTTGGGTTGTCTACAGATGCTTTTCGTAGACCTCCGCTCATTACCAAACACGAAGGTCAGATTAAAAAGACACTGAAAAAAATCCAAACAGCACATTATCTGAGGCAAGACACGACTTATTTTGCGGACCAGACTATCATCAGGCTGTTGTTTCACTCCAAAACTGAGGTACAAAGAGAGCACATTACTTGCTGTGTTTTTCTGAATGTTATGCAACGAGATTTATGTGGTCTTTCAGTAAATCGCATGTTCGTTACAATATTTCTACGGCAAGATCCAGTAACGATATTTTGATAAGCTACGTATCCTTGAGCAGTGCCTTGTGAACTTACGCAAAACAGTCTCTTTATTGTTGTTTCTGGGGCTTTGTGGCTACAGTTTACGTTCTGGGAACCAACTAGTTTTACGGTTAATCAAGAATTTTCATACTACCAAGCTTAAAATGTGCCTGCTGGCTAGCTAGCTTGAAATACGCCTTTGAATACGGTTTGTTCCATTTTTTTATGTCCTGCAATCGGAAGTCATCGTACAATTGGAGGAAAGATAGAAATCAGGCACTGATGAGTTTTGCTTGTCGTTTTAGTGTTTACTTCACGTTGGCCATAGCATATATCAGTCCGCTGAGTCTCACGTTTGCCGGAGTCCTCACGTTCATTTTTTAGACAGGTTAGTTTGGCCTTTGCTAACGTTTTCAGTGGGTCACCTCACAACATAGCTCACTTAGGCTTTAGCGGATACGTAGGAAATCGTCGGCAGTGACCCAGTGGGTTTGCACGGTTAGACAGACTTCTTGCACGAAATTCTCCAAAGACAGGCCACAAGACCTTTGCTCATCAAACACGGTTAGGTGTAACATCCACCGCTAAGGTAAGGCGCTTCAATGAAGGCTAACGTGCCATGTGGTGTCTTCCATTTGGGAAGACTACTTCATTTATATAAATCCAGCTTTTTATTAATCTGGTCTCCAGTCCCGCACTGAAAATTCGTAACCGAGATTGGATCGTGGCACCGGCAGGCTCGCAGGAACAGTCATCCGAGACAACACATCTGAGTCCTAGTGGAGCTAAACTGTCGTGGTCAGACCTTTCTTGCATTGGACCAACCAAATCCGGCAACTTTTCGGACTTTTTTGATGACACAGGAACAGTTGGAGTAAGTGATCGTTTCGTTTTCCACTTTCCTGCAGTAGCCAAATACAGGCTACCATATTGCAACTCATTCGGTCCTATACGGAATGCTTCCTATGGAGGACATATATGGTAGAAGCAGTTCACTTTTTACAACACCGAACGGACAACTGGCAGGCATCCAGTAGGAAACTTGGCTACCAAAGGGTGGAACTTAGTGAAGACCATAGTTACGGATCAACATTAAGCGATATCTTCATTCCAAAAAGTAAAAAACAGCGAATGCACCGATCAACTCGAAGAAAAATTTCGGAAAACAGTTGCCTAATTTGCCAATCGAAAGATAGGAACGTATATGAAAATGCAAAACACAGGAAATGTAGGTGGACCAATCAGAAAAATGAGAAGAACCAGTGAAATTAAGATATCCAATGAACCAATCAAATGCAAGTGAGTCACACAGAGACGCAACGTGAAATCCAAGTGAACTAATCCGATTACACGCAAGCCAAGTTTTGAACAACCAATCTGGTTCTAGCTACCAAATGCCCTTTAGAAACTAGGTAAACGCAAGTAGACTTGAAGGAAGTACTTTGCCGAACACTGACGGTGTCCGCTCATGCGGTGGTGGTAATTTTGCAAGCCACTTGTTAAGTTCGACGAACATATCAACTGCCGTCTGATTAACAGCCAGTTAACGCACCCGAGCTATCAGTATTTCGACCCATTATGTTCGTAATGTTTTACTGCATGAGAATTACACGGAAATGAATTCGAATCCTTGCTGACGAGGTCGATCAAAGGTGTGGCTCCGGCGAAGTGGGCAGTACAGTGGGTGTTTTATCGAAGTGCTTTTCCGTGCGTTAAATTGTTACTTGGTAGGGAATCAATGTTTTTGTTTTGATTATAGGGGACTGTAGATGTGTTCCGCTGTTAGAAGCGGAAAAATGAGAACACACTCGAGAAGGACTATAATACAATATTACCAGGGTCAGCGAAGAGCAACCACAATGGGACGGTGGTTGCTGTTGAAGGGAACGATGTCTAAGGGTATCGCCGTGCACGACCAGATCTTCCACTATCTGCACCGAATCCGCAGGGCGGGTGTGGTTTATTGCCTAGAGTTGGTTGGTCACAACTCCCATTGAGTTAGTTCGATAACTAGGCGATGCGAACTACTGCAGTGACGATTGTCCATGTGCTGTGGAGCGCAACTGAAAGTCGTCCAGTTGCGCTGTACATTGAACGACCGAGGTTCCTTTACATCCAGGGACAGATTTTGAATGTAGCAGATCGGCTGCAGTGTCCTATCGTGTCCCGTTGTGAGTGATGACTGATATCAGTGTCTCAGTTTTTCCTGGCTTTGTTGAGTATTCTCATTTGGTCATAGTTCTGTGGTCTTCATAAGATCCGTCTAGTCTCCTAACGATTCCCCTCTTGCACTCTAATATTTTTATTTCATTTTCTAGTCATCCAACTCAAAAGGTGTGAATGTGATCCTCGTGCAAAACGCAACTCCGTCCATTCTAACCAACAATCCGAATTCAGTTGGATGGGACGTCATTTTGATTCGATCTCGGGCGATGGACCACTTAGCTGAAATTCCAAACCTTCGGGAAGCGTTGTCTGTCCGAGATCTTCTCATTGCTTGCGTCTACCGTGGAGCCGAAGTCGGTGGTCTCAGGGAATGGCAGTATTGGTCTACTGTTCAGACCCAGGGAAATGGTTGGTTAGCCTCATATCCTTACTTTCTATGGCCCGATACCCCTGGTGGTCGAAAGTCCGATGAAGAGATGTCCACAGAGCGTCAACAGGTTTTCAGGTATGTAATTCATATTGATATTGCACTGTATGTCCGACTGCCATTATTCTTGGTTCGGTAGGCGAAGGCCGCTGTTTCGACGACCTGCTGTTGTTGCACCCATCGACGAACTCGACACTGCTTCCATCCAACCAGAAACCAGATCGAGTTCCACAACGTTCCTAGGTTTTAACTTGAAACCGAAACACGAAGAATCCGCTAGAGTTATTCTTTACTCTTCCTGTATAGGAATAGTGGGTTCGCATCCTGATTAATAAAGCTAACATAAAGCGCAACGTATTAAAAGTTCCGTATTCAGGTCGCTGCTTATTAGAAGCTTCCGTTCCTATAGCCCTTTCATCTTCGGCAAGCGAAACTGTGGTGGTTAGGCCTATAAATCTAAGCGCAATTAATTATTAGCCCCCCTTCCCCTGGTGTGCCTCCTCCGAGTAGAAGTCGCACCTAAGAGGCTGTTATGTAAGATAGAATCTCACCTGACTTCCAGCAGAATATACGCCTCAGTTGCATCCATCGGCTCCATTTGATGTTCAAGCCTAAAGCAGTTCACAATCAGACGAGAGCGATTTGTGTTGAGAAGTGTAGGCCACCCATGAGAATGTAGCCAAATAGTGTCCCGCGAACTCCGAATTCGGCCAACTGAAATGTTCATGCTTGTGGAATCGTTATCGTTAACAGCAACGCTCGGCTGCAGTACCTGCTCGGTGCACAACTGCCGTGCAACTCGAAGGAAGCACGAGAGATGAGGTTATCCAAAACCAGACAGGAACAATCGGAAAGCCAGGCTGGACTTCGAATAAGGAATTTTCCGGGGACTACTCTGGCGACTTAATCGCCGATTTATTTTGAGCTTTACTATGTAATAAATGTATTCAGTTTGTATGTCAGAGTAAACAGAATGAACCCATTACTCATAGGGTTGCTGAAAATTCTTCGACCACAACTTTGTGTAGTCTATACAATTTATCGCGATATCTCGAATATCGAAACACGAGGCGGCCTGATGCAGCACATCCAGTTGAAGGAGAACATAATAAACGGGAGATTCAGCTGGATCTCTCGTCAAAGCCAAATTGGTATGCAGATGAGTGTATGAGTCGAAAGTGAACCCACCTCTAAATTCAAAACGGTAGTCTTTGGGTCCGAGTACTTTGCACGGTTGTAAATTGGGGAAAAACAATCGTCTTAAGGTGCACATACTGTTTGTTTGAAACATCTTCAATGCTAAATCTTAATTGCTATAAGATGCTAGTTGTAAGGTGGGTACACATTTCTCAGTGGCTGTCATCACAGATATACTACACTACATCAGACATCATATGAATCATATGTCCCGAGAGATCTTGTGAAATTCTCAAACATTCTCGGTTCCCTTTCGCTGAGATGCATCCAGAATTTGGTCACATTATTAGCAGGCTTGGAGAACAAGTGGACATTTGATCTACGGAAGTATTCTTCCAGCCTGCATATCTCGTACAGAAATTCCTTTGGGAGAAGTCTCGTATTTTCTCCAACCACCATCGAACTTTGGTCAGTTGGATATCGCTTGTCGTGTGTAAGCAGCAAGCCGGTCCTGTCGAGTCGTATGTTTCCATCGGCTTTTAATTTTGTCCAGTGTATACCTAGATCAATGAGGTAGTTGACCTTTCTCCATTTTAGCCGACGTCCTCCAAATCTCCGCCCAGATTACACACGGATGGGGACGCCGAATCCGTTTCATATACCCTGGAGCGAACTGATAAGTGACAACCTCCCCTCTGGTTATTTAGACACCAAATGTACCTACTTTGTACTCCGTGACCCCTGTTTTCTGCGTTTGGTTGTACAACGAATGATCTCCGGAGACCCCCGGGCGCGACTAACACTGGATCAGCTGGTCGCTCATCACTCCAATCTCCCCTTTGCGTTGGTTCCGGTGAGTTATCCTAAACTACGGTCCGGCCGTTCATTATAACTTAACAAGTTTGCCCTTTATATAGCTCCATACACCCTTCTGTGTTCACGACAGGTTCAAGTTGATGTTATTGGGCGAGGAATTCCAAAACCATGTGCAATACTGTACTGTCCCATTGACGAACAAGACTTCTTGGACACCTCAAAGACTGATAACGCGAGGAAACAAGAATCTCCCAAGGCTACCCGCTCTGTTCTTGGCTATGTTCAAACAGGGGGCTTCAACTATAGTTTGGGACGGGCAACCGGTTTGGCATTCATCAGCTTGGCTGCACTAGTTCGAACCATCCATTCGTCAGATGCCCGGTTAACTACCCATGGATTAACGCGAATGCTCATGAAGAACACACGTACTCTTCGGTTAAGGCCCGTGCGTATTTCAGTGCTTCTGTGAATCCGCTCATACATGATACATAACACCTACATTCCATCGTTATTCTTGTCCACATTCACGATGCGTTAACTGTGAAACTGAATGAAAAGATAACCTAGAAATGTTAAATGTAAGGCATGAATGTGAGGTTCAGTCATCGCATAAGGAAACTCCAATACCGCAGGATTTGGTTACGGAAACTTGGTGGTTTAACTCGACACCCATTGCGGTGAACAGCTGCACCCTATTCATTTTCTATAAGCAACGGATCGTTCTACCCACATGAGTGGGGTATCATGAAGAACCAGGTTCCTCATGCTTTTTGAACCCATGCACATACAGATCTGTTGAACCCGGTAAATTCGAAGCAGACCTCCGCTGTCCCTATGACTGGCTGGCTAAAAGCTAAGGTGAAGCATGCTATCGGTGATACGAGTCCACGAGACTTTCGTGATACTCCAAAGCTAACAAAGTGTGCACCCCTGTTCAAAGTTGGAAACGACAGAAGGTTCTGTTGACAAAACCGCCTGACCCCCAAGTAACGCCTGATAAACCAAACGGGGCGATTTGTTCCGCACCCTAAGTGATAACAACTAACACATCTCAATATTGTGGAGCTGCAAAGTACCCTATGCACAGCTCGGATTCACATCCCAAGAAAAGCAAATCCTTCAGTATTGAATAATAACAGTATCACTGCAAAAAGGTAGGAAAGCACCGACTATTTGCCAAACATTTCTGTTACGATATCTTCTCGTCCTCAAGCTTTCCTATCTATATTGTCTATATTGTTTATTGAGGATCTTACATTAAGAGGTTGTTTTAGATCCCGGGGAACTGTAAAAGTAATGGCACAGCTCACAATAGGCAAGGTTTTTGAAGCTGCATTCGCGCCACTGATTCCACGGTTGCCACGACTCAGTAGCCTAGCAGCACCCGCAACCTCTCGAGTCACATCGAAAGGATATTACAGCAGAACGGATAATAGAAGTTAAGCTGAACTCAAGCATTACGTATGCGAATTTAGCAGCGATGTTGAGGTATGGGTAGTGGGGTTTCCAAGCCCGTAATAATAACGATTCACGAAAGACTCCTCCGAAACGATGGCATTTCACTGAAGGGTCCGTAACAGCGGCCGTCAGCTTATACACAGTGTACGATACCTGCAGGTAGAGGACGAGTGCTTGACAGTATTTGAAATAAAGTGTAGACACTGTTAACGTCTTGTACACCCACACGAAGGAAGATGCAAGCTGGAACCTATCGATGTTTCATCCAATTCTATCATTCAAGCCCAAAAACTGGCTGCTGCTTGCCTTAGAAGAACTGAACAAGAATGGACGTCGGAACAAGACAATGCTTGTTATAAACGTGCGTTCATTCGATTTTGCCTCCTTAATGCTGAATCAGAATATCAAGGTGGGGGCCAGCAGCGAATTCTAAGGCCGCTGTGCGGTGCCAAATACAAGTGCAAGAACTTGTATTTGGCTTACCACCGAGCCAATGACGGAAAACCAGCCCAAGGTTTTCCTATGAAAGAAGAGGACTGTCGACAAATATCCCAGCAGTGAAAAAAAGTTAATCGTCCAGTAGGAAGAAAAACAAGCTGATGAAAATGTAAGGTTAGGCAACAAGCGCAACACAAAGATGAATGCACAGGTTATCACAGGGCGATGAAAGCTTCTGGAGTTAACTCAAGCGCAAAACAACGAGAATTTACTGTTTACAAAAACGATTAATGTCGGTAACGGTTAAGCCAACCCTCTGTTTGGTGCGGCTCGACGAAACCCCGGAATCTCAGAGGTTCGTAATCAAAACGAACCCCGTGTCCCTGTGCCGTTCGAACCTCCAACGTCGGGATGCTGCCCTGAAGGGGAAAACGGAAAGAAATTGCTTGAAATACTGGGTTCGTACAACGTTAACAGACCAAGACGAACCAGTAAAAGACGAGAAATGGTCCTCAGCCCTGAGAGAGAACTTTCATTCCAAAACATGGCTGCCATACAACTGGCAGAGAACAAGAAGACTCGCTAAGTTCGCCAATCCGGAGAAAATAGCATGGGGAAACCCGAACAGATAAAACGCTTGGCTTCGAACAGGAAACCGGGTTTCAGAAGTATTAGGAAATTGTCTACGTTGAGTAGATTACTAGTTTGCAAACTAAGGCCGTATCCCCGGGAGACTACGGTGAATTCCTCGTTTACCATGTATACCAAACAGACGTGCAGCTCAGAATACCTCGACTTTAGTTTGACCAGTACTCAAGGCTTTGAAACGTTTCCCCCTTATACTACAACTATGACCAAAACCCATCGATTTCACTTTATGTGTAGGTAGTCAGAAACAGGTAGTCTCTGCAGTGCTATTAACCGTGCCTGAACACCAAATTTTACACCTTTTGAACAAACCACTGATTCGCAGACTGAGAACATGTTAACTACAGCCCCTAGTGGACCTCTGACTTATGGTAAGCCCAAAACAGGGTGGAACTAGCAGCGGGTTGTTCGTCAGTTCTGTTCAGCTCTACAATGGCACTACGGATGATGAGAAGTTGACCAATTTATTCTAATACGGTGGCCGTCGACCTATTCGCTGAGCTGGGCAATTTGGTAACAAAAAAACTTTTCGTTAACAATTGAACATCAGTGAGTATCAGATTAGCGGTGATGATAGTGTGACTTTCAATGGTGACGAAATGTTTTAACTGCCCAGCTCAGCGAACAGAGCAACGGTCACACATGCCACCGGAGTTACGAACATTCTTTTCAATGGCCAACCTTACTTCAAGCTCCTTCAGAAATGGGTCAGCTGCACGAATGTCGGGGATCGTACCTACCGACGATTGACAAAATTTCAGCCTCGTTCTGTTGAGAAGTTTTCCGGTTCGATTCATGAATCCTAGTTGCGGTGAGCTGGCAAAAGACACATCTTGTTCTCCTTTTCACCATACGGTCCCAAGCCAGAAAGACATATCGGACACCAACATTCAATACGGGCGTTTACGAAACTAATGGTGGTGGTAAATACGAACTGCCGAGAAATGTTACGGATAGTCCATGAGCAGTTTTACGGATCCACGAATGTAAATTCCCACAGCGGATTGCTTAACCTTCTTTGTTTGACTACAATGGCTTCGCTAATGTGGAGTCTGATCCGACGACTTAGTTACTGATTCCGTTAAGTGTGGAAACCGATTCTTTCCTCAATAAAACTCGATGAAAACGTATACAAAAACACTCACTGATAGTAATTTGACGGCGTGAGGCGCTTTCGCCCCTCTTTACAACATCTAACTTAACTTTTAGCTTAGTTCTTCAACTCGAGAGTGAAACTGGGCGTTTTTATATTGTCCCAGTATTTGAATAGAAATCTTAACCGCACATATGGTTAAAAAATCTTTCCAGCGAGTCTGACAAACACTCTGATCTTCTAACTTCACTGCGTTTCTCATGTTATTTTCGACTTTCCTTTGGTACGCTGATGAATGATGTATCTATTTTGTTGATACGGTGACTAATACTGTTACTTTCTAATGGAATCCTCAGGTTAAAAACAACGCCGTACGAGGGTAAGAGGTGAATCGATCTTACTGCTACTACCTACAGCATCGCACTCCTTTGGGGGCGAGATGGCTAAAGTGGTTAGAGCGCGAATCTATTGACCGGAAGGTCCGTGGTTCGAACCCGACCTCTGCCTCTCGACTTCCCCTGTCTAGGCTTGGACAACCTGGCAGTATCCCAGCCCTCGTGCTTCCTTCGGGTGGCGTGGCAGCTAGGCACCGAAAGGGTGCTACAGCTGAACGATCGCACTCATTTATGGCCAAATATAGTCGGTTTCGGCGATGCACAGAAAATTTTAAAGCGCTGCTATCGCGAAATGAGGTCCGTGGCATGAGAGAGCACTGCGAACGCAAGAAAGACGGAGCCTTATATTTGAGGACGCCCGAAACAGGGGAAGAGGTAGGGACATTCAATGAACACTTTAAATAAGACCCCAATTTAAGGTCTACAGTACCAACCCTCGACTCCGGCATTAATTGCTTCTGTTTCAGTAATCCCTCTCAGATCAGTCCGTTCGCTCGATTGCTGCTTTTCCGTTCACTTGAAGACTTCAAAGATAGGAACTGACATATTCAATCTCCGCATTCCAGCAGACTGCAACAAAGGAACCAACTTTGATCAGTCTGACAATAAACCGAGCGACGTCAACGGTAGCACCGATCGCACGCTCAATATGTGGCCACAGCACGACTCATTTCCGGTCAGTTTCGCGTTGTTACCCTGCACTACGCACCAGACACCTATTGAGTTGGGACTGCACTGTGCAGAGTAGATAACAGCTAACGACATCCCAACGAAAAGACGAAAGTACCGCATTTGCTGCATTCGCCATGGACTGATCCTACGTTTATACAATGTGTTGAGGGAGCATATCTAAGGCAACTGAGGATCACTAGATCAGAACAGTTGTTCTTGGGCTACCGAAAGCCAGGTCTCCCGTCTCCAGTAAGCTCTCCATGACAAATCTAGCAACACCGTAAGATAAACTCGATGAATGCAGCTCATAAAATGAAGACTTTTTTCAACCTTGAAATATTCTGCCTCGACCTTCAAGGTGTACTCACAGGTATTAGTCCCAAGTTAGGAACTGCCAGTTTGAAAAGATAAGATCGAAAAGTCTTGGACAGTGGACTGCATCCGAAACCTAGCGCTATCTCGAATACGGAACCGCAATGATCCAGTGCACTGGAGACCCCTGCATTGCATATTCGGTTCATACGGGTGGAATCACATCTATTCAATGCCATACCGAATATGGAGCAAGGAACTAGTAGATCATTTAACTTTAGACCGCTAAAATTTATATGCATCGGTTGACTGTTGTGGACAGGTTAATCAAAACGACTGGCCACTGGGAACTACGCCCTATCAATCGAAATAAACGAAAGGTAATGAATCGGTGAGAATATCGCAGGGAACCCACTGGTAGCTCATGAATATTGATCCACATCGCGTCGTCCAAAATCTGGTTCACTTTATTCAGTCCGTCTTCGTTCTTCTTTTCTTCAGCTGGAAGGGAATAAGAAGAAGCCAATGTGGAGAGATTTTTCATGCGTTGCATAACGTTTCAATTCACTACTACTGACCAAAACGCGTTACCATATGAGGGTTTCGGAGTAGCATCAAACTTTTCAGAGTAGCTTTGCTAGATGGATGGGCTGTCTGTTGAGCTTTCTAGGAAACCTATCTTTCCTGTACTGCCGTTTAACACGTGCAACCCTTCTCCGAGTTTCAACGTTTTTTGCTCTCTATCCGCTAAGCAGCGAACGGCATTTCACTAGTGTCATGTCCGCCCAGTCAAAAAAAACATTGACACCAGGGCGTTGTATCCATCAAATTGATGATGGATTCCCGTTTATCAAATCTGCATTGAACGTTGTTGCAAACGCCGAGGGAAACTGGTAGGCACTTAAGAAAGACAATCTGACAGTTACTTACTTCCAGAAACCTGACCCCACCAACCAGAGGAATCACGAATGGTGTGTTTGTCCAGGGCACGACCGCAAACAGTGAGCTTGGACGGCGGACTGAAACAGGAAAACGGTTGTCTGAAAACCGAACCGCAGGTTGGTCGGCAAAAGATCAGGGAATATGCTCCAGTTTCTGCCGTGTTAGTTAGACGGTCAGGGGAGCTTGAGACAAGGCTGTCTCCTGCGCTGAACCGAATGACATCGTTTCAAAAGAATACATTATGCTTAGAAAACATGTGTGCACTAAGCTTTTCAAGTCTTCATTTTGGATATTCTGCTGACAATCATGTCCATGGACGGGACGATTGATGTTCTTTGGAAGTAGGAGTGTGATTCTAACCTAGTCGACGACACAGTGGAACCATCGACGCGAACTTTAAACGACTCTGAAAACACAACCAGAGGTTGGGAGAATAATATAGACACAGCTGGCGTTGCGGACGAACGTAGTTGCAGAGTCGCACTCACCGCGGTAACTTTTGAGTCATTGTAAAGGTCGATTCCGCTAAGTCGGATTTCACTATTCTGTAGGTCATACCAAAACGACAAAATTATCAGCCAGCAAATCACAAAGTGATAAACATTTAGGTCGAGAGCAGTTCATCTAAATGAGAGTACCCATCTCAGATCAGTATCAACAGCTGCACGTCTTACATATTGCAAATTTCGGCATAAAAAGCTGTTGGCACGTACTTATTCAACTCTTGGCAAGCTTCAATTAGTCGATGCCGAGGGACTAGAACGCGGTCGACCGATCCCGTCGTGTTGCGAAGCTGAAGCAGATCTAAAAATCCCCGTCTTCTCAGGCGCTACAGAAAACAAAGGCAGTAAAAAGCATTTCACTGAATGGGTTTGGCGCGAGAAGTCAAATTCTTACCATCATAACTAATTTCATATATATATTACCCCAAATCCCTAGACATTCCTCTTTCGGGGAGACCAAGCCATCTTCAACACAAATTGTGGGAATTCCGTGAGGGTGCAACTTCTACACCCCTGGAACCCTATACTTCGTTTGTAATTGTACTTCCTTTGAAATTGCCTTTAGAGTGAATTCTGTCGGGTGGCACATCGGCCAACCTATCCCAACAACGGAGATGTGCGCAACGATACACTGCGTAGCGAGGAAACGGTAATTTCCAACACAGCACGCCCATTTGTTACAGTGTCGTCGTGCACTACCCAAGCATGGTTCTCAGTTCTTGGACCACTTTAGTGATTCACATGAAACGTAAAGAGACTGCAATGGCTCTAAGATAATCCTTGTTTAAAGTTGGAAGATATGATAACAAACACCGGCTCGATACCATGAGAAAAAAGTTAATTCTAACCTAGCAAAACTAGTCTTAGCGAAATAAACCAGAAGAGGGCTGGCGGCAAAAGGAGAACAGTTTCTCCATATTGCTCACAAAAGTAGACTATCCCATAATCCGCGATTCGGTTGGGCCACTCGTGGAAAGCAGCACCAAAATAAAAACTAAAAAATGTACACCAGATCAATCATTATGTCGTGAAGCCGCATAAACAACTTACACTGAGAATGTGATTTAATTTGTAAGCCTTTTGGGAAACAGTCCACTGCTTCCAAAGTCCAGCCGCGCCAATTAACTCTTGCCGCACGAATTCAATTGCAGTAATTCTGCAAAAAGAACAAGCAAGAAGTTGGCGTTAATGAGCTCGATGCAATATACATTTGTTGATGGTTAAGCTAACATGAACTGCCCTATCAGTTAAGATAGCAATCAAGAGAGGGCAGCGACATCTGGAAATCGAGTACGAAAATAAAGCAGTTTCGTCTGCTCCAATTCTGTACCAATAGACGATGAAAGGAAGTGGAGTGAGAAGGCTGTGTTCACAATGTACAGCAAAATGGTGTTACAACCAACACATTTAAACTCCGATGTGTTGTGCGGCATAATGCTTGTCAAAACCAAGTTCAATGAAATGGTAACTCAATCGACCCAACTCACTGCAAAGAAGTCCTAATATATATGATGTCAATAAGAGCGAAGGTATTAACTGGGGTCTGCCCTTCATTATTCCACCTACCGCTTACTTCTGGCCGGAGGCTACAAAAGAGCATGCACCAAACGTATCAGATCCCAGCACAGAACTCCGACAGACCGACTGAATTACCATTGATGTTCACAGCAAGACCACTGTCCATCAGAGATACTTTGCTTCCATTCAACCGTTTCAGATTAGTTGAAGAAAACCTTGTAGTTAGAAGAAAAGCGGCTTTTTTTCAGCCCACAGGGAATACCTTCCAAGTACTCACTTAGACAACACGAATAGTACGTGACAAGTCAACACGTCTCCTTACAGTGGTGACTTGCAGCATCTACAGCCGCCGCGCGTAGTGCATACTGATAGGCGCGATTCCAGACACCGAGATTTGAGTGCTGATTAAGTCCGTCAGAGCTAACACAAACTCTGATAAGCGAAACGATTCGAAAGATACCACTGCGTCAATTCTATCAGCAGGCATACGTTCTGAAGTATAGCTCTCCATATTGTAGCCGCAAGGCACATGACAACGATAGTCGTTGTCGACATTATCCAGACCATCGTCATTTTCATCAAAACCGCCACCTACGAAACAAAACAAGTGTCCAACACTGACGCTCCGCTACCGTACAACCATAAGTTATTTGGAAGCTTCATTGTGAAGAAAAGAATAAAATTGGATGTGGAAGGGACCTAGGACTAGCCTACCACAATCATTCCAGGGTGCATGCACCCCCAGACAATCCGAATAGAATCTAACAAGAACGCCACCGAGATCGATTAGCAACCATATCGTGCAGTGTTTCCAAGCAGATATAGTATGGATCACGCGGACCCCATCCACGAAGGCGAATCTCTCATACTCATCTGCCGGGTCAAAGGTTTGCCGCCCGTCCGCTTGCGCCACTCTGAATTGGGCACGGAAACCTACACTGTCTTCGGCAAACGAGGACTCGGCATGCGCAACACACGGCCTGACCAACACACCTGGTGCTAGATAGATTCTTCGACTGAAGTCCTTGTTGCACAACCGAACATTCACTTTCCAATTGCCTCGTTACGGATTCACCAACATCAGCCTACACGAGCTATGGTTATGAGACTACGGTGGTCGAAGGCCTGAAGATCTCTCAGTTTTGCTGTTCGGAGAGGCCACGTCTCATAGCCGTACAACAAAACAGCCCGTATTGTAGCCCGACACATGATCCTATAGATTGAGTGATATGCCGCTTTGCTGCCATAGATGTCTCAAATTAGCAAACGCGATTCGAGCCTTAGAGATTCACGTACTGACCTCATCCGTCACACTACAGCCGGAACCAATACAACCTCCAAGATACGTAAAATGCCCTATAACCTCGAGTGTCTCCCTTTGAATTGTAGGTGGCATGTTCGGTGACTGCATGTTCACGAGAACTATCTCATTACTTTGTGGGTGAAAGGTGCATACCAAAGGACGGGGCGATCTTGGTCAGTTCACACCTGTCTTCTTGTCCTCTTCGAAGAATGAGAACGACGAAATATCTGCATATTCCAGATCAACAAGTTTTGCAGCAACAGCAGCATTTGAACATCAGTGTTTTGAAGACCTTCCACCGTTCGCCTCATTATTTAGTTCCCCACGAAATTAAGTGGGATAGGAGAGAGTGGACACCATTGTATACGGAAGCTTTTGGAAAGCTCTCTCTATACTCTCACGCCCTCATGACAATATGCTAGTGAAGCTATGGTGGTCAACACTGATATCACTCAGTGAGGACAATGACCTCTGATACCAAACCACTTGCAAACGAGGCCTCATACTGTAAGGTACGTACTGTCACCTGGTATAACGGTGTTAGTTTAGGACGTCATTTACCTAACCATAGGTATTTTCTTCGAATTCGCTCCGGCCCCAATAAGATTTTCTAAAACTTCTTCCATGCTCAAAAGTTCCAGCGCGATAGTTCCGAGACCGAGATAGAACGGAAGTGCAGGATGGTCGAGCCAGTGCCGCTACATGCTCGCACTGGTCAGCTCGAGAGATCTAGAGATTGGGATAAAGAGGATAGTTTATATCCGAATCGAATTGGCCGGTCAACAGTGACCAAAACATTGGACGCCCGCGCATAGCACACAGTTTAAGAGCCACAGAGGGTTTTCATTGAGATGAATGTGGTACTACATGCGAGACCTTGGTGCCGGTGTGGATCTGAAGGAATAAGGTGGGCGAATATGTAGTACAGAAACGCATGTATTTTAGTAAATAAACTGAAACGTACCTTTGATTGTGGTAACTACCCTCTTCGAACATCTCATAACGCGGAGTCTGTTCCGTGGGACAGTGTCTAAAATAAATAGCTCAACTGAAACGTAAATACCCCGTCAACATTAACATGGTCAGAAAGCTGGCCACGTGATAGACAAGAGGACTCTGAGGGTACCCCCTGATTTCTCTCTTGAAAACAGGGGAAGCTGCGCAATCAATGCCATCAAGAAGGAGCCGCTTTTCCGAATCTGACAGAAAACGCATGTACCTAACATTTGAAAACACCTTAGGCGAAATGAGAACAAAGGTTCCATACTTCTATTAGTACGTCTACAACTTCACGAAACACATCGAACTCGTCCTCCGATTTTGAAACACCCATTCTGAAGTAGTGTGCCACCAAGGATTAGGAGACTTATGGGCTAATACGTGTTTTCGCAGGTTCCTCCAGTCGTTTTGTTCTCTGAAGTGCCGGCGAATGTCCGTCAGCCTGAAAAAAGATAGAAAGCAAGCTGCAGAGACGCTCATCTTCAGCACCGACAGCATAACATCAGTGTTCAACATCAATTCTTCGCTGCCGTATCAGTGACGCTCCATGAAGTTATAACGTTAAACAAGACTGTCAATACGAAGAAACACAGAAATGTTAAGAAAGATATGAAGAGATGTGCAGATGTGGCAGTGGAAACTGCAGAAAGACTAATAAAAGCTTCAAGAAATCCAAGTGAAAAATTCTTAATCCAAAATCGAACGACTTTCATTTAGTGCCTCAACGCCTGTTCAGCACCCACTGTAATAATAGATCCGTCAGAGAATGGATCTTGCTGCGGGGTGACGATTATGCACCTCAATAACCCACCGAGTTATCAGTTCAGTTCAGTTTGTCAGCTATGAACCATGCACAAGGGTGCGCTGGTTCCAGCTGGTACAGTTTCGGTCACCGGAAAATGGGAGAGCAGGGAAGATACAACCAACAACCGTAGCTGTGATGCAGGAGCGCCACTAACTACGTGATTGAGACATGTCTGTCAGTTTCGCTAACCGCTGATGAGATAAATCCCGGGGTCCCCATCCGGGGAGGCGGTAATCATAGAACCGTCGTTGCCAGGTCGTACATTGTCCACCTCTTGGTTGCTTCCATTCATCACAGGGATGGGCAAAAATAGTCCTTCGAGGCAGACGATCCTCTGGCACACGAAGTACATGTTTTAACCAGCGTAACCTATGTAGTGCAACTCATCCATCGTGGGGGAGTTCCTTCTTCCTAAAAACATCTGGTGTACCTCAGCATTGATAATCCGACGTTCCCACCAGACCCGACCAATGCTTCGGAGAACCGATGATCAAACACTGACAATTTCCTGTTTCCCATGCGTGTACGGGGCCACGCTTCTTATCCATAAACCAGCAGGGAGCGCACTGCCGCAGTGTATACTCCGCTGTTGAAGGCAAAAATGACATCATTTCAGTGCCATATGTGTCGCGCGTTGGCAAAAGCTACCCCCGCGTTCCCGATTCGAGAAGTAATCTTGTCTCCAGCTACAATACGGTATAGATGTGACACTCACATAGTTTCTCGTACTGATTGGTTAACGGGGAGAGATGTGACCAACGGTCTACTGGCCCTCCAAATTGGGAGCTGGAACGTGTGGCGGCTTGATCCTTGAAAAGGTACGCTGTTCTGACGGTCCTATGCCAACCTCCACTGCCATTCAGTTGGGATTTTGAGTCAAAGGCTTTGGTTGATTATTCTAGTTGGTTCAGCTGTAGCACCCTTTCGGTGGCTAGTTGCCATGTTGCCCGATGAAAGCACGAGGGCCGAGATACTGCCAGGTAGTTCAAGCCTAGACAGGAGGACCTTAACTGTACATCATCATCATCATCATCGACAGCATGACATCAGTGTTCAACACCGATGCTTCACTGCCGTACAACCATGAGTTATTTGAAAGCCTTATTGTGAAGAAAAGAATAAAGGTGGACGGGGAAGGGACTTAGTGCTAGCTTACTACAACCATTCCGAGGTGCCTACGCCTCCAGTCAATCATTCAGGCAATCTGGATAGAAACTGACAACAAGATCGCCACTGACATCGGTTGGCAGCCATATCTT
>SJOL01005115.1:279032-289952 GCA_004794785.1 Opisthorchis felineus | reverse complement strand
GTGATGACCACGTCTACATCGGATAACGCCCCCGCCTATGACGCTGTCCCTTTTCCCAAAACCCCTGTACCCACAATCCCCGCCAGGCATGCCTTTACTTGGACTGTAACCTGATGATCATGCCTGACGGCATGCCACCCACAAGTTGGGAATAAACGTTATTATTAACCGCTCAGATGATGGCGTGGGTCCACTGCATTTTCTGTCTTCCGCAAGCACGGGTATAAAATGAGCTTCGTCTTTGTGGCCGGTTCAAGCTTTCGTTGAGGCCGTGGAACAAACTCTCAACAAATGTATCATAAGGGATGGAGTCGGTCCCAGGATGAGCTTGTTCCAAGGCTAAGATCGTTCACCATGAGCTTAGTTCTTGTGTATTGCGGGTTGCTGTAAAGTGCTGCTGAGCTGCTGAATAGGTCTGTTCCCCTGTACTCTCCAGGTACCGACTGTTTTTGTCTTATAGACTACGAGTGAAAATTGAGAGAACTGCAACGGAAAGCATGCACTGCCGCGCTTGTTAACACTTTTGGGATATAAGAATATACAGAAGTTAAGTAGGGCAAATTCGTATTCTATCTATTGCGCAGTCGTTGCATGTAACCGTGTACACCCGCGATCGCTTTGATATACTAATAAGCACGCCTGTCGGTATGTTGACTGTTTTCCGTAGCTTCATCCATAACACCTATCTTAGTGTCCGCTAATTTTAACCACGTGTTACGACTACGGCCGCCATTTTGCAGTTAGTTTAAACTGGCAACATCCGCATGGCCCCGCGTTAACCTTGCACCGGGACACCAGTACGTTGAAACTTAGTGCTTCTTAAGCGCTCTTTTTGCATTCGAGCCCTTTTGGGGTGTCCCTATAAGAGCGAGCTCCTTGCCGTGCTGCAAAGCGCCACGGCCTCTCTTGCCTACGTTTTTTAAACTCGCAGCTTTCCTCGATGATAAGTCCGTGATCTATCAAGCTATATCAGTAACACAAGGTGAGAGTTGTGCACGCCAACGTAACTACGAAGGCTCGTGCCGACCCAGTTGGTGAGAAGGCTCCAGTGATTCTGTCCTTCTTCAGCCATGTTGAGTAAAAACATATGCTCATACGATCGCCCTGACATCGTTGTGCATGCAAGCCGATGCTCAAACAAGGTAAGCCACCGCTAGCTGAATTGATGCCGGACAGGGAAAGTCTCATAAGACCCGCACATATAAGCGAACACCCATTCACGCTTGACAGCCAAAGAAGCCCCGCCCGGTCCTGGTTGTTCTGACATCACTGCTTTGCCGTGTAAGACAACCTCGCAGTTGCCTAATTCAGCAATGTGATAACTCCATAGGCAACACCGCCAGCATAAGAATGTTCGGAACGAAGGGGATTTGTGACAATGCTTGTGTGCGTTAACATCAACAAAACACAATGGCTTGGTGTTATTGCAACAGAATGCAACGTTAGAATGCTGCATAAATAGGCTGCGTGATTTTGGGCCTTGTAACGAATTTTCAGACGCTTTTACTGGATGCAACTCAAAGTGAGGCGATCTTTCACCCGCCAAAAAAGTATATATGCACGTTCCTTGGAGGAATGCGCGCACTTTAGGCGCACAAACGACTGTACGTGTAATCACCTTCTCTGGTCCCCCAAATATCCATGACTGATCTATTAAATAAGTAAGAACGACCCAGCAACCAGTGTGGGCGGCTTTAATTGCGGGGTGGGGAATCGATAGACATGAGATCCGCATCTTCAGTAACCGACAACTATCACTTCTGTTAGCTTCACGTGTTGCGACTGAATCAGGCAGGCAGGAGCACTACCACTCTTGGGAGCATTTGTCTAGTTTTTGTGCCGGGGTCATCGCGCGGCAAAAAAACAATATTATGAATAGTATCATTACAGAAACACCCGTTCTCCTTTCCATTCAAATAACGGATGAATAGACGATCAAGTACTAGATACACTGGAGCCTATGAGCGAGCCGCAAAAATACCAAAACAGCTGATTCCACGCTGTGGCATGAAGAAGACTTCGGTGACGAACAAATTTAGAATTTGCCTCGGAGCATCCGATGCACTATGTATAAGGCACGGAAGTTGTTCATCAGCTGAGGCATTCGACAACGTTATCTATATCAAACGAAAGAAATCCAGGGTGGTAGGCCCAAGCGTTCAGTTTCAGTTTCGCGAGTGATAAAACGTTGGAAGGAACCCAAATACACGCCAGATTCAATTCTGGACGACATTCTGGTCAACATTGTCCACGAATCGACGTCGTCGTTTACTTCCTAGTAGCATTCCAGAAATAGAGCGCATTTTGCTGGATTCGCCTTGAAATTTGGAGTGCGAATTTGTTTCACGCGGCTACGTCGTGATTATCATAGCTTTCGACGCAACCGGTCATCCGCTTGCAAGTGCCGTTAAACCCACTTCTTTTTTAACGTTTCTTGTTTCTGTTCCAATGCGGTATGTGCAATCGCCCACAAAACAAACGAAGCAACTTGAATTTTGCAACACCCATCTATACCCTCTCGCTAGCAATTTTGCTGTCGTTGCGATTTCGTGCCTGTCTTACTGGTACAAGAAGATACATAAAACCTCCAGATCTACAAGACCAGTTATCTGCGCCAAAAGGCTCGTTTCAAGCTTACGGGTCAGATATACATCACGAATGCCAGTTGATATCCGGCGAATAAAATAAAAATTGTGCGCAAAACTCTGGTGTTTTTGGGGCTACCACGATTCACATGTAACTCTGTATGCCTTGTTTGTTTGTCTAGGAGCCTTTGGTGCAGGCGATTTGTTCAGGTAAGCTGTTTTCATGGCTAACAAATGCTTCAGATTAGAAAGGATTGCGCAGTATTAGGTGATATTTCAACTTCGTGGATAGCGCGATCAGAATAAAAAGAATTCATATTGCGGAGATTTATGAGGCCAACAAAATCTGTCCAGACCGCAGCATCTTACAACGCAAAATTTAAAGGAACCTCGCTCCTGTATTTAAGTTCATCAACATCGTTTTTGCTTAAATAAACTAGTGGAAAAGCACGTGCTCTTGTAACTCATGGTGTGTTGTTCAGCTCAACCGTTATGATAGAATTATTCGGTAGTGGCTACTGAGACAGGCCAGTACTGTCTTCAGGACGTGTGCTCTACCCCTATCTTGGCGTCCGGAAAATCAAGCTGCCATGAAGCATATTTGGCCTAGGTTCTCAGATACAATTTTCCCTGGCAACCCACTTGATATCTTCCAAAATTTACCGGCAGCAATGTCACTGTTTAAGGATGGTGACCAACATTTGGCTCTTGGTCGGCAGCGCCCAGTCAGCTTACAACGTGCAAATAAAAAGTGCCTTGTTGATGTAAAGTTCTGAACGGAAGTGCCAGTTTTCGGTGCAAAGATTGTGGTGGCATTGGCGTCCCACATTGGACAGACAAAAAATGCATAGATGATTTTTCCAACATCCCGAACCACGTCAGTGTTGGCAACAATGGACTGACTCCACTATCTCTTTCGTCTAAAATCTTGAGCATTCTGGAAGTAATGGACCCACGGCGTCAAGTAGCTACAGCGCAGTTTTTGCGTAGCCATTTATTTATTAAAATTGTGAAGGGATTGTGCCGTGATATCAGCTAAAACTTAGGCTCTTGAAAGTACAATTACTCAAAATCGGCGCGTGAATCGATAGGAAGCTGTTTTCGTCTCTGCTTTGTCCGCACTGCGGCAAAGCCTTTTGGTTGAAAATTATTAATTCCTTCGTTGTTAAAAGGCGTGGAAGTGCCAGAATACTGGGATAGGGTAACACGCTGTTCGCCCTCTGCGTGATTTTTCATTTACCCCAACAATTTGTTAGCCTTCTATGTCCTTCGTGTAGTTTACCGCATGGCGGTAACCAGGTTTTGGGGTACTGTGACCCATGCTCACCCAGACGAAAGTACCATCTAATCGACGTGTGCAAGGCGAAAAACTCAAGTTTAATAAGAGCTTTTTGCGCAAATCCAAAAATGTTACAGTTTGGCTAACACCTTGGTTGGTAAATGCACGTGCACCCCTTATCACTTCACGTGTCCGTCTTGCTTGCGCCAATATTCGGGATTTGGATCACTCGTTCTTCTGCAATAAGATAAGCATTCGCATATGCATCTCCCAGGTCCGTTTCACATCAACCAACGGTGCCCAGTCAGATGCAATCTATCAGAACCAGGGACACACGTACCTTAATTCCAAGCCAACAATCATTACATGTGGAAAGATTACACAGGAGGTTGAATCGTTTGGTCGGTAAACCGAAGGTTTTGGAAACACACAAGTCCAGAGGCTTCATCAAGAAACCCATTGTGCAGGGGTAGCCGCCAGTACCCAGTGTCTGAGGCCAATTGTACCTAAGGTTGGTGGTATTCTACGTAGACGACATTCACCGCGGTCACTGTGGCTCACCGCACCGGCGGATTACTGGTTCTTGCGGTTTTTCTCACCATATCAAAGCTGTTATTGTGATAATAAGTCCTGTCTAGTGCGTGAAGGAGATTTTCTGGCGTGTCTACCAGGTGAGTTTCTATATGTCAGTGTATCGGTTCTCTTATTTGTCAGTGGCACATGGTGCATTTATGCCAATCAGGTTGAGGAGTAGCAACCAGACCAAATTCAGCACCTGCCAAGATTCTTCTGCAGCGTGCGATAGATGTTTGCTTTCTGAACCTTATTTCATACCGATGGAATGTAACGTAGATATCGGGATGATGGTCCCGTGATTACAAAGCAGAAACCATCTCCCCAAAATACCACTAACAACTGACTTCCATCCAACAATGATACCAGTGAGTGTACCCAGTTTCACTGTAAACCATGCTTCTGAGACGCAATTCCCATTTATCTCTGTTGAAAATTTCTCTACCTCTTTATCTCCACTTGAGCTTTTCGTGAACCTGGCCATCAAATTAACTGTCCAAGGCCACCCACACCCAGCAATTGTATTAAGCTTCAGTTCAAGTCAACTGCCTTCATCATTGAAATACCTGTACCTCCCGCCTCCTTGCGTCAGTTTTTTGTTTTCCATAAGTTGCAATAACCTATCACGTGAGAAGCATGTCTCATTGGTTTTGCCTTCCTCCACGTTGTGTTGTTTCTCGCCACGTTCAAATTGTGATGACCCGATCTTGCCTCAGTTGGTATGCCACGTACAATTCGGGAAATGAACCTATTAATTCACACTCGTATTTCTGCCATTTTAGTACCAGTAATGTCTCCACAGTGAATCGTGAAGCTGCTCCGCGTTTATCAAAGGTATCATTGACATGAAATGGTTCGGCAAAACATGGTTTACAATTTTTTGACAGTTTTATTTCCTAACTAAACGACAAACTCGCCAGGAAGCCGCAAAGATTCCACAGCATTCAGTCGGACCGTAGTTGGTTTCAGTTTACAATAAAATATCATGACCTGTCTTTTACAAATCCGCGGCCAAAAAATGGCCTGCTATAAAAATGGGGACTTTGGTGGTCAAAGATTCGGACTCGAGGTCGAGTCAAGAGACGGATCATTCTTACTGCAGCCTTCTACACATATTCCATTAGCTTTGGCTCTGCCTGTTTATAAAAGTTAACAAGCATGAAGTGCACCCCTGCAAACCATTGCCATCGCAAAATCAGTGTTCAACGCCGAATAATCGCTTTCGTAAGGTCGAAATCTATTAGAAAAACACCCTTTAATGGCCGTCTTGATATGTTCATAAAAAAGCTCGTTCATTGGTCATACATTGCCGAGTATCCAGCTATGCATTGGAGCAACGACGCAAGCCACTTCTTGAAACTGAGCTGTACACATAGCAGCCAGGTGCCGCAAAGTGGTAAACGTGATCCAAGCTGAGTATTCGTGCATAAGCCTCATTTCATAGGCACTTAACACAAGATTCTTGGACCTCGGGACAGCGGAAAATCTAGCAATACGGACGCTACAGCAATATTAGGCGAGTTTTTATGACCGAGAGGCGTTTTGCCGTTTGTGCGCAGGAAACATGTGACAATCAGCTTGCTACCCTGCTCCCTCAAGGGGCATCGTTGTGTCATTGGGTCACCGAAAACGGCAGTGGAGTCATTAAACATCGTAATTATTTCGACGCGTTATTTAAATAACCGGGTATGCTCGTCAAACGTCGTTTTATACTATTCACACTTGGCGCATCCAGGCAAAAACGCTGAAGGATCGTCACTGGGAGAGCACATACGGTTATGGCGATGATGAGTTGTCGTTAGACATCGATAATGATCACGTTTACTCCCAGCTGCTGGGTGGCGTATCGTCAGGCATGATCATGATTATGCAGTCAGAATAAATACATGGCGGACCCCAGTTGCCGGTGTCCTGCAATGCACGGAAGCTGGGCAACCATGCAAAGGTTGGACATTATCTGATACACACGAGGTCCTGATAAAACTGGCGTGGTCTGAAAGCAGAGGATATTGGGGACTAAGAGAAGGTCAAACACTTTTCCAACTTGTACGGAACATATCAAATGAAGCAAGCTCAGACCATTACCGTTCAAAGTGATGGGCGAAAACACGACAAGGGAAAGCGAAACCTAGGGGACCCGCTTGGCATGTGATAACAAATTGAGTTAGAAATTAAAAGAGGCACGCCGTGTTGTGACAGGTTTTAGGGAGCCAGGACGCTAGGCAATACAGTGTTCTTAGCTAGTCTACAGCAGCAGTACTGTGAAGGGAAGGAGGACAGAGGATTCGGTAAAATCAAAAGTGCTTTGGACTCAATTTGCAGAGGAGATCGGGGGGTAGCCAGGTATCAAATGAGGCAGAGGCGGCGTCAAAAGTAGGGAAGTTATCCATGGACTGTGGGAGGAGCTACCTGGTGTTTTTGCGAACTGGATGTTTTCAAGTGCCACTTTGCAACTTTGGGTGTAAAAAAAATGCAGGACAGAATTCCATCGCTAGCCACAAGCGTTGCTTGAAAATAACGTTTGCGCTTCGAGATAGAAGTGGCGCACTATTATATAGCAGAGCCTGCGTTCTTGGGACACCTGGAACCGGACTTTGTTAGAAAAGCTTAAAGTAAAACTGTTTGAGAACAAGGTGTTCAATATCTGAGGAATGAGTGGCAAGACTGCCATTAAATGCGAACGCGTCAACTGTGAGGGAGCACCGATGGGAGGTTCTTTGGTACTTGGCAGAAGATAAGCTTGGGCCAGAGTCATTTGACCAGCGAGCCAGAGTCGACCTCTTGTTGGATCTGGTGAAAGGCAGAAGTTTTAGCGGACGGAGGAAATATGTAGGCGGTTTTTATATCGTCCGCAAAAGCGAACGGTTTACCGTAGGACACGGCACCGAAGATGTTATGGATATAGAGTGAGAAGGGGAGAAGTCCTAGCACGCTCCCCTGAATGGCCCAACTGATGATCGATAATGGAGAGGGCTGTTTGTCGCCTATTTGTGTTATTTGGATCCCATCAAACAAGTAGAAAGTGAATCACTTAACTGGAGACCTTGTAAAGCCAACGGCACCAAGGTCGTAAAGCGAGGATGCATGAGGGTCATGGTCGAGGGCTTTCTGGACGCCCAGATAAAATACCACAATAGAGTACCCGGAAATGTAGGCCGGTGTGACGGTCTCAAAGAAACAAAGCAGGCATTTACTGACAGAGTATATAATAATGTTTGTTCCTAACTAGCGTGTGGCATACCGCCAGCCATGATCAAACTGTTACAGTCAGAATAAAAGCACGACTGGCGGGATTTGTGGGTGCTGGGGATTGCGCGGAAAAGGGACAGTGTCATAATCAGTGGGCATTATCCGATATAGACTTAATCACGACCAAACCGGCATGGGCAGTAAAACACTGGTAGTAGGACTTTATCTTTCTTTTGAGGAACATTTCAATCTTGGACGGGGCTGCTCGGCCGCAAAATGCCCTTAGCTGCAAGCTCTCTGCTAGCAAAATAAAGCGTTTTACGCCAAAATGTTGCATTTTGTTGCGTTTGTGCCCAAACCAAAAACCACCCTAATCTATGTTCATATTTTTGCAGCTCACCAAAGTTTATTGTCCACCGGAGCAATCATACCTCTGGCGGAAAAATTCCGGTGGAATACTTTCCTAGCATCACTGGAACCCGGGATGCCTAGATGGGGCTCAAAAGTTTGGACTGGTATTCTGAACTCAGTTGCTTGTCTGTTTTAGTCCATCAGGGACACGTCGTAGCTTTCGAAAAGTCAATTCCATTGTGCAAATACTGAACGCCATCACGGACAAGATCAGATCGTGTAGATTTGAAGGTCACGGGCAAAAACAAAACGAGAGAGCGCCAAACAAAAGACATACTACCCGGCACATGATGATAAAACTTCAAATTGCGAAAAATGAGGAACCAGAACAACGGATCTGTGAGGCAGCAGAATTACCAAAATCTGGCCGGTTAAGTTAGACTGAAGCCTAAAACCACAGATGAAGCCTCGCGGCCTTGTACTGTTGGGCTTATGGCCAGGGTCACGAAAAACGTGAGTGGGGATGATGCAGTGAAGGAATCAGAAATACGAATAAATGGTAGCAGGAACCTCATAATCACTGTATACAGTGACACTATAGAGACTCACTGGTGTCGCCGCTGGACTGGAGTCGGGCGAAAAAGTTCCTTGGGAGTAGGAGTTTGTATTTGCGCGCAAGATGGAACGCGAACTACACATAAAATAGCTAAATATTTGAGGAGCACAGAATGAAAGTCGCCAAGGTGTTGGGATCCGAAAGGAAGGTTCAGCAGATTAGAACAAACGCGTCCTGGAGGCAGCTCGGGCGAGGTGAAGCGTTTGTCCGTAGTTGCAGGTAAATTAACGAGTGGGAAAGAGAGCACAATCGAGTGGGAAGTGAATAGTTGCAGGCATGCTATCAAACTAGGTATGACCGTCACTGCACCGACATAATTGGGCTTCCGGACCACCTAGTGACGGACGTCATGTTTGAGGCGATTGGGCTGGGATGTGCAACTGTGTGAGCAGCGGGATTTTTGGGTTGGCCAAAGGAAACCGTATTGCTGGGATTCTAGGGCATTTTCACCTACGAAGAACCTGATTGGGGGCCCTGATCTGACGTTCAGTTATTCTCATTAAAAGAGGAGCATATTTAATCCTTCATTGGTGCGAATTAGTTAGTTTGGATCCAGAAGCTTTGGTCAGAATGGACTATACGTTGTTTCCAATGGTAGGAGATGATTACAGATCTGATGGAGTGGGTAAAAAGATTGGAGACAAGTATTTGGCCATCCTGACCGTCATTTATTGAATGGAGCAGGAAGAGGGATGTCGGTTGTCTAAGGTTGCTCAAGGCGTTTGTCGACCGGCGGCGAAAAGTGAGGGGTTTGTAGTTGGGTCTCTCCGCTGCGAGTTGTACCTTTGGAAACACCGATGCGATGGACGACGGGGTTTCGGGGTCCCACAGCTGTTTGTAGGAGGAATGCTACTCCAGGGTACGTTAAAAGATATTTGTTCGCGAGGCCGTAAGAGGTATAAAAGCTTAGATTTCTCAGTTAGATCGTATCACGGGCGCCTCAGCCTCACTATTGGCCGCTTACATGTGCTCATAATTTAAATGGAGTTGTAGAAGTGAAGGTCGGTGGCAATACGTCAACAGAAGCAATGATTTTAATGAGGTCCAACAATGCACGGCGTATAGGGAAACGGAGACAAGTAACTGGACCTTAGCGTATCAGGTTCACCAGACTTCGAAATTTCGAACTATTTAAGAAAAATGATCTGATACTGAAGAACACCGGAGCGTCTGTTTCTAGATGTAAGCTTAAGAGTAACTATTCGATGTCCAAGAAGGAAGCTTCCAGTTAGCAAGGGTGCTACTGTTGTTGAGGCCGGAGAGATTGCAAGTAATATTGATGACATCAAAACTACTGCTTCCAGTGGGCTAATGGGTACGAGCGCCAGGAAGCAGAATAGGAATGAAGTCGAGGGTGAGTGGTGTAACTATGAGAGAGGTAGTGTGGGACTGATATAGATAAGCTAAGGCATCAACAAAGCCCAATGAATCAGGGGAAGCCGAAGTCCAGGATGAGTGTAGCTATTTAGGGAAGATTCTAAATAAACAATTAATTGGAATAAACAATAGGTGAAGCACAACGGATATGTTGGGACTCAAAAAAATTCTACAACGCCTGACCTACATACTTCAGTTTCGTGCCGCAGGAAGAAAATTTGCGTTTGGCTATCACACGTAGTAGGGGGCTAACAACAGCGGCGCTTATAGGCCCCATGTCGCACCTAATTCCGCACGGTCGTGTATTTCACGAATGTTCTTCCTGACAATGCATACTTTCTCCCACCATTTTCTCATTGCTTACCATCAGCCAGAAATGCGCATGTGTGTTTCTCAGCAGAATCGAAAAACCCCGGTGGCATGCTTCTTGCTGAAAAGGGTCTCAGCTATAATTCTTGCGAAGCACGTATACTCTCTAAAGGAAACCGCAGTATCACCGATTAAGTTCTCTTAACTGAGGTCAAGCAATATTGATGAGAACCGATGGTTGCTCCAACATTGCACCATTGCATATTGCGCACTTGGTCCTATGACTTCTGTAGGATGACGATGGTTACGTTCACACGTTAGAACTGGAAGATTGGAGCCTTTCATGGCCTTAGCAGTCACCACACATGCAATAGAAGAACGACGCAGGAAGTCGTCTCATCGGTTGGCATGATAGCAGTCATTCAAAGAGCAGCTAAAAACAGTTAGGATCCAATTAATTTTCTGCAACTCCATTACTTTGCATGCAGTATGCCGAGGTTATTTCGTTGTTTGCTAAAGGGCCACAGGCGGACGGCTCTCAAATTCTTGGACCTGGAATGAGTGTGGTATCGCCGAAAGCCAGAAAAAGCCAGAAAAGATTCGGGTTGTATTCGCTGCCAAATGTCATGATGTAGTCCCTG
>SJOL01005115.1:169918-267689 GCA_004794785.1 Opisthorchis felineus | reverse complement strand
AGTGGTGGTTCCCTGAAACTCAAGGGACGTGTGTATCAAGCTGCAGTGCGGGCTGTTTTGTTGTGTGGCTGGGAGGCTTGGCCTGTTCGAGTAGCGGAACTGAGAGGTCTTCAGTTGTTTGACGATCGTTGTCTAAGAACCATAGCTCGTGCGGGTTGGTTTCGGCGTATCCGTAACGAGGCAATTAGAAAGCTAGTTTTCGGTTGTGCAACGGGTACTTCCACTGAAGAATGTGTCCAGCACCAGAAGCTGCGTTGGTTGGGACAGGTGTTGCGTATGCCTAACCATCGTTTGCCGAAGAGAGTGCTGTTATCCATGCCCAAATCAGAGTGGCGGAAGCAGAGAGGTGGCCAACACTTGCGCTGCAAGGGGGGTATGAAAGAAATCACGAAACGCTTGGGTGCTGTCGGTGCTACTCGCCTTCCAGGATGGGAACCGCATGATCCTCACTGCGCCTGGTTGGAGACGCTACAAGATATGGCTGCCAACCGATATCAGTGGCGATCTCGTCAGTTTCTATCCGGATTGCCTGAATGAGTGTTTGGAGGTGTAGGCACCTCGGAATGATTGTAGTAAGCTAGCACTAAGTCCCTTCCCCATCCACCTTCATTCTTTTCTTCACAATAAGGATTTCAAATAAAACGTGGTTGTACGGCAGCGAAGCATCGGTGTTGAACAATGATGTCATGCTGTCGATGATGATGGTGATGGGTTAATCACAGCCTCGAGTCTCCTGTAGGGTATGGACTTCAGACGCATCCTCCAGGGATCCTGATAGAACAGAAACCTGCTGAGCCAGAGCACAACATTCTGTCGCGTTAAGCGGAAGACTCCATACAGTGGCTTGTTTCATGTCCTCTCTTTCTGTTTGCAGGACGCATATGATTAGATTCCACTAGTCATTTCTTAACATCATCTATGAAAGTGAAACGTGTGGATTCTAACTAAAGTAGAAGGTCATTCACGTGTTAGATGAATAGCAGATGCCTCAATAGTGAAACTTCGGAGGACCCGCGTGTTCTTTGCGCGATTTTTGGGACTGCTGCTCTTCAACGTCACGATATCGCTGGACTTTAACGCAGTGCAACGGTGACGAACCACGGCAACCAAATGAAGCATACCAGAAGGTGCCAATACAGCGTCCACAGAGTTTCTCCCACCAGGTGATTTAGTGGACAGGTATCTGACAAACAGTATCCTGACCCTCCAGCTTAATGGTTGGGCATACATGTTATCTTGCTCCTTAAATAAGTTAGCTTACGCCAACCACCACTGGCTTTTTTCAAGCTTGTGCGCCAAAGGCTTTCGCTGGGAACCCTCAGTTTTTATCTAGCGTTGGGTGCCGTGACCGTATCTCAGCCCGTAAGTAACCATGAAATACATATACTATGCCACGTCGGTCGTCGATTGTTGATGTAAGTCAGGTCGCCTTACTAGCAGCATACAGTAGGGCGGATGAGCGAAAACATACATCTGGTGTCTCCCATCTCTTAGCTCCCCTCATGCCCCACTCATTAATCACTAGTTTATAGAATCAAGCTGTAGACAGATCAATCAGGCACCCAGCGAAGTCGCACCACCACTCATATTTGCCGCTTCGCGTCTGTTAATCAGACCCTACAACCCATCTTCATCACAACCTTTAAGCCAACTGGTTAGCATACTGCCCTTGTGCGCGTTTTGGGTACTTTATCGATGGGCATTGGCTACATTTCCAAAACTTGAACACAGGATCCAAGCACTTTCTAGACGTGCTTGACTGTGAAGTTGCTGCGTCGGCGTACACCGATGTTTGCATAGCACTCAGTTTGTGAGCGGAGGCTTCCTTGTTCGACTGGATTCTTGTAAACGGCAGAATCTGTGCTGTCCGACTGTCCATGAAAAACAGAACCAGTCGAACCACTAGTTGTTCCTCATTTTTAGTGCCCACCAACCACTTGTATCTTTGACACGACGGAAGATACTTTCTATTAGACAACCAACCACTCTCGTCCATCGCATAGGGTTGAGATGTGGTCGTGCTAGCTGGAGGCTTCGACACAGGTTGGGCGCCTTAGTTCATGAAAGGCACCTCTTGGTTGTGTATTTAGCTTTGGTGCCAGACGCAATAATGACAGTGCTTTTGCAACATTATACTGGTCACCAGTAGTTTCTCAGTAGTATTGGGTTTAGGCACCGTCGCGCTACCTAGTGTCTCCCTACTGCTGAGCAACCATGAGGTCAAATTGATCACCGCCATCAGCTAACAACTGTGAGGTGTTGTCTACAACTGCCAGTCATCCCGAACTACACATATTGGTTCAGATCATGCTCTCGCGCCGTGTAGGTTTCCACTGAATCTCCCCGGTAAACCTTAGGAACGAATTCACCACTTGGCAACAGAACTGCTTTTTACTCCACTTGTGAAACTCACGAAAGCTTACTCTGCAATGCTATTAAGTTGCTTCTTTTGGGGCCCGTTGCTGGGATGAAGCAATTCATTTTGCACGACGCTGGAATCTTTTTGTGTGCCTCCGATCGCGTACACTGAAACCACGGGATTACAGAACGACCACTAACATTCCTTGACGTGAGGTGCTGCATCTCATCGGGCCCCGAACATAGTTCCGCCAAACGATCCTTTACATATCAACTCAAATGAAGCATTTGTATGAACAGAGAGGCCAGAAAGAAAAAAAACTTGCATTCGGGAATGCACGAACACTGATTCAGCTAATCTGAAAGACCGTACCTAAGGTGTTTTCTGTCGGATATATGATATTGAGTAAAATCCAGCGGAATGTTTCCAGCAGTCTGACTGGCCTTGCCCCATACCCGTTTCTTTCATATGATTCGCTCAAGTTGATCCGTGGTCCATCAGGTTTTACTTCCCTCTGTTTAGGAAGTAATAATATGCCTTTCGGCCCTGAAACACCACTGGGCTGCCGGGCCAAATGAGCTTCCATCAAAATTGCTCGATGACGGTGGTGAAGCTGTTTTGCTTTGACTGTGTTACTTGAATTTGGTCGGAAACTAAAGCTTGTTCTAAAGGACTGGGGCCAATCAGTTGCCGTACCTTTTTCAAAAAGTTCTCGAAACGGCTGTTCTAACCATAAAGCTCTAAACCCTCCACTTAGCTAGCTACCCGCTTCCCTTTTACTGTGACGCCTATCTTCGGCGCACATTTTAGAGCATCAAGCATGATTTCGACCAGGTATGGGATGCACCGATCACATTTGACGTTACACCAAATGCTTCACCTACATCACATACGCCCCCGATCAGCAAACACTTTCTCCTGACTTTAAAGGGGCCTTTGACTCTATCAACAGAATAGAGTATAATTGGACAAAGTGGAATATCCCCGAGGTCTGTCCGTATACTTCGTACCATTTATTATAACAACTTTTTATCGTGTTATATTTTACAGTGAAGTATCCAAAAACTTCCTCCCAGCCAGAGAAGCTCACCAAGACTGCTACATTTTTTTCGGTTTAATTGATGCAAACGTGAAATGCACATCTCAAGGGACCGAAAATCTAACAATCGAACTGGCACCCCGAGAAAGGTTAGTGGACCTAAATTATGCGGAAAGCATCGTTTTGTTGCTCGACGATCACCAGTCTGTGCAATCCACTCCGAAGTGAATAGCTGAATTGCTTCCTTGTTTTGGCATGCGTCTTCCATAGCCGAAGTGCAAAACCTTTTCCAAGATTTTCAGTACCCTTTCCCTCCGTCTAAACCTTCAAGAGAGAAGAGCTCGAGATTCTTGCTCGGTTTTCTCTATCTTGATAACTATATGAGCCGCGATTGTATCGCGACAGATAAAGTCAATCCACACATTCATAAAACAGGAGCAACATATGCCAGATTGTGTTATCTCTGGCGTCACTCAAGCTGGGGAATGGTGTAACAACATTCTTAATTTACGGTTGTAAAGCTGAGGGCCTTAGACGACTCCAAACCATTTGTCATCATAATCATTATCAGCTGTAATAACCGCGTGCTTGTCGTACAGTGGATGTAACTGTCACAATTTCGTCCATCGATGATTTGGGGAGATAGGGCAGGTAGCTGCTTATTGGAGGCGGGAGCTGATAAATTGGTGCGTAAATACAGCACTGTCAGTGGACTGTCGAGTGGGGGGATTGGGAAGGGAGCTATGCATTGAAGGCAATAGCTTGGATGCACGAGTGCCATTGAGGGCGCGACTGGGCCATGTCTGACAATGTCTCTAATCATTGATGTGACCCGTCTCGGGGTCCCCATCCAGGAAGACGGCAATGACCAGCGCAGCTGAGTTTGCTGGTAATGGCTTTCACATATCGCTGTCAAGTCATTGTTTGACCGCCTCTGGCTCATTTCCACCCTTCACGTGGTTGAGCGAAAAGAACCCTTCGAGGAATTCGGTCGACTGGCATACGGAGCACGTGGCCAAGCCATCGGAACCTATGCAGTGTGACCAGTTCATCTATCGTGGGCGAGTTTTTTCTTCCGAATACTATTCGACGTATTCCAGCATTGCTGATCCGGTGTTCCCACCAGACTCGGGCAATGCTCCGAAGACATCGACGGTCAAACACCAAAAGTCTTCGGTGCGCACCGGCCACGTTTCTGACCCGTATAGCAAAATGGATCGCACCGCAGCATTGTAAACTCGACCCTTGACAGATAAGCTGATGTCACGCCTACGCCACAGGTGACGCAGGTTCACAAAAGCTGCTCTGGTCTCCTCAAGCCGGATGGAAATGTCGTCTTTCGCTGGACCACCGGGACTGATACAGCTGCCCAGGTGGACAAACTTTTCTACTATCTCAAGCGGCTCATCCACAAGCGTGAGGTTAGGGTTCGAGCCTACCCAGTCTTGCAGTAGCACTTTACACTTTGCAGGTGTGAAGCGCATGCCAAACCGTGAGGCAGAATTATTTAGATTATTCAATATTGTTTGCATTACCATGGCATCAGATCCAAGAAGAGCTTTGTCGTCTGCGTACTCGATATCTGTGAGTCGACGCCCCGGGAGAACTTCAGCTCCACAGGCATTAGAGGCTGGTAGCGGGTCTTCCATAATCGTATCAATGACGAAATTGAAGAGGGATGGTGAAAGAGGGCAGCCTTGTCTGACACCACTTGATGTGGTGAACTCAGGCGAGAACTTCCCGTAGACCTTCACACGTCCGTGGGAGTTGGCGTACAGCGGTATAAAAATAAAAAAAATCGTTTAGCTGTAACACCCTTCCGGTGCCTAGCTGCCATGCCACCAGAAGGAAGCACGAGGGCTTGGATACCGTCAGGTTGCCCAAGCCTAGACAGGGGAAGTCGAGAGGCAGAGGTCGGGTTCGAACCACGGATCTTCCAGTCAGTAAATTCGCGCTCTACAGCGCCTTAAGGAGGGTCAAGAATTTATGGGGGACACCTTTACTCCACAGACACTGCCATAGTGCTTGACGGTCCACAGAGTCAAAGGCAGCTTCCAAGTCAAGAAACACAACCATTGTTGGTTGCTGGAAGCAGTGTAGCTGTTCCGGAGTCTGTCGGAGGTTGAAGATGTGATCGGTGCAGGACGGAATCCAGCTTAGTTTTCACGGATCTTTCTCTCCCTGCGTTTAGTCAACCGTCGAAGGATAAGATCAGAGAGGACTTTCGATGCCACAGCTACCAGGCTGATGCCACCGTGGTTTACACAACGTTCGCGTACCCTTTTAAGATGGGAATAACTGTCGACATGCCCTATTCTGCCGGCACTTTCTCTTCACTCCATATCGCACCAATGAGCTTTGTTAAATGGGCCACCGGGGATTCTCGGCCTTCTTTAAACAGGGTTGGAAACAGACGGTCCGGTCCTCGTGCCTTCTCACGTTTCAGTACGGATATCTCGCACTTTATTTTTTTCGACGGGCGAATAAGGTTTACATTCCACTCACCCGTATGCACTACCTCCACAGGCTGGGTTGCAGGAGGCCAGCTAAACTGTTCTTCGGAGTATTTGGCCCATCTTTCCAGTCGATGGTTTTGCGAGTGAATTAATGAGCCGCCTTTTTCACTTATCGTTTCACTGACCATTGTTTTCCTAGGGCCAGTCGATCGTATCAGTTGGCATAGGGCACGGCTGTTTCCCGTAGCAAGAGCCTTCTCCATCTCCCGAGCTTTCGATGTTCCGTAGGCTGTTAACTATTTGGCGTTTGAGGGAGTTGCGCGCACCGTCGTACTCGTTGCCTGCTGTATCGATTTCCTGGCATCAGTCATGGGTAGTGGTCTCGACAACATCCGATGGTCTTGTGGTCGAATAAGAGAAGTCGGACAGAAAGCAGTGAACACCGCTAACACAGATTCTTCCACATTTTGCCACGCTTCATCCACATGCTCACTGCCAGTACATTGTTGGTTTAGGGCGGAGAGTTGTTGAGCTAGCTCCGATCGATACTGTTGAGCTATGGTGGTTTTTCGAAGATGGTGAATTTTCATGCTTCTTGCTGAAATGCGAGGGTCTGAGAGAAAACGGACTGTCAGGCGTGCACGAACAATGGCGTGATCGGAATCAAGTTGTGTGCCGCAGAAGGAACGACAGTCTTGGATTGTAGCTCTCGACCGGTGGTTGATGGCCATGTGATCCAACTGGGTCCACGGTTGATTTGCAGTTGGTGGCCGCCAGATTACGTGATGCGAACTTTTATGCTGAAAGTTCGTACTGGCCAGAAACAGTTGATGATCAGCGTACAATCGGAGGAGTCGCTCTCCGTTGTCTGTGCGACGAGCATCGACTCCGAACCGACCGCCCAAATCTGATTCCAAGGAGCTCAGACGACCGACTTAAGCATTCGAATCGCCCGCAAGTATCACAATGTCAGTGCTTCTTGTTTGACGAATGAGCCCGGTTAACTCTCGATAGAAAGTATCCTTCTCAGCATCAGAGCTGCAGTCCGTTGGGGCATAGGCCGACACTACGAAGGGGCACCGCTTTTTATGCCGAGAGGCGTTGAGCTTGATCGAGCTGGATAACCGGACGGCGCAAAGACGACTATTCACTGGGATCCAGTCCAGCAAAGCGCGTTCAGCTCTGGGGCTGAGTGCAACTCCCGCCATGTATTCAACGAGTCATCACCGGACACACGGAGGGAGAATTGTGAAAAAACCTGAGTTCGTCCTTTGCGTTCTGGGATGCATGACCACTCCTAGCACCACACTCAGCGAGCATTGCCTGTTTGCCAATTTGACATAGAGTACGGACGTTAAAAGCTCCTATGTAGAAAGGATCTCGTGGATTTAGAAAGGTGTTGTTTTGTTTATTGTTAATAGGCAGCGGGGAGCATAAGGCCCTTCTGTCAGATAAATGACAGTCAAATGACCCAGCGACGTTTGCTTCTGTGGTGGGGAGGGACATCGGTGGACACAACTGTGCGGGCAAATGATACTTCCCGGTTGCCCAGGCCGAGGAACGGGGTTTGGTTGAGGTACCCCACCTTGGGCCTTTGACTCAAAAGTCTGACGCACAAGGCAGTGGGAGGATATAGGGTTTTCTTTGGGAACCCCGCCCGGAGCCGATGCCTCAACAGTCTGAACTGCTCGGCTTCTGGGGGTTGGCCTAACCCGAGGGCGCAGGGATGCGGCTGCGCACAGCAGATACCTTTTGAGCAGCACCGAACTCTTTGGTTTTAAAAGTATTTCGACCGTATTGGATAATGCCCTGGTGGTCACGGTCAACCGTTGGGCGATCGGAGTGTGCGGTTTTTACGGCCGACCTTTTCTAACCCGTCCTTCCTCAGGAGAAGGCAGCATCGCTGCTTCCATAAGTATGGACATGCTGGTCGCCTGGTGGAAACACCTTACAGCCTTCACACTCCTATCGTAGAGGTCAGTACGACTTTACCCCCAGACCGCCTCGTAGCACGATTACTCGTAGTACGGAGTCTCCCTTCTCTTGGTCTGTCTGCTTACCCTTTGGCCTTCCTGGCATGATTGCATCTTGTGGGACGAAGTTCCAGCCAGTGTAGCCCGCGGGATCATTGCACTACTCAAGCCCAACCACCACGTCAATGTGGCAGCTTTAGATCGGGTGTCGCTTTGCATCTTCCCTGAAGCAGTGGAATTTGCTGTAGTGTTGGATTACCTCCACTGTACTACCATTTATGTATGGATCTGTCCCTAAGCGGAAGGCACATACGGCTAGTGCTTCTGGGGACCCATCTTATGGACATGAAGTAGCCGAAGGTACGAGAGTTACATCAAGAGCCAACCCCTGTTGGTGAACTTCTGAGGTCCACAGGACACACTACCTAAAATATTTTGCGTATTAACGTTATCGTATGGCCACTGGTCATCGTCAGTTCGGGCCAACAGCAGCGAAAACAGTTCTTCGAATCGAAGCTGGTTGGAAATGCCAGCGACTTCTGTATGTGCACTTCAAGATTAGAGGGTACGTTGGGGAAATGGAACAAGAGGGCGAGAGCTCGACCGTGTCGGAGTATCCTAGGCCAGCAGCTCTAGCTTCCGGTTTTGCCAGTGTCCAGCATCAAGGCAGGGGTCAGCCCATATCCGACACTTCAGATTGTTTTCCAGCTTTCTACGTTGCGACAGTGTCCAGCATGGAGGCTGGCGTCTCGATTGTGTTTGACATATTACTAGGCATAATCCCAGGACTCGATGATCTATATCTTCAGGATAATGGTCGCATATTCGCTTCTCTACTCTTTTATACGATCGGCATTGAAGTTCAAATGTGGTTGCGATACACAACGATGAAGATCAAAGTAACCGCGCATACCACCGGCCGGTAAACCTAACATGTTGCAACTGTGTTGTAGCTAGGTGATTTAGGAGATTGGTCGAATTTTTCTATCGCGTTGACTAGTTTAAGTACTTGAGGGGGCGAATCCAAAGGAAGAAAACAAAGGAGACTGGATGAAGATGGGTTATATTGAGGATGGACCAATACAAAAGAGCACCGTGGCTCAGTTGGCTACAACAGAAATGAAATGCTAGTGAAGTATTACAAAAGATCGGATTGCTCGTTAGGACCTGATCGTCCTAACATAACACGTGTTATTGGGAATCATTCGTGACAAAGTCTCAGAATATCCAGTCGCTCCATGCCAGTATAAATTCTTCATAGGCCACTCGTGTCTGACAAACCTCGCTTTTTGGAGATGTGTTATCTAGACTTCGGCAAGGTCTTTGCCAACAACCGTCACCTCTTGACCAAGATGGACTATAAAATCAACCAAAGTACCTCCATCATTATCATCATTGACGACAACATCGGAAGAGCGCACCGGTGCTTTACTGCCGTACAACCATGTCGATTTATTTCAAAAAAGCCTTTTAATGGCAGAAAAGAAAAGTGGGATAGGGATAGGGAAAAAAAGTGGGATGGTGCTGGATTCATTTTTGAGGGGAATACCATCTGCTTCACCAAAAACCCGTCTTCTGCTCACCTCATTGCGAATCCACTTATTCCAGCGGATTCCGCTCGTACTTCGAATACATCGGTGGTCAAAGACCTGAAGATGTTCCAGATCCTCCGCCTGAAGTGGCTAAGTCTCGTAGCCGTACAACAATACATCCAGCACTGTAATCTGATACACGCGTCCTGCGAGGCTCAGTGGTATGCCTTTTTGATGCTAAAAGTGGCAAATGCAATCCTGGTCTTGGAGACGGGTGAGTTCACTTCGTCTGTCACACTACCTTCACAGCTAATGCAACTTCCAAGGTACATATAGTGTTCCATGCCCACCAGTGTCCCTCCTTGATTTCTCTGAGACATATTCAGAGACTACGTTCTGCAGCATTACTTTGCACTTTTTGGGCGCGAAGCACCTGTCGAAGGACTGGATGATCTTGGCCAGCTTTTCGAATGATGCTTGCCCTCCCTGCTCCTTTGTAAAAAGATAAGTGTCGTCTGCATATTCAAGGTCAACAAGCTTCTCGCTCGGAGAGATCTGAACACCGAGGTTTTGGAGACCTTCCAGTGCCCGTCTCATTATCCCATCAATAACGAAATTTACCAGAAATGGAAAGACTCGACATCCGGACACCACTGTCCTGTAGGAAAACTTTTGGGGAACTCCCCATACATTCTCACGCGCTCACAAGTATGTGAATGCGAAAAGCGCATGATATTCACGAACTCCCGGGGCATACCCCGATACGCAAGCGTGTTGTAAAGAACTAACCGGCCGACGAAATGGAACGCACTTTTGAAGTCAAACAACACCAAGACTGTAGGGCGCCAATACGCATGTCGTTGTTATATCACTTGACGGAGTGTGAAGATGTGGTCCACGCAACCCCTTCCCGGCCGGAATCCTACCTACCATTCTCAGAGCCTGTCTTCAAGCGCCTTTGTAAGACGACACAAAGTGTCCATTTACGACGGAGATCAAGCTATTCCCCTGTGATTGCCACACTCACTGGGCTCTTTATGAAAATGGCCAGCACTACCAACCCACCCAATTTGGCTGGGACGGTCTCTTTCTTTCAGATGGAGGCAAAGAAGTTAGATAAGCACCGACTGATGATTTCACCTCTATCTTTGAACAGAGCTGGTGGGAACCCATCAGTATCGGCAGCTCGGTGGCGTTTGAGGGAGAGAAGGCATTCACTTATTTACGAAGCCTTCCGGGGTTCCAATTTCACTGTCCAGGGCTGAGTTGCCGGTTTGGAATCCGGCTGGGCAACTGTAGATGGCTAATTGAACGATTCAGGTATTCTTTGTTACGGATAAGCGAGCCGTTGTTATCAGTTATGGTTCCCCTCACTATAGGTTTCGTTTCGCGTATCAGCTGTTACAGTCTCCGCACATCCCCAGAGTTTTCCGTCTCCTCCATCTCAGCTTTCTGGGTCCATCAAGATTCTCGATTCTCACGGATGTATTTTGACCGAAGTCTGACAGTTCACCTAGCGGTATTTCCCTCTCGACCAGGAGGAATACGTGCCCGAACTTTGAGCAATTTTAGTGTTGCTCAAGATGCAGTGCGTGGATCTAGTTGATTGAGCCATCCTACGAGCGGAGCGCCTAGCTTCCTGCTGGGTTGCAGACAGCACCTTTCAGTAAGAGCCAACATCAGAAGGCGTCCGAAAGGGACTTCAGCAGTTGTTTCTGGTGAACTTTTTTTGCATCAGGCTCTGAGAGCTTCCCACTGGTCAGGCGAGGTGTGCTCATCTTGCGTACCCATGGAAAGCGCAACGAGATTTTTAAAACTAAGGACTATTGGGATCACAAACCTAAGCCTTTTCTTTCAAAAACCTGACCGCACTGTAACGGTGGTTGCCGTAAGACCGTCAGAGCAGCCTACATTTTTAAGGACGGAATCGCCATACATGCTCCAACTCCCAACCTGAAGGACCAGGAAACTGTAAGTCAGACCTCCATCCATTGACCAGCCTGGTATGAGAAGCTCCGTGAGTGTCGCTAAACTCGCCAACAATCTCTGGGAAGAGAAAACAACGCTTTTTTCGGTAGGTGATGGTCGGGCGTACGTAGAAAGTGCCCAAACCACCTAAAACTGGTAAATTTAATCCGATGCTCAAACGAAGCAGATTCGTCACTAAGTGCCCGCGTACACACTACTTCGTTGCGCACTTGCTGCAGTCAGCTAGCTCTTGCTATGCTACGGAGATACCAGTGGTCAAATACTTGAAGGTCCTGAGATCGCAGGGGCCAAGTCCACTGTTGGAGTTTGAAGGCCAAGGAGTCATATAGAGTTTCCAAGCTCGTACCTGGATCATCTAAGAGAACTAGCCACATTGCTCAATAATGGGTCTCGTATTGATAATAGTTCTGGCTCGAAACCATACACATCCGAAAACTGCCATTCAGGTTTAATGCCTAGTTTGTACATAAACTGCTTCATAACTTCCGGGTTCGCTTCCAGAGGAATCCACTGTAACGTCATATCGTGACGAGCTATAGGTCCAACCGCATGCACTAATTCCCACGGCGGAGAACCTTATAGGAATCATGAAGTGGATATAGCATAATGACTGCCAAAACTGGCCTCGGCACCATTGTTCTACAGTCCTTTCGTGGACTGAAACCAGCAGTTATTTCTACAATCCTCGGCCTGGGTAACCCGAATGTATCACTCGTCCTTGCAGCTCTTCGTTCACCGGCCGTCACCCGCACCTACTCTCCACCCTCCAACTGGTACACTGCGGTCAATTCTTATGCCAGCCCCTTACCCAGTACAATAAACCGAAATGACCCCTTACTAAACTGAAAAGATCTGGTCCACTTTGCAGCATTCAGCGTCCGTACTCTCTTACATTTGGCGACAGGCATCCGTTGCTGAAACTTTACTTCCCCTTTCTGTTGATGTATGCCTGTCTCCGAAACAGGCATACAAAACCCCACTTCTGTCATCCAGCTCAAGCCACCTAGGATGAGCTCAGATGTTTCAAATTTCACCCTTCGTGTGTGTGGTGATCCTGATGCAATGTTTCATGGTATCTATGGCGTAGGAGTTGCACTCAGGCCTGGAAGGATTGTCTGGATTCTGGTGAACAGTCGTCTTTGCCCTGTACGGTATCCTGGTCCAGTTAAGATCAATACACTTCGGTGCGGCAAAAAGTGTCTATTTGTCGGGTCAGCGTACGTTTGGGCAGAGTACAGTTCTGAAGCTGAGCAAGATGGGCTTTATCGAGGCCTGCCACGACTGCTTCTGTCAGAAAAAGGGAGACGAGTCCCGGCGGTGATGTGAACGCCCGAATTGGACCACCAAACTCGGAAGAAGTAGATTTGCGCTTGACGTCCATCGAACAGGTAATGGGGGGTGATTTTCTCAGTGTAAGCTGAAATATGTTCATTCCTGGCTGTTGGTGATATCAATATCCCCAAAGACTCTGTATCTTTATGTGTGCTAACGAACTTCTGGCATATTTTCAAGGTCAAACTATGGATATATATATGCATTGTCATTTTTCCGTAATCGCCTGTTGTTCGGAGCATTACAGTTGTGTCCAAAGTTTCGTCTTCTTACTATTCCGCTGTACTAGGAGTTGGGATCAGGCAACATAGCTGGGGATAGAATATCGTCACAGTCCGCGCATATTGTTGTTTCTCGCTGCGTTATCGAAACATAACACTGGCGAGCAAGAGCTTTTGGCACAAACGCGCACCGCCATCAAACGCGGATGTCACAGGCTGAATCATGTGGCCATCGTTTGGCGATGGAGAGCCTCAACTAAAAACCTCCGTTCCTTGTAGGGTATGAAACCTGATTCAGATCATTCCATTGTACAAGCTTGCTGCTCAACTCGTTTGAAGGCTTTGCAGGGTCGTTCATTCAACTCCAACGGGCTTTGAGCTGACCTGGCCGGGAAACTACTAGGGATGCACAGTCATCCTGACGATGAAAATCGGTTGAAGGTTAAAAAGAATAGGGTGAGCGTGGTCGTGCTGTTAGCTTTCGGGACTGTCTGAGAAGCCATCCAACTCGACCAAATGAACACTGGATTTCGCTGAGTTTAACAGACTTTAGTGATGCCAAGAGAACCATACCAGCGGAAGGCGACCGTGATAATGCAAACAGATTTCCCTAAGGCTGGATAATGAGGAGCCTAACTACTGGCAGAAAACACCAGTGGAGTTCGGAAGTCCAGAGGAAGAAAGCCTTGTCTGTGGGAAGTGACCACACCATATTTTAGTTGATTCGACGAACTGGCCAAAACAAGACAAATGTCAGCGAAATAAGTTTCGAGAAAGATGGAACTGACATTTATTCTCAGGATTGCCGTCGGGAGCAATCGGCAGAATACGTTAAAAATAATTCAACTGCCCTACATCAGCCCAATTTCTGGGAAAACCCAACGAAGCTAAATGCAACACTGATACCAGCCCGTCATCAGCCGCAGAAATCCAGTGCGAGGTGTCATTCCTCCAGCGCAACAGAGTATCCTGCCCGGATGATCTACATACTCTGTCTTTCAAACATGGTGAGGTCTTTGTAGGCAGTCTGACGTGTCCACAACGCAGCCTTGGGGCTGCATCACGGCCACGTGCAGTCACTATCGGGTGTGGCCTCATGGGCAATGTTCGCCTCAACATGCTGCGGAGTTCGATATTCATGAATTGCTTTATGATGGTTTAGGTGGCCACCGTTTCCATGGCAGTGAAGCACAAGTTCTCGCCTCGCTGTGCCCGATGGTGATGATGATACCGCGTTCACCTTCGGCTCTGCAGATCGCCCAGGTATGGTGCCCATCCTACAGGACTGAAAGGATGTCCACACGAGCTTTTACGGAAGCTGGTCCGTGACTTCCATGACACTGTTTGTGATGCGCCTGTAGTGCGAGCAATTGTTGACCAACCCGACCGGGTTTCAGCATAGGAAAGAGCACCTGTACCTCTTGTGGCATCTTATTGCGCAGTTTACGCTCATTCCAGCACAGAGAAATGCAAAGTGAATGAATGTACCATCATAATCCTAGTGGCTGACGCTTGTCCACTAATGTGATGCTAATTTCTAGCGCAGGTAGTATCAGGTCTAAAGTGGAGGGATTTCTCCGCTAGCTTTTGTAGGCTCATGCATTTGCTGACGCTAATCCTGCTCATTTGCTGTTGACAGTTGCTGCTAATCTATCCGTTGATTTGCTTCTGCCATGATGCGTTGAAGCCTCACATAACAAGACAACGTGTAGCTTTACTGAGGACTGAGTCCGTTTGTAGGAGCCTGGATTCCTTGGATTGCTAGCGTGGGCTACATATTGGAAATTGGAAGGTACATGACTACTTCCACCAAGGGGGTCCGGTTGGGTTTCACGTTGTTTCATTACCTCCACTAGGCGACGGATGGGGAATGGTGGTGGCTGGGCGAAGCTTCGTTTCGGTGAGTCTGTCAAGCTCCCAACTTCCTCTTTCTGAAGGCTTGTCAGAGGTATTTCGAAAATCGACCCGTTGTGGATACCAAGTGCACAAACACTGCTTATACGGAGTTAGAAAAAATCCCAAATGAACAGCACAATGTGTGTGGATAAGAAAGTCCGGTGATCGTCACCATATCAATGAACAGCAACAGTGGTGGAAAACAGTGTCCAACTGCCACACAGTTCTGGAGGAAGAGTACCCTAGTGAGGAGTGAAAAGAACTGGGAGGACTTAGTGCAAAAAAAACTGTCTTTGGGGGGAACGGTCAAGAGCAAGATGCTTCCAGAAACCATTGTAATAAATGCATATGAACATTGTATAAGACATCGTCAGCGAGTTTAACCCGTCGTGCTTGGCGCACGTAACCCAACACACAACGACAGACAAGTGTTGGCTAGCAGCCAGGCTAGAGATTAACGGTATGCTCGCTACTGGAATCAGCAATCTGATTCGATCGAGGCAAATTTGAATCTCCCCCAGGAAAGCGTGAGAACCCGATAATGTTCAACTTGACAGCAACCAAATTCGTCTCGCATTGTCACGTCATGGTCTGTCCTCGCGATATTTTCGCCAACAGGGGCGTCATTTATCCACGATTCAGAAGTCACAATGGTCAGGTCTGGTTTACTGAACCCTTATGAGAATGCCTCTTCCAAAAGGACGTGCCTACCACGGCCAAATGCTTTCTACGGATGTGAAACGTGGGCAGTCGTGCGGAAGATTTGCTCTTATCCTCCACCTTCGGTCAGTATGGTCTATCGACTACCTTGCGTTCCAGTGACCGAAGTGTGTGAGAAATACTAATATGCGATCTCGCGTTTTCTGTGGATGCAAAACAGCTCAGAAAAATGTTATGATTATTCACGTGCCATGTGGCTGGGTCGTATGTTCAGGATGATGCTACATTGGAGACGCTGGACAGAATTATCGGATGAGCGCTTCTTACCTCAGTAACCTTGACTACAGCTAATGATCCCCCAATCTTGCTGTTACTTTACAAGTCATACTTGAACATTCAAAATTAACACTGTCTTTAAACCAAGTCAGTTGGCACGGGGGACATCCTGGATATCGATTTCTCGTCGATTTTTATGATTGTTTAGAACGATAATCGCTTATTCCGTTGTTCTTCCAACAAGTGACACAAGCGGTTGAAATTTCCGCCTGTGTGGTTCCATCATGTGACAGCCCAGATGCTGTTTTGTCTTTGCATCACAACCAAGTCAAGCAAAATGAAGTTATCACGTGTAGTGATGGCTAATCGATGTCAGCGGCGTTCGCCTTGTCAGTTTCCCTCCAGGTTGATTGTGCGCTTGGAGGTGTAGGCATTGGTTGTGACAGACTAGCACCAGGTCCCTCACTCATCCACTCTTCTATCTCCTTTTTAGAGTTTCTAAGTGTATTTAAATAAACCTTGTGGTTGTACGGCAGTGGAGCACCAGAGTCAACACTTGTGTTGTTGTCTCTGATGTTGATGGTGTACTGGTCCTGCGCATCAGACAATTCAGTGGGCAATTTTTAGTTATGGTTTCAACAGGTTCCGAATTTTCTTCTTGTTTCAGGTACCGTGGTTAGCCTTATCCGAAAGCTGGACCGACATATCAAAACTTCAATAACGCAACCAATACATTTTGGGTCCCGTAATGTTCCGATGTGCTAACTTTCGCCTCATTTTTGCTGCTGGTTTAACCACGTGGGTTGCTGCGACTGCAGGTAGGCATGGTCTTGTTTTTTCGTCTCAATATAATCATAATGTTGCCGTCATATACGGCCTTCTCTCAAGCAGTTTCTTCTATTGTGCACTAGGATTTTCGGCTCTCTAATTTTAACCTTTGACTTTCACCCAGGTTGAATGTCAACTGTTAGCTCGACTCTTAGAATAGCGTATGTATCCGGTTGTTAGCCTCGATCACTAACGCGCACCACACTATTCCGGCTTACCTAATGTTTCTGCTGTATGGCTGATATGTTGATTTAGTTCGGTGAGTTAATCAAACAGTAATTATTTGTGAGTTCCCTTCTTAAGTTAAACTGAAGTTGAGGCGAAAAAATCCATCCATGGAAAAACTGCTCATTCCTATGAATCTCTGAATGGGGCTGCTTTCCAAGTGTTATTCCTAACTCTATCTGAACATTAATTACTTTGCCATTATTTCGTGTCCTAGCTAGTGGTGTGACTCACTCGGGAAACCTCCCGGTAGAAACACAAAAAGGCTAAAATGCTGATTAAGAGAATCACGTGGTCATATATAAATGGTACGTGATAGATTTTATTGCTGGTAGTTGTCGCATCACACTGGTTCATGGTTATGGATAGTCAGCTTCGGCAAAATGTCAGAATTTTGAAAGCTAGGAGTAATAGAAAGTAATTTGGTGTAGCCATACTACCACAAAGAAATTGACCAACGTATTCGAGAGTGTTGGATGTAGCAAAAAATGTAGTTATTTACGCTCGTATTTATCATCATTCCTGTTGCAACTACTCCATCGGGGTAATTGACCCATGTTATCGCTGTTTGCACATATGCTTATCGAACTCTGAAAACCAACATTTCAAAATTCGATTTGCTACACAGTGAAATAACGGTTATGTCTCAGCTCAGTTCTCCGTCTGAGCCTGGTTTCAGCAACACAATCAACGAAGCTATACTGAGTGTAATGAGCTCGTAAAACAAGTTAAAGTATCATGTACACTGCTTCATGTTTAGAGTAGGTGCAACGGTAACATTCTATAAAGCTGAATGCCTTCTGGACACGCCAATGCCGTTCCAAGATGATGTCATTAGATTGACCAGTCCAAATATCGCAGGATATCTGTTGAGAGCGGTGCCGATTGTTTACTTGCATTTCACCAGCCAATAATTTCCGTACTTCCGTGAATCAATTTATGGTCTTTCGTTCTCATTCATACCTCCATATATGTCACCACATTCAGGGTTTATCTTTTTTATCATTTTACCTTTAAAGGACTGGCATTCGGATATTCATCAGCCGCTGCATTTCAAATATTCCTGAGCGTCGAATGGTCTGCGATATTTGCTAGTTGTCTGAATATCGGCGGTCTCATCGGAAGTCTCTTGTCTGGGTATTTCCTATCCAAATATGGCCGTCGGGCTACCATGTTTGGTGCATGTTTCCCAGGTATAATCGGTTGGATCTGGTTACGGCTGTCTGCCGGCAAGGTCTATGAACGGTATTCCCCAACGGTGACGTTTATTTTGGGTCGCGTTTTGACCGGTGTTTCTGCCGGCATGATCATACCAGCGACTGCAGCTTACCTGATAGAAATCGCTCCAACCAACCTACACGATATATATGGTGCCCTCACTCAAATCGGGATTGTTTCGGGTATTGCAATAGCCTATATGTTTGGTCTGGCGCTGCCGTGGGAGATGGTAGCTATTTTGAACTCCATCCTGATGCTCGTCACACTTCTGTTCATCTTACTTCTACCTGAGTCACCAAAATGGCTATCCAAATCGGGCAGGGCACAACACGCGAATGCGGCCTACTCATGGTTACACGGTTCGGTAAGTCAGCAGTTTCGGATTATGTTTACTTCACAGACTTTTTGAAGCTATACCTATTCGATTGGTCGTTTAACAGTTGCACTGACCGGTTTACAGGAGCTCATTAGATTGTACTCTAACACCGATAGTGCTTTGGTCGTTTCCGATGTTTTCCCTATAAAAGGAGCTATTTAGTTTTCAAGGTAGAAGGGAAGTATACTGGTAGGTTACGAGTGTCTGCTATGGGACACAGTTAAAGGTCACTCCTTTTTTTGCACGAGCCTGCCCATGCGATGAATCGTCTGAACGTGCTTGATTTTGGTTCCCCTGCCCTTCAACTCTGAGACGCGTGTCACGGTACACCGTTTTCCGTTAGATATCCTTAGACTCCGAAAATAAACGCATACGTTCTCGTTTTTTGACATGTACCCAGCCGAATGTATACGGTAGTAGGTAAGAGGGAGATCCTTTGCACAGGTTCTGATAAAAAAGCTCATTTTAAGTTCATTTCAGCCACCGGGTTATTCAAATCACACGCTAACTGCAGATTCGTTCGACCCAAAGTAGTCCCTGGGTAATAGGATTTTATCCACAACACTTCAATCGCCATATGCATGCGGTAACAGGGAATTTTCTGGACGACCGCATGAACTGTTGAACAAAAACACCACGGTTCGAATCTACCTATGGCTTTCTTATTGCTCTTATCTGGGTTTGGGGTCAACATGTCAGTAGGTGAGCTTTCTTCGGGTTGCACTCGGTTATTCAGAAGAATTTGGTTACAGCTATTTGACGAGGTCTATTTGAATATGAGGAGGATAGGACTTGGTGCCCGGATTGGAGCTGCTGGTTCCCCGACAGTTATCCGTCATTGGTTGCTGTGTTCACTCTTCCAGCGCTAGACCGGACGGTTCTTTTCCAAAGTACTTTTTTCGTTTATGCTGTTACACTGTCGCTGAGTGCTCATGGGATTAAGTGACTCTCTAGACGTGATGGACTGCCTAATTGTCGCTGGGTTTTTCGACATTGTTATTTCTGTTTATACTCTTCCTTTTTATACAACAGTAGAGTGCCCGTCAGCTATGGATATTGTTAAATGTACGTCTGAAGCTCGATAACTGAGGTCAGCTGCTGTTTAGTTGTGCTTTCACCGGACTGGCCAATAATCAGAGACGGTGATGGGCGTTCCCCAGGTCTCGGGAGGGCTCGGAGTTTACGGTAATCGAAATATTTGTGCTTGTGTGTCCTTCCATGGATTTTCTACTGTTTTCGTTGAGACTGGAATAAACCGGCAGTAGCTCAGTCGTCGCGTTTTCTACCGGGTGGCATGGCAACTACGCGTCGAAGGGGTGTCAAGGCTGAGCGTTCGGATTCCGATCTGTACTGTAAATACCTAGCCACTGTCCAGCTCACTTCGAATAGACCAGTGAGCAAGTTCATCCAACCTACAAAATAGTTACTTATGATATGTTTAAGTCTTCTTTATATCCTCGCCTTCGACGGTGAGAAGACTTCTGACAGTTGGTGTATTTAGTGCACACTTGACAGCTGAATTTCCGAGAATACTTACAAGACAACCTCATCTCTCATCTAGTGAATATTATCAGCACTGCATAACACGCGTCTACCCGCAACGCGCACAAAATCATTTTAGGTTGCCACTGTCAATCACTCAATAAATTTCGTTCACTATTTCTTTCTGATTCACTTCGAAATGGTTCACTTAGTTCCGAGTGATCTCGGTTCACTGTACAGAACCACTTGGTAATCAAATCAGGTTATTGTTTTAAATGGTTTTCGTCTATCTTTTCCCATAGGTATTTGACCACCTCTGATTCCATTTTTTTCTTCCAGTCCCAACCACTAATCGATGACGAGGCCCTAAAACCACAAGAGGAGGGGCAGACATCAGATGTGCTGGTGAAACCCTCGTTCCGCTATTATATCGTACCGTGCGCCGCCATTCCATCTGCCCAAGTGGCTCGATTGCGTGTGTCAACCATCTTGATGGCTCTACAACAGCTGACCGGCATCAATGCATTGCTTTATTTTGCTGAATCGGTCTGTATGTTTGGAGGTCTTTCTTGGCCAGCTACCTGTGCCGTGCTCATGGGGCTTTCACAGCTGTTCTTCACTCTGGGTGGGATGTACTTTATCAAACGGTTTTCACGCAAAAACATGCTTCTTATCAGCTCATTGGTGATGTGCGGTGCGCACTTACTGCACGCAGTGATTATTTTCGTAAGTCCTGTTCGCTTCGTTTCATCCCGTTTTTGTATGAAATGGCTGGTACCGTTCGCTGTGTAGACACATTGGCTGCTGGGGGCAGGAGGAATGTGCTTTTGTATATGAATGAATGAAAACCCTCACCGTGCCACCTCAGACGAAGCAACGGAGACTCCTGCCTTCCGAACATATTTCAGGACACCTTTTCAAAAGCGCTTCTTTTTTGGAAAACCATGTCATTCCATATCGACACTCACTTGTACAAATTGGTCGACAGTGATGTGTGCGCTACATTCCACCTAAGACCCACCATTGTCGAAAAATCGTTATCTCACCCAGTTTTTGTGGCCGCTTCTACCGATATCTGATACCGAGAGCTATCGCTTAGTTTTCAACCCTGCAGTCGACGTTCCAACCTTCACCGGTCTTTGTTTGCGTGGTACATGTAGCTCCCAAACATTAGGTACATGCTGTAGGATCGCAGGCTATTTTTTTTGCAACCGTGAGACCTGATAGCCACTGGAACAACAATCACAGTGTAGTAGGATGTCACGCACTTTATGGGCACCCCCATTGTAATCAAGGGATCCATCACACTCTGATAAGTGTTACCTTTCGCCTAGGGCTGTGTGCTAGTCGGTCTGTCCCGCTTCCCAGAGACAAACCAGGTATCCCGAATGGACTCTGAACAAATCAAACACAAATTTTTGCAAAAATTTCTAATATGAATCTGGTCCGTGCTGTGAACTATCCCGTCTAAAAATGTGTATAACCTAATTTACACATAACTTGATATTGTCTTTCCGGGATTTGGAGGACCTCCTAGCGATAAGGACTTTCGCAACCGCTGTTTTCGCTCACCTGCGTGAATGGCACAGGCGGGGCGTGTGGCCTTATAGTAGCTTTTTGATTACGCGTTTTGATTTGGATGATGGAAACAATCATTCGTCAGTTGTTGACGTGGTTGCCGACCTCAACCATTGCTTTGCAAAAGTTCTCTCATCAACTTAGATGTCGTCATTGCGCCCACTGACGATGTTTAACAATCAACTAGTTATCGAATCACAGCTACCAGTCTAGAATCACATTGTAGTCGTTCACTTGAGGAAACTGGTGAGATTTTGAATATTATCATATCCGATGGCATGAACCTAACCCACTTGATAGAGCCAACCCATCCTCAATGCGCGCGACTAATAACTCTGAAGGTCAAGTTATTCATTTATGGACTATACACGTTAAAGTCGAGACTTCGATCGTCTTGATGGGTACGTGTCCAGCAATTAAAACATTTCACCAGGCCAACGGCAATCAATCGAAATTGGTCAGCCAGTAGACAGCCTCTTGTATTCCCGGCAATCGATCAAAATGATTCGTTTTACTCGGTGGAAGTCTCAGTTTACCAACACAGAACTATGGTTTTTATTAGATTACGGTGTTGTGTGTTGTTTGTATGCCTCATTGGATGTTCAAAGATATTCGCGCGTGATTGATCCACTATTTCATTTGCTCTGCAGCGCTTGGGGTCAGTCGATCCTTGTTTGTTCGAAGTCACCATTTGTTTCAAACTTCTATTTGCACTAAACCATTTGAGCGCTGTTTATAGGCCAATCGAAGTTCGAGTTCGTTCTCCATTGACTGGTTGCAGGACGGTTCCTCAAATCCGTATAACTATTGACCGGTTCTCTGTTGAATTAACTAACCACCATCATATCACCTTTCGGCATGCGGTTTGCACTTTCAGAGTGCTTCAGAACGCGCAGTCTCTGAATATGCACCTTGAAATTCTAGGAGAAACACCGGAAGTTGTGGGAAATTTTTCGAACCTCGGTAGTTGCATTAGCTCTAGCGGAAGTGTGCCTGATGGCGTCAGTGAATCCTCAAAGGCTGAATCACGTTTGCTGATTTGCGTCACGTGTGGCGCCAAAAAGGCATATCACCGGGTCTCAAGCATCGCGTCTACCAGGCTACCGTAAGGGCTGTATTGTTGTGTGGTTGCGAGACATGGTCTCTGCGGGCAAATGATGTGAGGCGTCCTCAGGCTTTTGACCACGGATGCCTCAGAAGTGTAGCTGGTGTCGGATGGAGTCAACGATGTTGATTGACCGATAATATTTCAGCCTGCAGAGTACTGGTATCATCCTTGGATGCTGTGGGTCTGTCCAGCTGAACTTATGGAAAACTGGAGTTCAATAGTAAACAAACCCTTTAGATGAGAAAGTGGGCAGAAATTCTGCATGGTCAAGAGAGTAACCGATTGAACGGCTACAGTTCTGTCAGACTTCCAACCAGTTAAGATGAGTAGTAGCGTGTACCGGTTTGCACTTTTACGCGCCTGATACTCAGTTTCTTTGGGATAGGCTACCAGTTGCCGTTAAACTTATTCGATTTGTTAGGCGATTCTTTACTGCGTGATATGATTTTAACATCGCTGGTTTGTCTGTTTCACGACAAGCAATTGAAGCCTGCTCGGAGATCACGACCGTCCCTCACGATAAACTTGTTGCTTGCAGAGCATAAATTTGTAGACGCGTACGGATAGACTTCTGTTTTTACTCCTTTGACGGTTATAACCCTTTTATCAGTTTGCTGATAGCAATGCATATAACGCGGCCATAGTGGTACCGCAGGTGCCTATTAACTGCCAATTGACGGGTAGAGTAGTAGTTTGAGTAATCAATACCTACCTGTCACAGACAACTGTCCGTTGGAGTACCCACGTCACTACAGTTTGCCTGCAGTTGCGAACAAAGCTATTAAAAGGTAATTTAGAGAATTTTGTCCACCCAGGCATATTCAAAATCCTGCTTTGTGCCTATGATGCTAGATTTGGCTATGTGCTGTGCGTAGTCCTTCTGAGCAGCTCTAGCCGTTTTCACACTCCGTTCACTATGGGCAGTTATTTCGAGTAATGGCTCAACGACAAAATTTCCCTCTCCTAATCGATGACTCTGATGGTAACACTTGTATCACGGCTCCGAACGTCGATGTAGGGCCCTACATTCTAGGCTTTTTAGAAGCCTAAGGCGAGCCTAATTTAAGCATGGTTGAATCTTGCTACGTATTTCATTGGTAATCTGTTAAAAAGCGTTATTGCCGATAGATGGTGGTGAATTTTTCAAAATATCGTGTATTTTCGATACCAAACCGAATTGGCCTTCCACAGATTTCGTTGGTCTGATACCTATTACTCATTGTAATAAGAGATTCTTGCTACTTGCCCCAAATAGGTTTCCACCAATCCCGAAACTCGTCATCTCCTATCCAGAGTTTGAGGAAGAATCAAGCTATTAAAAAATATAGTAGCTTTATAGTATTTCGCGCGGCTGCACTTCAGCAATTTAGTCAATGTTTGTCTTCTCTAAACTATTTAGTTGGACTACAACGCTCTCGCACCTTGTCATTAATGTTTGACTGGATGATCTGTATATGCTAGAGTTCAATCGGCCTCTCAGCTGACTGATTTCACCGCACACCACGTTTCTTCCCTCATTCTTCTGTAGTTCGGTCATCCATACACGGCTCTGAACGTCGTAGGAAAGTTGTGCATAATTATTTTCCTCTTCGGATTCTCCATTGGCTGGGGTCCACTTCCAATTCTCGTGACCATGGATATGTTCCCTGTATCAACGCGTGGATTTGCGAGCGCTTCGGGGGTCGCAGTGAACTGGATTTTAAGTTTTGTGGTCACCGTAACCTTCGAGCCGTTAACCCTGATTTTGGGTGGTTCGACCATGTTCATGATCTACTCGGTATTTTGTTTTGTCGGCTATTTGTTTGTCGAGCGTTACATTCCAGCAACTGTTTCACCACTGCCCCGTTGATTCCTTTTTTATTCTTCGATTGCCACTTGTTGGCCTTTATTTTGTAACTTTTGCTGTGTTCACAAACCCTGCTGTGTTTTTCTTCGTTAACGTTTAAGATCTATGCTTATAATACCAGATGTCCTTAGCCATTGTCAGCCGCTCACTCACTTCCGTCTAATGCGCATACCTGTTATTCAATGTTGGTTGATCAGTCACATTTGGAGCTTACGGTTGTTTTCCACCTGAAGTCTACCTAATTTTTTCAACTCAAAGACTACAGTTGGTTGTCAACTGGCATGGATTCATCTACGTTTTATGCCAACTTTTCCGTTGCTGTGACCTACTTTATCGACCAAATCCATTTTGGTGTCTTTCGTTCTGTAGGTTTTTGGGCGCTATCGTTGTCATTTGCTTCGTGTATTAGTGTTTCCCTAATCCCACAACTATTTGGTCAGTTTGCACAGTCTGCCACATCCTCATGAATTAGGGGAATATGATGAATGCTTCATTGTCGGTTCAGTTGCGAGTGAACCCTTAATGTCGCACTTGGTTCCGTCTGAATCCTCTATCGTTGAACCAGTGATACCAAGTGGACAAAGCGGAGTATTTGCACACCGTGGGCTCTCTCAGTTTTGGCAAGTGCCTGAAAGGTCTGGTTTGAGCTTCAGTACTACGATCGGGTTGAACGAATGCCTAACTCAGATTTGCTCGAAGTTAACTGTAAATTTTCCGGAATCGAAATGGATTTATCCGAACGTATCTGCAGTTACAAGTTAAGGGCCTTTGTCAGAGTAGCGCGTTTCGGAGATGATGCATGTTTCGTTAGGGACGGCATCTTATCCTCAGCTTATCGTCTTTGTTATCAACGTTGTAGGCAGCGAAACTCGCATCCTCTGTGATTCACCACTTCCGTGCAGCAGCAAAACTCTTATTGCACGAAGTTTTATTATAGGGAAAGTGCCAAGCTACCAAATTAAATGCGCTGCTTAGAGGTCTCAACTTTCCTTTTCCCAGTGTGGTTGCGCGCAGTGCATTCATTAAAATGTACGGTTCAAACCGGAATGTCAATATTAACAGCGTGAGCTTAGCTTGGTTGGACAATCTCTGGAATGCGAATACCTCCAGCGCAGTCCTTTTCCATGTGTCAAATATGGCTCGACACCACGTGCGTTTTTTCGGCCTCAAATCGCCTGTATGGTTGAGGTTTCTGTGGGAGCCATGGTACCAGACGTAACAGGACAATCCTGTCATAGCCTGCTTATGACCTAAGACTTTTAAATGCAGGTCATTGGGGCTTACGCCACTTCGCTTCCTGTTCACTGTCGATTTCAGCCTGAACAGGACCCTCGCGTTTGGTGAATGAAAGACTGATCAGACCGACCTATTCTCTATAATCCTTGTCTATTGGTTCAGCATGACGTAACCCATGGACATAAAATGTGCTAGTTCAGATGACGCTGGATGGGGTCTTCTGCCCAATAATATGGCTTTTCTGCGTTCGATTTGTAACGGAGGGGCCGTCCTACTCGAATCGACAGTGCCAAAGCAGCTGCTTTGGGATTGAACACGGACGTTGAATCCTCGTTGAACATGTACCGCGTTTGGGGACAACGCAAGATGGCGGGGACTAGCTTGAACACGAATCAGAAGTGGAGGAGCACTAGACGCCTACACTTAACCTCAGCTTAGGTAGTTCATTTTCTGTTATTCCTGAGTTTTCTATTTCGAAGCCAAGCAATCCGGCAAGGTTTGTACCAGTCGACTCGCTGAACACACCATATTCACTTTATAACAAGATTGGGATGAATTGGACCTAAAACTGATCAAACATGGATTCTCCTACCCCTTAAAGCCCAAGGTATCCCGTCTCTATTGTTGGTGTTCGTCCGGCGGCGTCAGTGAGGTAGGTTTTTGAAGTTCGACTTTAGCAATGGAATCCCTATGAATTGCCAATGACATTACAAATGGTAGTGTAACAGACGCAAACAAATTAAAATCTGCGTTATGTAATTCGTTCCTCACTGCCGAACGAAACAGGTACGTTGTGACCAACGGCTGATTCACTTCGTGATCCAGTGGTTTGCGTCTATTTAGTTGAGTAACCACAAATAAGCTTGTGCTCTGATGGAATTTCAATTCTTTTTGGACTACTACTCTCTGTTGGGGTTTTAAATTGCAATTTGCAATGGTTCACTAACTTCTAGACTATCACTGTCCAAGCTAGTGTACTGGATACATCCTAAGAGATTTCTCAGTTGTATATCAGGTTGAGATATCACTCTTAGTCTAAAGTTACGATGAGATTCAAGGCACGCCCGATTTAATCAGCAATTCTATGGGTACGTAAGCCACAGTTCTCCTAGGTACACAACGAAAACGGGTTACTTTTTGAAACTAATTGTAGATTTCAACCTCGGTACAAGAGGACATTAACCGTCGTTAATTTTCAAAATATTCCCACGGTGTTAAACGACCGTTCGCTGTCCTCATCGGATGGCACGCCCCGCTCCAAGTTATAATTATTTTGTCTGGCAGTCCATGACGAGCTGAAAAAGGATGTTTCAAAAGGTATTCTTCGCTCGAACTTGTTGTGTAAAGAAAACCCAAAAGTTGGGGTACCAAAACCGCATTCTATTACAAATGGCTACAGAGGTTGTTGCTGTCGTATCAAAGCCATTATCTAGCTTTTCTTCTGCATGCTGCTCAAAGGAACTCATTATAGCTTGAGTACAACTTCTTAAGCCGCGCATGCTTGAAGGTCGTCATCACCGTTTTTAGATTTGTCGGCATAACTGGCGGCCAAGCAAGCTTTCTTCTGTTCTATTCACATAAGAGGCAAATTATATCTCGTTTAAATCTTGTAGGAACTCTGATTTCGAATAGGCGCGTTTGCGCTCCATAATAACCAGATTTTTCCCACTCTATATTTAGACACAGCATCGGTTATGTAGATCGAAATTCCTCATCGCCTGCCAGTTGGATTGCTGTTGAACTCCACACTCATCTATCTCACGCAGTTCCAAGGAATCAAACTGATTTACGATAGCTCTAAAACGATATTGAGTACCCAGTTTGTCACTTTTCACCTAGCCCCCAGAATGTATCACAATACAGTTAACCACCGACCGAAACATTGTTAATAGTGTACATTTTATGTAATCAATGAAAAGCTGCATCAGCAGCAAGGAAACCAGCCTTCGACGCGACTGGAGTGTCTATCTGTCGTCTTCTAGAGATATCTGGCCAGACTTTGAGGGCTAGTCTGATGAAAATTCAGTGTAAACATGGCTAGTAAGTTGTAACTTCCCGGACTGTGAGGCTGTGCGAAACGTAATGTTTATCTGGCTCCCATTCGGTCAGTTCAGCATAACAGGTCCACCGATTTATTTGAATTACTGTTCCTCTAATCCGGAGAAGGACTGAACGAATCGGGTTTCAGCTACTCTGGTTTAGGCTTTTAGTTGGATTAAACAAATTCACCTCATCGGCTCTCACCTGTTCCTTTGCGTTAGAGGTTGAATGAATAAACTGGTTATGCACGCTTTAACCTCGAATTTTTCAGTCATCGGATACCCAGTCAACTAACTGAGCTCCTATTTTGAATTTCGTCTTGTCAGACAAAGCCGACATATCCTGCTGTGGGGCGGTTCCAGCTGCCGGTTTTTAATTGAATGCCGTCGGACCATGGTTGGATGTGTTTAGGATATAGTTCACAATTCATTGATGAATCTATGAAACAACCGAATTTCTCTTTAAAAATGCACTAATTGTTTGTGTCCAAATTGGCTCGGGGACGGAGTCCTGCTCTGAGTGCGACAATCTAGAACAGATAGTCGTTTGCAGGTTTCCCGCGTACCGGCTAGTGCGCGCATACGTAGGTGTGTAGTTTTCTGCCGATGATCCCGCTTCCATCATTAAAGATCCATTATTTTCACTGTCTCCGCCTCATCCGGTTGAGGAGTAACGCTTGAAAACACCGAACTTCACAAACGGAGGGTGACAGTTGGTCCAAGATTCTTTATGGCACTTCGAGAAAAAAGAAAGTAAAACCTGATCGGTTTCGTCAACAGTTCTGTTAAGCCTGAGGACAGGGTACGGTGCTGCTAGGTACCATGGACTGCTAGTGAATGGGTATAACAAGACAAGCTGATTCCCACGCTGAAACTAGGTCCTCCGATATGCATCTAATTAATGATGCTGAGATAAGAAAGTAGTCGGTTTATAAAGAGCTGTCGGCCGTAGGACAGGATGAGTGTTGATATGGATTCCAAATAAATCTATGCTCTTTTTATGGAGAGCAGAACATGCCGGACTCACTCGGGTTGACTTATGGGGCAGTGGATTTCACACGTTGTACCAATCAAGTCACGCATTCCCATTCTGTCGCGGTGGAATTATTTTGTGATGTTGGGCAACATGCACACCTTGTATAGTGTTGAATCGAGGATGTTGAAGCCATATGGACCACCAAACAAGGTTAAAAAACACCTAACTGCTGCACCAAAAGCCGCATAATAGGTGAGGAACATCGCGGTAATGTTGAATGAGCACTCTTCGTTTCGGCCTCAGATTGACTGCTGATTCAACTAGTCTAGAGGTAATGAATTGCTTTCGTGTGCGACTGCTACCAATGCATAAGCGATAATTCTAAAAATCAGAAAAACGCTCTTGTTAAGAAAAAACACTAAATATGCCAAACACTTGCCGTATCCACTTGGCACAATTTGGATGTGATGCAACCAACAGGGAACAAGAATGGAATGTCCCGGAAGATTCGAAGGCCCACACGCGTGTTCATGCCTACAGATAGAAAAACGAGTGAAGTTTTTTCATCTCCGGTCGGTTTTTAGTTGACGTAGCATCCCGTCCCTTGGGACCCGGAGTCCAATCTGAGGCCGAGATTAAGGGTGGTTATTCAATTTCCTCGACGTAGGTTTTGGGTTTCTGTCATATGATGTGGCGCCGAACATGTACCGTTAGCCGTCGGCATCCTGAAGTGTAATCGCATCCAAACTTATTACATCTAGTGTACTGCCAAGGTCACGACACTTTTTCACCAAAGTCACCTTCAGTAAGCGACAGATGGCAGAAGCCTTGTCGCCCTCTGTAAACCAGAGGAATCCTAAGAGACCCACTGCAGAACAGGCAACTGACATCACCTACTTGTTTAAAATGATTGAATCAGTAACTGTCATATTTCTCCACGTTATGCACGTGTTTGTATACTCGTATACCGGGATAGAACGTCGCAATAGTTGAAAGGAAGGGCGACTATTTTGTGGCCCTGCCACAGTACATATCATTCGTACGGTTGCTATGCATCGCAACATCGAGGACAGTAAAGTTTTGCATATGAGGAAGGCAACGAGTTGTGAGAAGGTTATGGCTTCTTACTCAAGAATAATTATTTTCCATCCAAGGCGAGTCGGCTCCACTGATTCCATGGATCGGTGTTGTGCAAGATTGCGGTGGCAGACAAGCTAAGTGCATATGTTGACCGTGTCAGGTGTTGTTTTAGGTGTCGTACGCCATGAATATTGTGTTGGCCCCAGTTCCTTACTTTCTTCACATTGGATTACAATGATTAGGTCTAGTTATGGCTGGTGCGCCAGTCAACAATACTCATACAGTGCACGCAGGCTACTCATGGTGTGTCTATTATGACTAGTGACACGTCCTTAAGATAGGCTGATCTACTGAATAGCTGCACTGGGGGGTTTAAGCTTGTGTCAGACTTCGTGTACCTTTGAATTAGTCATGCGGGCACCGAAGTGTATCCGCAGTCTGACTCACTCGAACATTCCAACCTATGCTATTGTCAGCAGCCTGGCTGCACATTTCATTAGCAAATGAATTGATTTGGTTGCACAATGTACAATCGAATGGTCTGATCAGATTTCGCGAAAACAATGCCACCTTGTGGTGTCACACGATCCTTGGATGGAATGGTTTGCGTCGTTAGGCGTTGCTATGGCGGCCAATTCTACCTTAGCTAAAGAGTCGCCCGTACAAATTTTAGGCCTAAAGTACAACTCGCATTTCTAAAGCTGTAGTACTGATAAAATGTAGCAACCGTATGTCGTTAGTAGTTCAAAGTGACCTGGTCTGGGTCAGTTAATCGGAGCGTGTGGTTGACCCGCCTCGGTATGCTCAACGGACAACAATTTGAGAGCACGATGAACCACACAAGTGTTCATTCTATCGATGAGTCTGTTTTTGAGATGAGTCTGCTATTTTTGGAAAAATTGGAATGGCTTCAACAAGGGTTCATCCAACATAAAACACCGTTTCCATAGTATTCGACCAAACTGCCGCAGTCGCACTGTCAAATGAATGCAACAGTTTGCAGATGTCATGGACACGTTTCAGGCTCTTCTGCTTGCTAGCTAGCCTATTTCGCCAGTTGACCAACATCCTATGATCTGAGGACGTCCTCACACAGTGTGAGTTTGCCTAGCATCCGTAGAAAAACAAGGCAATTGACAGATTGGTAGGTACGTCACATTCACCACAAGCTGAATTTGTATTGGTCACAGTGAGAAAGAGTTGCAACAGTCTGGAAGTTCTTTCGAAATAATGATGTTTGAGTATGTGAATTAAAGAATCACAACATGACTGTTTCAACTGTGGTGAGGTTTAAAAGGTGTGGCTAATTTTATAGCCTCTGGGTATGGCCAGGCTAGCTAACCATTGTCAATTGCTGATTGGGTTACTGTAGACATCGATAACTTGATAAAGCTTCAAGCTGACTTAATCGGTCTCGAACGCTAACTGTATACCGTTTGCAGAAGTGCAGTTTTTTTGCAGTTCACTAAGTGATATCCTGCTTCATGACCAGCGCTGTCTGGAAATTGCTCTCACTCCTAGCCGCTGGCTCTGAAAACATGTTTATTTTATGGTTTGCATTGTAAGGGCTTTCTCTTCTTATATGGACTTACTTATTCTACCTGTGATAAACAGTCACGTTGTTGATGACTATTGTCTATATGAGTTTTTCTTGTGGGGCTGAAAATGTGCGCGTATCAAAGAGTGGTATGGACTTCCTCGTTTCCATTCCCCCCCCCTACCGTGTTATCTACAATCAATGGCAAACGACGAAAACTTTAGCCGCGGAGGCAGTTACACTGGCTATTAAGTGTGTAGAACAGATCCCCCGGAAAGTCGGATTGCTCCACGGGATTGCTGCCAAATGAGTTTACGAAAAGCTCCCACTTTGAGGCCAAAATGTTGCCTCAGTACTGTTTTGCTACAACGTATCCATGATGCTTGTGTCGAGCCCTACCTGGGGCTTCTGATTATGCTGTCTAAACTACAATGCCTCCAGAGGATGCATGAGCCCTACAATGCAGTCAGGATCTAAGCCGCTTCATCAAAAGTTTCACTTTTCTCAAGGGAGCTTTACTGCAGGCACACCCAGTAGGCCGTTTGTTCAGTGGTTGTCGAAGTCCAGACCTGGTGAAAGGATGGTGTAGCCGATATTACTCAACCTCGTCAGAAAATACACTTGCTTTTTGATCGTGTGCTGCATTGGGTTCCTGAATGTTAGCGTTAACCGGACGGAGCCTTGTATGCAAGCTAGGTAGAGCCTACTTGGACGCGTTGTCGTCACCGATGATTACTTATCGATCCAGTGTATAATCATGGTTTTGCTCTAATAAACCTAGTGAATAGTCTCAGGTTCATCCATCTCTGATCACCTAAGTTCTACAGTATATGACTTGCACATTTACAAGCCAAACGAGTGACTATTCTGGTTGCCAACTCCTCTAAAATAATTTTGAATAGGAGGGATAAAGCAGCACATTCATGCGCTGAGAATGTCCCCAGTTTTTAGTAAAGTACAGGTGATATGTTGCACCAAACAAACTCAAAAGTACTAAAATGTAGATTATGTGGACTTTAAAGCGGCTTTTGTTATTCACATAAACCTGCAAGTAGTTCATGTCTCCCAGCTATCCTCACCTTTAATGAATTAGAGCTTCGATCAATAGACACGAATATAAATCACTATTTTGTTTATCGATTTAGACTGGCCTGTATTCTTGTTTGTCTCATTATCATCAAGGAAAACAATATGTCAGCAATAGATGCTGGTGTTTAACAACCGCATCACGTTGGGGGCGAGGTTTCAATATTACAAGCTTATCGGCGTTATCTGTGAGACACTCCTTTGAATTTAATCAGAAAATCCAGTAGAAAAAGGGAAAACCACTATAGTAAGGACCCTACTTGTTTGAATGCATCGCTAAGCTAATAATAGTTGTTTCTGTATTCTTGTGGTGGGGCGAGATGGTTCAGTGGGTAGAGCGCGAATTTACTGACCGGAAGGTCCGTGGTTCGAACCCAATCCCTGCCTCTCGACTAGCCCTGTCTAGGCTTGGGGAACCCGGCAGCCCACGTGCTTCCTTTGGGTGGCATGGCAGCAGGCACCGAAAGGGTGTCACAGCTGGAAGATTATCATTATTTTTATCTGTACTCCTGTGAAATCGTTCTCGAGTTGCTTACCAGCCACAACTGGTTTGTGATTTCCAGGAGCAAAGTCACTCAGAATCATGAAGAAGCTTTTAGAAATCGGATTAATTTAGAATCTGATTCGAACCAGTATCCTTTCGCTGAGATGAGTAACCGATTCATCATTTGGGTCTTACGTTCCAAGCATTTGAATTATCGTGGAATCCCAAGCAAATCCGTTTGCAGAATTTATGAGGGAAGTGGCGAATTCTTTGCTGGGCTGGCTTTGTTCTCTCTGACCAGATAAGACACCATAGATTTGTGCCAGACAGCTACAGCCGTGTTGCTAAGTTCTCCGGACACTGGTTTGATACACAGTAAGCGGACCGGCATCAACAGCAGAGGCAGCGGGGGATAACTTTCAATCACTTACACTACTCTGGATCAGCAGGTGTGCTACATCCGAATGGTGTAGTGATTAGGTTTCAGATCACTTAGTAATTATTGTAACTGGTTATTTCATGAAGTACAGATGTACGAGATTGCGAAAGAAAATAAGCAGGGCGATCGAGTGAACAGGATGGTGAACTACCCTTTTGACAACACATGCTCGAGCCATATACGGGCGGCTTCAAACCAGGCCCATCCTGACAACCTGTACAGATATGTCAGAAATGAAGCTTTGATGAGTACTGGCTTGGTTGTTTAGGTCCATTGGACATTGAAATGGTATAAGTCGTTCTCGAAAAGGATTATCGAAGTGAAAAGATCACGAAGGGTGAATCAGCTGCACTGGAAGGTTTCGGTTAATTTGCTCGCTGTTCAGCTATACTGTCCACTAGCTAAAGAAGTCTAGGTTAGAGTTGCTGTCTCAGTCAGCCTGATGAAGGCAATTTGCATGCGAAATTGATAAGTAAGCTGGCCAGGTGAACCTACTCAGACTCATCAAAAGCTGTATTGTGGATACCAAATTTCTTAGTACGCAAGCTGATAAGTTGTACTTTCCATGTTGTGGTGACCATTGTGTGCTTGCATGTGGGGGTCGATAACATTGTATGTGACGCCCGCGGCCTAAGAGTATAAGGCGATTCGGACCTATTCCTGGAAACTGCAACGAATCTTGCCGTAGGCCATACCTCGTTAACGGAACTGAATCTCTGGATTATGCAAAACAGGTGTACCCGAATTCAGTCTGTTGATAACAAATTGCTCGTAACGATGACCCAAGGCAAGAAAGAACAAGGAGTTCAACCACGTAGGCTAGCCGAAGGCGATACATTCGTTAGTTTACAAAATAGAGCAAGTGATAAAGATGAACCCTTCCATGACCATCTCTCTGGATGGTAATTTAAGGAATCGTGTGAATGTATCACACGATTAATTGAACCGTGTCACAATGGCTGCTATATTAATATGACAAATGATTGCTACTTTAAATCGGAAAATGTGTGTGTATGACGTTTATTTTTTGCAGCAAATGGTCAGACATGTCATCTTTTAGATAACCATCGCTGAACCTCAAAGCCTTCAGTTCCAACTCGCCTCGCCAACTTCGGTACTCATTCCATGCGACGCAGTCTAAAAAAATTCAAGTGAATTCAATCGATTTGGAACGGCGGTCAGATTATGGAGGAAAGGACTACCTAACGACGCAGTTGACGAGCACAGCTGCAAGGTAGTAGTGAAGCAGAAGTCATCACATGAAGGATCGCTGGACGGAAGATATACAAGATTGTCAATGATGCTACTCGATAAGATGACTACCCGATGTTTCAAACCACTGGTATTTCCGGATGGTGCCTCCTGCTGGCACTGTGAGAATTAGACTGCGGTGACAAGGTCGATTTCCTCGGACGGAAGGCTGTGCTGTATGGCCAACCTTTACCCTGATGACACCTACTAGAATCTTCCGTAAACGTGTGGTGTATGCGGTCTGTTGGGAGATCTTTAGAATTCACGTCAATCATGGGTAAATGACGTGTAGCTAGCTAGTCCCAGTATAAGTCATTTTTACTGAAGCGTTGTTTCGTTTATCTTTAAGGTCGACAAGACCACTGTACGAAATTTATTGAACCGTTCTGCAACGGGCAACACAACAAAAAACGTTAAGCTCAGTGGAATATGAATACTACTTTCCAATGTCCTAGACAAATTCTACCAATCGGCAAGATAAGGATATCGATTTATCGTTGAGAACCTTAATATTTGGGTCTGTTGTCACGGTTTGTTGTTCTGTTTGAATGTTTGTGCCGCGGAGCGAAGTTCGTGTGTTTATATGATTAGCACTAACCTAATCGTTTAGGTGAATCAGAGTAGACAGACAACAGGTTAGCCGAAGGGTTAGACAACTTTTTCTGGACTTCGGGATCTATGAAGCATTTGGCGACGATTGTATACCTTCCAAGACTTTGTTTTTGGCTAGGTCTGTCAAAACTCGATCAAGCTACTTAGGGCTGACACAATTGTCGCAATTTAGGTCATCCCTATGGCTAAAACGTCAGATATTTTGTACTTTATCTCTTCCTTAAATAACTACAAGTCTCCAAAAAACTATTGGTGTGAAAATTTGCTTTACTTTTTAGGATTCGATTACGTAGTTCTTAAAAAGTACTGCTTGTATTCAGGAAAAACACGCACGTGTGTGACATTGGACAATAGTTCAGACACCGGTAGATTAACCTATTTTTTGTCATAAAATCCGCTTATATTCGTATCCGTAGCTGTGGTACCAAAAATGTTGTTGAATAGTCCTTGACGCTTCCGTTTCGGCAACACATTGTTCAAGTAGGACCATGTTAATCTATTCAGGTGTGATAACTGAGTGTCCAGCCTTCACTGACGGAGCCGTGGTAACAAGCTCAGGTGGCCGGAATGTGAACGACTATGGATTTTCACTGCTGATCAACTCTAACAGAAGTAAAAATTCATTGCTCCCCTGGAATAATCACACTAAAACGGGAGGAGGACTGATCTAGCGAGAAAAATGAGGACGCAAATAAATGTACAAATTTTGGATATCGCCCAGCACTGGAAAACGAATGGTGTTGCAAATGAAAGATGAATTCAAACCAGTCACCGCTTAAGTCACGATGACTCCACTTGCATCACAATATTCGTCTGTCAACTTGCCATTTCGCACTTGATCCATGAAACTAAAACAATGGTTTTCTGGCGGGTCGTCTTAAATCTCAGCCCAGGCTATAAGGTCTATTAAGCTTCTATTTGTTCCATTCAGACTTCATGTAGGGTTTTCCCATACGGAAAAGGTGATCGCAGTTCGTCGATAATGCATATAACTGCTTAGCGTAAGTTTCTCGTTCTCCCGAATGCCGGCTCAACCGAACATCAAATTAGCCACTGCACTATAAGACCAGTAAAAGATTGTCGTTCAATGCAAGAAACTCATTTAAATCTCACGGTAATAACGGTTTAGTCTACAGATTAGTCATGTATTTGGTTAATTACACTAATGGTCTGCAAATGAGTCGTTAGATCACAGTTATCTCAGCGGTTCAGTACCTTTCAGGTAGGATTGGACAATTACCATGGGGTTTACCCTCTACCTGGATGTTGAAGTTTTAGTTAAATCCCGGCCAAATGCTGCACCTTAAAGTGTGTGTGGTTCAATCGATGGACCGTTCGTTTGACATTATTAACCACAAAAATAAGATGCTTGGTTCAGGGGCAAGTGTTACTGAGGACCATGTTTGTCATTTTGTCACGAGGGAACAACTCCAAAAGTCAGACATTTTGTCGGCCTCGCCTAGGATACTAGAGTACTCTGATGTGATAACTGCACTCCATAATAATAAATGTGTGCTTCGTAACAGCCGCACCAGTTCCACCACCGTAACAGTTCTACTCACTATATCTAACCATTCCTTCGTCCATAGGATCTAATGTACGTCCATAACAAGAGCTTCTTCAAAGTTCAACCACGCCCACAATGTGAACGACTCTAGTTATTGACGTAATGCACTACTCATAAGGTTGTTGAAAACTCTTCGGCGGCTCACGACCGGCTTCGCCCTTCTTTGGGCTCATCAGTTAGGCGCAGCCCCTGAGTGTCCGTCAACCCTATGTTCTACTTTAACCCAAATTGCACAACCTTAGCAAAATACACTCATTTACATAACAGTTTGGTTTTGACGGGAGACTCACCTAAAACCCAGCTGAATCTCTCGTTCATGATGTTATTGAGCAACTGAATGTGCTGCACCGGGCCGCCCCATGTTTCAGTTGGCACGAAATTCAAGATCGTAGGCTGTCGAAGAGTTTTCAGCAAAGTTATGCGTAGTGCATTACGTCTGTGCAATGTATCGTGATATCTCGAATATCGTATCAACTAAAACATACGGCGGCCTAGTGCAGCACATTCAGTTGCTTAAGAACATCATAAACGAGAGATTCAGATGGGTTCTAGGTGGGTATCCAGTCGAAACCAAATTGGTATGCAAATGAGGGCTGACTCTAGTTTTTCCTCTCGAGTATCGGTTGGCAGGGTTTACTCCTTAAACATGAAACACCAAAACGGAAGCGTAATAAAACGTCCGATAGACTAGACTAATGCAGCTGCTGCTCCATAAGTTTGCATGGCTTGGATGATGAAGATGAGTAAGTTGCGGCAGTAAAGCAAAGGCTGTCTGACAAAGAGTACAATAGTTTCCTGTTTGCAAAAGCACACAACTGACGCAAGGTGAGACTGTAAGTAACGAAATAACCAGACAAATCGTATTCTGGTTATTGACTGACTGACCCTGCATGTGTCTGGCTGGAGTAGTGGCCCACAGAAGATTCAGCCTGTGCGGTCGTTAAGTGACTTGGAGCATAGTGAAAAAGTAAAACACGTTCTCGATATGACTGGCCCACTGTCTAGTCAGGACTTGCTCTCATAACAACCACCGACACGACACTATCTGCTAACTATTCACAGCTCACTGAGGAAGGTGGGTCACCTGGCTGCGTAACTTTGATTTCCAGGTAATGCGCTTGAAAGTGGACTGAACAAATCTTGTGTACAAAAGAGGATTACAGAGTTGGACACACGTTCCCTTGCCATCGCAAGTATTTGTATAAATTTGAGTACGGTGACTACTTTTGAGCACACCTGGGGCGTTGACATCACAAGGGAGCACATCGTTAAATATATGTAGATGGCTGCATGATCCGTAGATGTTGAATTCACATCGTCAGGTTCCATACCCTGCACGTATGACGTGGGGTAACGCGTTAGCACCACTCCACCAGCGCACGCTGGACACACCTGGGTTGTCACGTCTGAACGAGCTAGTGTTCAAAGGTGAGCAATGCAACTGCCTTGCCCAACGGCTCGAACGATGACTCAGTAACTATTCTGGATGTGTCAGTTAATCAACCGTCACGAAGAGACCAGACCTTACCGTGGTGTGACGGTTTGCGCACCTCAGCTATACTGGGGAGGTGGGTGTCCCCGTGACACTCACAGAGTCTCTCATACCAGGTTGGTCAATGGTTAGAATTCTGGCGAACACAGTCTCCTGGTCCACCAGATTGGGGCTTGGAACATGTGGCAACTTGTTCCGTAGAAATGGTAATGCATTTACATTTCCCGCCAAACACCGCTGCCTTGCGGTTAGGCTTTTGAGCCAAAGGCTTTGGTTGAGGACCCTAATCGTTCTCCTGTCTAGGTGTGGGCACCCTGACAGTAACCCAGCCCACGTACAACCATGATAAAACCAACCAACCAGTTAATCAACCCAGTTGGCCCGACAGCAGTATATGCAAAGCACTATAATTTGGCAACTCCAAGCAATCGGTGCACAAAGTGTGTGGAAATTCAGGCTCTCCGAGGAACTGCAATGTCTTAACAAAAAGCGGAGTTTCAGGCAATCTGCACAAATGTTGTTTGTACGATCAGTATAAGTTCGAAAGTACGAAGATTTAAATGAAATATGGATCAACTTGGGATCGAACAAACTCTGTTCACCCACCAACGAAGTGACACGACCGTAGTCATTAACAAGAGGACAAATCCATTTGGGACACAAGGTAGAGAACAGTCTGTCAGTGATGGACGAGTCATTGTGGTCGTATATATAGGAGTATAAATGGTGGGTAATTGTGCGGACCACAGCGTGTATAATTGAGAAACACTCTTTGGTGTCTTTCAGATACCGGTAAGCATCCACCGGTATTAGACTCGGGAAAAGGAAAAGGAGCCTCTATTTTTCTCAGCTTTCCGTAACCACAAAACACAGAGTGAATGAATGTTAATATGAAAATACTTCAAAATGGGGTTTCGTTCTGTAAGTGAAGACAGTCTATGCTAGAAAGTCGAGAAGTATTGCAGAGCTGTTTCGTCCTTATTGTGAAGTGTCAGCAGTTCGCATCTCATGAAACTCGAACCCGAGACCACATGACTGTTAGCTTGAACGCTTATCTGTTTGACCACGAGCGGCTGATCAGCAGTGTGGTTAACCCGCACTTGGAGTGGATACGGCGCTGCTCATTCTTCAAATACGGAGATCACATTCCCTGTTAACGTACTGACTGGTTCCTATGCATGCTTTACTCATCCTGTGAAATTATTCCTCCTCTGGGCCGCTTATAAATTGATGGTAATGTGAGGATGGATTGGTGTGAAAGGGATTGCCCTTGATACCCTGCTTCAGCCCATACATTACTAAGGGTCTAGAATGAGGGTACTCAAAATGTCCTTTACTTAGGTGGATGGGTCACCTACCGAATGTATGAGCTATTCCCAATAAAGAAAGGGAAGTAGCTTTTGGCCTTTACTGGGCTAGCCCTTGAACATCTTGACTGACGGGAAACACCAATGTGGCTAACTCGGGGATACTCCCCTCTTTCGGGAGCACCTCTTATGGGAGGATTATTGCACACCGAATACCCAGTAATATATTTCACAAATACTTATGTTGTTCGGGTGAGCACAGTTCACTTGAGCCCTTATCAGTTGCACCATAATGGAACAAAAAAGCAGCGGCCAACTTGTGGAAAAGGACGAGACTGTTAGAATGGTGGGCTTCTAGCATGTGTGGAATGGAAACGAAATTTGGTTGTTTCGAGTAATGCTAGAACAGACCGTAGGCATGTAGCAACAGCGGTCCAACAAAAATGGGTTTGAATGAAGAAGAAGAACTGAATGGATAATTTATTCGCTGAAAATTCACCTGAGTTCCCGTTGCTTTCCTTGAATTGGCTTGGGAAGTTGCGGTTGAACTGACCGTTTATGATGCTTGTATTCCGTGGAGAGCATTCCACCTTATGAATTGCTAGGCTTCGCTCTATTCGGCACTGTCTATGGCTGCATGTTATCATTTTCCTGACGCTATTTGCCCTAGTTAAGCCTTTACAGCTTTCAAAATATGCATGCTTAGATGCTGTGTGTGTTTCCTTTGACGACTATGCGGGCGACCGTGACGCAATACATTCAAATCAGGTGCTTGTGTTCCATGCAATACAGTAACAACATTTAGTGCTTTCTGAAGGTTGCCGAAAACTCTTCGAAAGTCTACCTGATGAGTAGTGTTCTTTCAAGAAAGTATACTGCGATATCTCGAATGTCGTGCCAACTGATACATGAAGCCACCTTTGTGCACCAAATTCAGTCGAAGGATATCATAAACGAGATAGCTGAGATTCAGCTGACTGTTGGGACGGCTCAGTGGTTAGAGCGCGAGTTTACTGACCGGAAGGTCCATGGTTCGAATCCGACCTCTGCATCTCGACTTCCCCTGTCTAGGCTTGGGCAGCTTGGCAGTATCTCACCCCTCGTGCTTCCTTCGGGTGGCTTGGCAGTTGGGCACCGAAAGGGCATTAAAGTTGAACGATTTTCTTCTCGAGTTAAGTCGCCAAGTTGGAGAACAAATGTGTGTATTTCGCATACCGTTAGTGTTCATCTCGTGTTCAAGGGTTTTCAAGTGTGAGTACTGTGAAATTCCTAACTGCCTAAGTTCGGTTGGTTTGGTCATTTGACAGCAAAATACACAGAAAACTTAGTTTAGTGTCTGCTTACAGAAGCAAGTTGTTTTACCGTGAACCCTTTGTGCTAGGAGCATTTTTCAGTAATCTGGCTGGCAATAATTTCTGCCCAAAGCAAAACGGTGGCTGGTAGTTTAAATTACTTCGTCTTGCCTGGTTTTGCATAGAGCAGGGTGGACCGAGTTCCACTCACCCACGACAAAAAACGATCATCGTGCGTTTGAATCTAACCCACAGTATCTTGTCAACCAAGAAGAGTGAAACCTGCCGTGCGTTGTCGAGGGGTCTTCAACAACTTTAGGAATAGTGTGATACGTCTATACGTCGTACTGCGATACCTCGAATATCCTACCAACTGAGACATGAGGCGGCCTGGTGCAATGCAGTCAGTTGAAGAAGAACGTCACAAACAAGAGATTCAGCTGGGATTTAAGTGTGTCCCGTAAAAACCAAACTGGTGTGCAAATGGGTGCACTTGTTGAAATTTGTCAACCTGTTTTATGACATCCATATGAGTTAAATAATGCCTACTCTGAACTGCCCATGCAGGCCCAAAAAAAATAAATTTCGTGCATCCTTTTGGAGTAGACGATGGCAACAGAACAGCAGGGTTGAATATCACAAACGCGTATTGTTGGCAGTTGACAAGTGTGATGTCAACTTCGAAACCGGGGCGTCAGAAAGGAATGGAATGTTAAATTATGAGAGAAATTGCCTCTAACCGGAACTACAGGAGATAGTGTGCATGAAGTTGGTCCAAATTTGTCAAAAGAAAATTCAAGTTGCCGGAAAATTACAGACGGAAAAGGCCTTATGCCTGGCAGATAAGTCCTGTTTAGATTTGGGAGGTGGACACAGTTTGTCCAAGAAATCACGTAGAATACGATCAACCTGCTACCAAAAAAAGCTGGGACAGATGCACATGTCAAACACGATGTTGTGGATGACTGGGATGGGTGTATCACATTTTTTTCTCAGACTATTTACTGTAGCTGCGAGTGAAAGGCCTCAGTACTTCGTTCTTGAAAACGAAGCCTTCTCGTGCTGTAGACCTGCAGAAACAACAGTGCTTTGTTGCAGTAATATTTGTGAGAGTCTGCTACAATTTGTCATTGAAAAATTGCTTATTAGTGTCCACTGAAGCGGCTGCACATTAACGAGAAATTCTGGTGATATAGTCTTTGGTTGGCTCGCTGAGTTGGGCAACAGTTGTGAACGTTTCATCATCAGTCTGGGAGACACCATAACTTTTCCATTGTGTGGCCATGCGTCAGTCATTGTGCTTGTATAGTAGTTCACATGCGTCATTATACGCGTTGTTAGCGACTTTGATTATGGTTGGTTGTGTGGCATGACTTGCTTTCTGATTGGTCACTGTCCACTTGACCCTTTGGCTCAACCTCCCTTAGTCCAGTCCATTGGTCAGTGATTGAGAGGGCTGCGTCCTCCATGTTGTGATCCTCACTGATGTGACTCCAGGAGGTTTCTAGTCTCATTCTTTGGTAACCCAATGGTCGGCTCCATCAAATTATTCTGGTTGAAATGTTAGTCTTTTGCAGGTGGTGGTGCGTAAAATGCGCCCAGTCCGACGTCCCGGTTGACTTAACCCGCTGTGAATTCGCCTCGTTTTCCTTGAGTACAAGGACTTCCAAGTTTCTCAAACACTTTTTGTGACCTTCTTAGTCCTCGTGTATGGAGATCAAGGTTCACGTCTTCTTCTGGCCGCACTATGTCCTTTCATTCGAGTAATCAGTTCCCTCCTAGTACATCCGACCTTAGGCTTCTTATAATTGCTACAACTGATCCCTTATCTCATGTTTTCTCAGAGTTGTCCCCAGGTTTTTTCGTATCGGTTTTCATAGGATGGCGCTCGGTTTGTGGGCTACCAGAATTCCTCTTTGATATAATAATCTTGCTTGGAGTTCAGACACCCTTGTTTTATGCTAGGATAATTTATTTAGTTGTAGTTCTTTCTCTTGGTGTTTAGGTATTTTCTTTACGTTTATTCTGTTAAGACCCATAAGATATCCATAGTTCTGAATTACTCTGAGCAGATTGTTTCTCCCTTCCTTCTTACTTCTGTGGTGCTGTATTGTCTACTCTCTTTTGAATAGAGTTTGGATGCAACTCTTTTCTGCGCTTCATAGGATGGTTCATCTTGTAGTCGTCCTTTCCGGGAGAAAGCAAGTTTTGATAGCCCCATTCACCTTTGCTTACTAAAATGTCCAAAAATGTCACCCGGTTTACAATGTTGCGTTTGATTTTAAATCTGATATCATCACGTCTATAATCTACTAAGTTCTTCTTCGTGATGGCGAAAGTGTCGCTCAAATAGCGAATCCACAGCTCTGGGTAATGACTGACAGGAAAACCTAACAACTTGCATAGACTTTTAGGTTTCAAGGCTCCTGTTTTGTCTGGACTATTCTGAGGTAAGTTCACTACTGTCCCCCTGGCGAGTTTTTAGTTGACGAAGGTGAGTAATTCGGTGTTATCGAATTAAAGCATGGTTTTCTGGTCTTCTATATTTACGCTGTCAACCTGTTTATAAACCGACCTGCGATGTTGATCGTGTGTCCGGATTCGGACATCAACCTTTTCAATCTTCTCCATATGTTTGCAACTGAGGAGAATGTTGACAGTTCAAACAGCGTAGATGATCGTTGGCTTGTTCGCCAAGATGAGCTGAGCAATCTGATTGCAAACGTTCCAACACCAACCGGTGTGACATCGCCGGTGCTTTGTTAGGAAGCGGAGTGGAGCTCAGTGGTGGGCCAGTTGATGTGCGTTGAGTATTGGTGTGAGTGGCTGCGTGCGTGCGTGCGTGTGAATATACATGCTGCTATCTGGGGCCTCCCGACCGAACTACCAAGCTTGATCGAAGGTCAGCTAACAACCATCCTCCTTAGGTCTTTGGCCAAGTTGTAAGATGGAGTTCTTACAGGCGAAACAATTGATAGCAGTTGAAGTCCTTTTGTGTGTAAACTTGGTGATCGGTAGAATCTCGCAATGTCGGCACGATCTCCATGGCGCCTGGGCGGTTGTCTCGTGCGCTGTCTGTAATTTTCTGAATATACTGTTGATTCAGTTGGAAAAAGTGGGAGTGAGTTCTTCATCAATCCATCTGTAGGTGGTCATGTGACTTAACAGTTGTCGGACTTTTTCCATGAAGTCCGGCTTGTCCGGTGCATTCTGCGTTCGCCGTCATCTTGTGAGTGCTTCATTTTTTGGTATGCTTCTGAGTGCGTCATGTTGTTGTCTGGACACAGTTTGCGTTTTTCTGGTACAATAGCTTATAAGATGTGCTGTTGAACCACTTAGGAAGTCCAGTATGCTTTCAGGGCATGTTTCAGTCGGCGAAGTATTCTTCGTAGGGTACACTCTCAACGTTAAAGCTGAGTCTTCTGATTAAAAGTTCCCGTTCAGCTGTAATGAGTGAACGGTTAGATGAGTTTTACTCTAACCGACGTAATTGTCGGGCTTAGATTTTCTCCTAAATTTGCGCAGTCTGCTGTACGCTTGGCCTAGGAGTTATTTACTCGGCGTTCGATTACTGTTTCAAGCCTCATCAGATGCCGGACTCCTCTCGCGATGAGGGAATTGGTCACATCCTCGCTGACAACTCTCACTTATTTCCTGATGCGGTTGTGGACGTCTTTTTCACTTATTTCACCATTCGTCTACCATACTGCTTTTCTTGACCTAATACCGCTCTGTGGCTAACACTGGGCGACAACACATTCTTACACATGCACCGACAGAGGAAGTATGGTTGTTCACACGTTGGAGCTTGCCGTCCGGCAAAGTTTTCCCAGCGGCGAGCTTCCTTGAACGTTGTATGCCCGAAATAATATGTCGTTGAGGAAAATGTTGTTAACCCAAGTACAGTAGATGGTCTTTGGTGAGTTTGTTGAGCTAAGCAGTTTAGTTGTAAGCGTTTCGTCTCCAGTCGGTGTGACTTCTGATGTCACCTGCAAGGCAGATGAATAATTCGGGTTTTTTGAATCTCAAGGAAGTGGTTCGATCACGCGCTGAACTCAAAAGCTTACAAAGGACTTCGAACAATACGTTTGTTTACTGGGGAACATCCACACAGTTAGGGATGGTATCCCAAAGCCGAAGCGGTTAAACTCACCGGTTGAGGACATCGTTCTGATTCCTAACCTGACTGAAACAGACTTTACAGTTATTTTAATCGATATTCCAGGTGGTCAACCTGTCCAGTCCATATATGAAGAGGGAGCCTCTTGCGACTGGGGCTTTTGGAAACAGAGTACATTCATAATAATAAGCGATTGTATTACTGACTAGTAGCCCATTAATTTTCAGTGTTACTTCTCGGCATTTTCCGGAAGATAATCTAATGATACACTAAATTGCCTCGATGGAACCTCAAGATGAGTCAGTGTCAAGTTGAGATGTCCTGAGAAATACTCAACTCTTCGGGTTGGACCTCCCCTTGAAAAACTAATCGGAATAGAGGCCCCAACATCGTGAAGCGAGCAAAGTCAGATCCCGATTATTCACCAACATATGTATTGGCTGATCAAACCAACGTAGGTTGAGACGAAACACCACGTCCTATACACACAAAAAGTGCCTTATTGAGTTTATCTCTATAGAAATACACCCACATAAGTTCACGTCTAGATTTGGAAACGGGGTTGCAAAACACAGTGCTTGAACATTCTGATGCATTCCAACATCCACTTATCCTCCCCTTATTATTTTTGTGTATCTTCTGACACGTTCACTTTGAAGACCCGATCCTATCAAGCCCCTCAATAAATAATCGGATTTGCTCTTAAATTCGTTCGTTCGTTCGATAGCAGAAGATAATCGAAGCGACTCAGCAGCAGTTTGTAAACAACAAAACCGAGCAGAGGTGTTTTCCGTGTTTTCCCTGACATGACGAAATTTGAGGCACTTTTTACCACCATCCTCCATTAAAGTCGTTTGGTCTTCCTGACTCTGTTTAATGGTTTAGTAGATTGGTATGCATGTTGTTGCACAACAAGTGCGGTGCTGCCCATATTTTCCTTGCCTTTCTTGGAAGCGCTTAAATGTTAGATTTGTACCGCTCAAAAATGCATGTTTATACAAGCGTAATGTGGTCCCAACGGATTGGTTACCTCATATCTGGTGCGCATGGATTGTACGGTATCGTGTGCTTATTGATCGATTGTTGTTTCAAAATACCACTGAACCGTGAATGATAGTGACACACGATCTAGCTGGTTTGTAGAACATAGAGTGTGCACTCAAGTTGCGACGATCGACACAAGCAGTTTCTGGGTCCTCATTCATGCCTGGAAATCAATATAACGTTTGTACTCTGTTTACTTCACATCAAGGTTGAGAAGCCATCAAAAAGACGCTTCAAATTGAACTTCTGTTTTTTAGATTGACAGGCAACTACATTCAGAGTGAAAGGACTTCTCGCAGGATAATGCCACAGTAAAATCTAAACGAAACATCCAAGCCCTTTCACATGGAGCGAAACTTTCGGAAGATGCCATATCATCTCCTCAACAGAGCTGCGTCATCTTGGGAAGGATGACAAACATTGGTCATCTCCGACATATTTTTTGGGTGACCATCAAAAGTCCACTTAGCTGTAGGCGCCTTCATCAAAAAGTAATATGAAGCGAGAAAAATAATCACGATGTTCATAAGATGAGTTCCAGGAGTTCAATAACCTTGCTTGAATGGGAGTGAGACAGGCTTATGTATCAACACGCACATGTATGATAATCTTAAGAATATGTCATCTGACTTAACAGGTGACTACATGGCTGGAGTCAAACAGAAAAACCAAAAAAGGTCGTATGATGAAGTTGTTGTCTATACCAGAAAAATGTAATTAAAGGGAACTCGATCTGTAGTGTGTAGCACATCGTTCGATTAGCTAAGTTAACCAAGTTCAGTAAATACTGCTCTTTTATAGTATGTTCACAAAAGGCTGTCACAATGAAACACGTCTTAAACAAACGGAGTAGTTTCCGAAACAGGCTGTCATAGAACTTGAAAGTAGTAGTAATGACGTCATCAGCTGTTTCCAGTTTAAAGGTCGACCGGTAAGGCTATGCGAATGAAAAAGGGCAATGTGACCGCGGCCTTTCCTTTAAAGTAACTCCGTCAGCTTAGAAACGGAGGAGGAAAACACCAAAATGAATGTTTCTGGAGTGTTTGTTTCTTCGAGAAGGAGTTGCAATGTAGAAGCTTTGTTGCCTGAAAAATGATCTACTTAACGGATATATATGCTAATGTTTCCTGCTGACAGGTTTCTTTTTGACTGGACTGGGCCAGTGAGAGGCTGAATGGATGAAAATGCAATGACGCGTGTACCTGGCGACATTAAGTAGCCCTCACTCCGGCTGTTGCCTTGGAAGAAAAATTAACCTATACGGAAAACCTCGGACTCCACAGAATGAAACTGCACAAACCGGCAGCACAGTTGAACCACTAAGCTTCTGTTTTAATCGTAAAACAGCATTACATTTTATCAAATGTGCGCCTGCCAACACATGAACGTATTTCACAGCAAGTATGCTCGGTGGGACCGAATTTTGACCCCATGTTTCTTAAAAGCATAAACCACCGCCACTGAAAGATATCCACCGTTGCACTGTTCCTGCATTGATGCCATACTGCTTCTTCAGTTTATGACCGATGAAATCAAATCAAATCTGAAGGCCTGCACCTGAATTGCAAGTGGTTCGCAGTCACCCTCGAGGGTTTACCTGGCCTATCAGGAAAATTGTGGATTGTAACAAGTTCGTAGGACTTCCGAAAGTCCATGTTACTATGTTACTATTGCATGTTACTATGACCAATGAAATTACACTAGTTTCTCACGGCACGCTTGCCGTTCCAAAACAGTTAATACCTGGTTTGTACTGTTTCATTATAGTGCAACAAAAGCCACGCTAGACACCTCTTGGCGTGGAAACTTCTCCCAGTAAAACCATTGTGTAGAATTCATACACTTTGTCTCAGTGCACTCAAAATATCAGCATTAACGCGGAATGCACTAATATGGGATTGTTTTTGTGGCTGCTTTTAGCGCCAAAATGTGATTTTATCCCCAAGACACATTGATCCTGAAACTTCCCCTCTATAAGAAATGTAGCTTTAAGCTGACCAGCTAAAGCTTCCATCGATAGCTTGTCCACTCGATACAAGGAATATGGCTCACAGGAATCAAACTTTGTCCTACTGCATCGGATGGTTTTCTCTGAGGGGATAACTGTAGTGGAATACTTTGTTCTAGAGAGACCGACTGAAGGAACCAACTAAGAGGAATTTCTTATTGGGGCTTCTGTGTTGACCATTTAAGAGCGGAACAATTGTATTGGAAAGGACGGAAGGACACGTCTTATGGCGCTACATGTTGAATCCCTACCTAAACGTATCACATCCTGGTTTGCTGTCCACGGGAAAATTACTTCAACTTTTAAGTTTCCGAAAAGCTTTGGATTCTACATCAAACATATTCCTGGTGATAGTCCACTTAGTTTGCTCTTCGGGTCGGTTGGTCTATCTGTTTGGTAGCGCTGTAGGTCCATGTTTTGCACATTGTGTCGTACAATGTAGAAATGCTGTTGGCCATTGTAATAAAGCGTTGCTCAAACAATGCTATGACAGTTTCAGAGAGCGGACCAGGCCAGATAAATCTCGGGCAATTAGGTACATGCTTGTATGAAATCGTATTTGTATTTTATTTTGTTTGTACCATGAATTGTCTGCCTTTTTCAAGGAGGAGAGGTACTTGTGTACTCAATTATATATTTATATAGTTGTGTAATTCCTCCAGCGGAGCAAGTAATGGTAATGTTTCCGTCACTTTCTATCTCACCATAGTGGCATTACCCGGTTTTATTTCTGATGATTTGGTAAAACAACCCACAAATACAAGTTGCCCTTACACTTGTAGTAGAGAGAAATGCCACAAAATGTGGCTCAGAGTGTTGGCCCTAAAGGGAGATAACTTCTTTGCCAGTTCCACACCATCTTTCCAGGGGAGCACTATTCTTTTACCTTTTATTATGCAGGTGAATCTCGTGGCCTACAGAGCAGATCTTCTTATGGGAGCAGATGTTATGTTGAAGGTCCTGTAAAAAAGGCCCTCATATTACTGCATCATCCCAAATGTTTCGCAGTGTCATTATCACTGGCTGATGCTGGCATACTTTATCTTTCCGCAAGAATGGTATGTGGAGCTCGCCCGAAGAAGGACTAGACCCCAGATACAACCAGGTGAACCTTTATTTTTTAGTGGTCTTTGTTCGGAGTGGCCACCACATTTAGAACTTCTGGCGGATTGTTTCGATTGCAATGCGAATCAACACAACCTTCAGTGATCAGGATTTTGCGTTATTCTTTCCCGAGCGGGGCAGCAAAGCGACGGAAGTTTGGCACTCAGCATTTCGGGTGGTGCCGAAGAGATGAACTACTGGAGGACCAAACAAAAGTGGTGGGAAAGTATTCAAAGAAGACGGTCGTAACTTGAAAGTCTTAAGTAACAGATGCTGGACCGTAACGGGAAATTTGCCACAGACTGTGTGATACCACACTATCCATTAATAAATCAGTTCACCTACTGAACCGGCATCAGTAATATGTTTTCTGAAATCCCAGCTATCCGAGATTTTTGAAAAATGTCCCGACTGTTTTGCAACTAAACACTCATTGGCCAATGAAGATGGTGTTGATGAGAGGCTATTCTGCGTATCAACTGGATCTCCTATTTATGATATTTTCCAAGCAGTCTCCCGTTTTAGACGAAACAACGTTCAGTACACCGAATTATTTTCCTCCATATGGTACTACTCTTAAAGCTGCTGAAAACTCTTGGGTAGACCCCCACCAGTTTCGATCTTTATGTTTGACTTGACCTCAAATTTCAGCTAAATGTCACCCTCGGACGCCAAATAGCGCCTACCTGGAGACGAAAGCTCACTTTTTGGCCAAAATATAGGTGGCATTAGCCTACATATTGGTTTACCAGCCTTCGATACATAGGGTTCGTGAAGTTGGGGCCAAACTAATTCAGTTTTACCGCACCCAACTGCTTATTTCTACAGTTTGAGTACCAGGAAACATTTCAAAATATCCATATAATCTTCATGCGATTATTCACCACGTTTGTTCCCTTGGGGTGAGCCTAGCTTTATGACTATATGAAACAGCCGATAGAATCCACGTTACTCTCCACATTGTTATCCAAGAAAAGCTACTGTCCTCACTATTGGCACTGCTCTTTAATCCCCGAAGATGTGGTGTGAGTTTGGTTCGCCCCAATCCTCAATAGCGAACTCCATCAAAGTGCGTCCTCACCTCCATACAGAACGTAGGTCTTAACATGACACATCTCAAGTTAAGTTATCCACGGGGAACTACTGTAAGACAGCTACTAGTTAATGGTGTACAGATAGTCAACAAGCACAAACTCCTCAAGAAGGTCTGGTTTCCCTTTTGGGAGAAACAAATAAACGTGAGTTACCACGCCCACTCAAAGAATATACATATTCGCACTAAATGGGAAAACTTTTCAGGAACAATTTTGCTCTTCCACTTAATTTATCAGTCTTATGGTGCTGGTAAATAAATGGTTCGGACACAATTCAAATATGGCTCGATGTTGCCCGACGCGAATCACTTCTTAATGGCAGGGTGTCAGGCACTAGAAAATATTCGATTAGACCAACTGTTTTAGTTTAGCTGTTTCTCTATTGACTGATCTACACCCACCAACGGGGAACAAGCTGCATGTGACGAAGACTTCGGTTCCACGTCGTGCGTGTTTTCATTGGTTAACTCAAAAATTGTACCGGTAAGCAAAGGGAAGGACTGTTTTCGGGTTCCGGGTTCATTTGAGGCAAACAAAGGAACCTAGCTGTTCGTAAGATTCTCTCTTCCATTACTTACCGTGTTTCCTGTCCGGCAGCCAAACCCCACTTTTCAAGATTCTTCTCCATCGAGCAAGCCTTCTGGTGAATAAACTAGAATTTTCTTTAGTTGTACCCCATAGGCCTAACAGAGTTGCGTGAAAGTAGGAACAGAGGGGGTTTAAAGTTATTTTCAACTAAGATTAGGACACCGACTTAAACCCCGGATTTGACCTGACTGGTGATCTCGAAACAAAATGAATCCGATGAATACCCACCATTCTTTCTAGGATAAACACAAGATTTCAGTTTACACCGAGCAACTTCTCCATTTTGTGTTTGGTTTCAATAGATCCATGTTTACTTTCACATGCCACGCTTTTTATTGATGAAAGTGATCTTTGTCTTACACCAAACATATATTTCCCACGCATACGATTTTAAAACAGATGACTACTCAAGCAACTAGCATCCCGGAATATACAGAGTAGGCTATCATTTGGTCTCTCCCCTGTCCCTTCTTTACCCCTGTCCATTTATGTCTTTCTAAAACAACTATCCTGTAAGTACACGACATTTGTCACTGCTGCTTTTAATCTCAATGATTTGTCCCGTCACGTAAAAGCCCAAATCACAATTATTCACAGTATTCCCTGCTCCATAATTTCGAATCTTCCACTTCTTGAGTGTGTATTGAGCTTTCTGGTGGAAAGGCTTTTGTGAGCCAGTGGTTGCTCAAACCACTGAGTTTCTGATACCGTTATTTTCACAGAGGACGTCTGTTTCAGAGGAAGATGTCGCAATCTGTCGAATCACCACTGTGTGGTAGGTTACTTGGTTTGTTTCTGAACCCTGGATCCTGCGTAACGTTACAGATAACCCTTCCAGAACTCACACACAAAAGCAAAATCCCAGTGAATATTTCCTTGCACAAATGTTTATTCTCACTGACTTTGTTAACTTGACACATATGCTGTGTCGTGGGATGTGGTGCACGTGACAGCCAGTCATTATTCTCGTACATGAATTCGACTGACTATGATCTAATTTTCACTCGTGTAGGCTTGAGAAAGGATGTGGAACGGATGTGGAATAGATGGACACATCTGGTGTCAACCAAAAATGCCAAACGACTCTGTCGCAGGTTAAAGAAGTTTTTTACTCAGAATCACCACTTTCAAAATAGTGGCTAGTCACATTTTTTTGAAAAAAAGCATGAGCAAAGAAAATCCTGAGCTTAAGAGGTAATTGTTTGATGCTGTGAGACCAATGTAGTCTAGTCTAGTCTAATCGAATATATCATCCGGCTATCTAATCATCAAACTGTCTGAACCGAGCTTGATGTCACGTTATGATCAGGTTTTTTTCGAAAGCACGTTTTGGAGTTAGCCCACAAACTCGGTATCTTGGGCAAATATGTGCACACTGACACATCAACAAATCACACCGTTGTCTCAGTCAGTTTTGTTACTTCGATGGTTAATTCAGTGAGGCAGTTCACGTAGAATCAGTATATTATATCCACGGCAGATGGAATGCCGCTTACGGACTACAGGGCTCGTGTAGCGGAGTTAATTTCACTCGGATAGGCTCAATATCGGAGTGATTGAGAACTATTAACAACATCGCCTTGGGATTAAAGTCTTATTGACGAAGTAGAGTGGGTATGAATTATTCCCATTGAATGATTGTTCTCATTGAACTGCTGGGTTCAGCATTTGACTCGTGCATTATTAACACATGGTTCCAAACTTTGACCAAATGAGGCTTTTCTGTCCATAAAAATAGACATATTGCACCGCTAAACGGTTCACGTGATAACCTTTTTAGCGTTGGCGATTTACCGCATCGCTGCATCCGGCAGCAAAACGGACAGCAATACTTGTATGCTGTGATGCTGTCGATGAAACACTCACCGTTGCCTAGCCCTTTGTGTCTCTAGAGATTGCAGAGACATTCTTCATAAAGAAAACTACTCACGAGGTTGCTGAAAATTCTTCAAAAGCCCACGACAGGTTTCGGCCTCCTTGGGGCTTACCAGGTCAGCGCAACCTCGAGGTTCCGTCAACTTTGTGTCCTACTTGAACCCCAATTGGACAGTTCTCGACAGATACGCCCATTTGCATATCAACTGGGTCTACATGGGAGACTCAAATAAACCCCTCGTTTATGATATTCATCAACTGAATGTGTTTCACCAGTTTGCCTCATGTTTCATTTGGTACCTGATGAGCTCAACATGGGTGAAACCAGGTGTGGGCTGTCGAAGAGTTTTCAGTAATCCTGTGAATAGTTTCCTATATGAAAATATACTGTGATATCTCGAATATCGTACCAACTTAAACATAAGGCGGCCTTTGTGCAGCACATTCAGTTGAAGAATATTTTAAGCGAGAGATTCAGTTGAGTGTCCCATGAAAACCCAATTGTAGTGACTTCTTTTCAAGATTTCTACAAGGGCATACCCTATCGGATAAGCCAATGTGATTCACGATTAAAGTTAGATTGCTGTCTGCTGGACAAATTGCTACAGAGCAAAATATAAGGAATCGGTCTAGAATACAAGACATTTGGTGCAAATAAAGCTGTCTCGTTGTCTGTGGTAATCACTTGTCTAATTCTACAAGAAGGTCAGTACAGTGCGGTGACGAAGCTATGTCATAGTGCAGAAACGGTGGACATAAGCTGGAGGGCACTTGCAAAGGATAATCACAGCCATATAAAACATGGTTGTTAGGGCTCAGTGCCTGTTTCTGATATCGATGTTGGTTATATCGGTCAAAAAAACCCGGAACATAAGAATGAGGAAAATCTGTTTCCAGCCCTGAGGTTAAGCCCTATCGCTAGCTTTTGGAAGTTTATTCTTCGTTTGAATATCGGTTAGGCTTTTCGTGCTCGGTAGTTTCGAGACATTCCAAGCGGTCTATACAACTTAAGGTACTGGTGCCACACCTGTGCACTAGCAGGAGGTAAATTACCTTGTTAGAAGTTTTCCATTAACTACAATCTCTTTCAAATCAAGTACTCTTGAATTAATCCTGATCCAGTGTTATGGGAACGCGATTTGACGCCATTTGCTTTACATGACACAATGAGACGGTGCCACGCTGCATAACAAATCTAACGGTGATGCATTTACTTAAACAGAAAGGAACAGAATTTTCGTGAATGTTTATGAGTTAGAAAATAGGTCACCGTGGTCCAACTTACTGCGTTCTAACTTGACTACCTATCGGGACTGATTGACAGAAATGAGGAGACAGAGCTATATCATTTTTGTGAGCGAAGTTGTCGATCAGCAGTTGAGATTACCGCACACCTGGTGCTGATCCACGGTTAGATGGTAGGGTATGCAGGGTTGATTATGAAAACAACCTGCCGCTATGCTTAGCTGGACTAATGTTAAAGATCCAGCCAGTATTTCCTGGAGAACAAGGACTTACTCAGTCTGACCACAGGACACCGGTCAACTTTCACTGTGACCATCGGCCGAATGGACGGGTTGTGTGTGACATTTTTCTTCCGCTGAGCCATTAGGGAATTATTTCACCGCTCAGCCCCTGAGTTTTGCGCATTTGGTCGAATGTTTAGCAGTAACCACATCGCTTTTCTGGGATAGTGAGCCAACTGCAACCTTCATATCAATTGGCAAAACATGGGCCCCCTAATCTGAAGCCCATAGTGTGTGATTTCAGCGGGATGTACTTGACTCTCCGGTCGTCGGTCGGCTGCATAGGTGAGGTGGGAGCAAACGTGTAACCTTTGGTCAGCTGATGAAAAGTGCATACCTCGTCGAACGCCTGAACTGCATTTTTTTTGTGGGACAAACTAGTCCAGCTAACAGCAGTGGTTAGCTAGATGCAAGTTGTCTGATTACTGTCCCCGCTCCAGTGCTTTAGTGCCGGAAAAAAGACTCGCCGACAGGGAACACAACAGCTTCATTGCAACAAGTGAGAGCAAAAGTAACGGCTCCGCTCTATTTAAAGGGCATTTTTTGACATTGACCCATGCTGTCTGATCGGCGTTTAGTGAACAGCGATCAACATCGACCGTGCTTCTATAAAATGCCTGGACATTTATCAGTCGGTCGTGCTTGTGTGGTGTGCCTGAACACTCATCGGCTTTTGATGAACTGATTGAGTGATTGACTGGCCTGGATGCTTGCCGGCTTCCCTATTGAGATTTTGGTGGAGTTTTAGAGTCTCAGTAAGTTCCGGGCCTTCTGACACAAGTGCTGCATGCAATTTGGACACACTGCCCTACTTGGTAATAACTGTGCCCACAACTCAGCGTTTGTCAATTATTCAGTCACTGAAATTCTATAAAGCACACGTATGTTTATCGGTTAACATAGAACAAAACAAAATTCAAATAAATCTATCACTGATGACTTTTTAAACCGAATTTACAGTGCAGTGGGTTCAGCTGGCCGCTGATTGAAAGCAAACTACAATGTTCAACTGGCGGAGCTCGATTCTTTGCCACGATGTGGTATCCGTTCCTCTAGGTGCTCTTCACAAAAAGATGGACATAGGTTATCCAACTGTCCAGATGTAGAAGGTGACAGCAATTTTCCTGTCTAGTTTAACCAACTTATGACCCCCATGAATTGAAGCCTACAGTAGTGAAAATCCTATAATTCATCTTCCTGACAAATCTCCCTTCTTTCACTTTTCCTTTCCACTGAAATCCTCTATCTTCAATTAGTTATTCAGTAAGATTGGAGGTTCTAAACAATTTACCACGTGCTATAGTCAGTCTGAGGTCCTTCATCACTTTCATGTGATTCAGAGGTGGGAGACCTCGGAGGATTTACTGGATGAGCCTGAAGCTCGCCTACAAACTGAGTGACTGTTGCACGTTCGAATTATTCGTTATTCAGTTTTCAGCAAAGTTCAGTTTTCCTTGACCACATATTTTGCAGTATTTTGTAGACTTCGCGCAAACTCACTAGTGTGTGGTTGCTCACATGCCAAATGGTGTCTTTTTCAGTCGGTTGACCACTTAATGTGGTCTTCTTGTGGGTACGACTGTTTTGGTTACTCATCAAGGACCAAGGAATTCACATGCTGTCCTTTAGGGATTTAACTGTCTCGTTCACTCTGACTGCAAAATTTAACGATGAATGCTGGTCACGATCAAGAACTGTGTTCGCAGTTTTGAGTTCTCTTTTGAGTGAGCGGGTAACGTGAATGACGGGTGTTGCTTAGAGGCAGGTATCTGCTCTCTCATTGTCATGAAATTAAGGGTGTTTCACACTCTTCAGTCGGCAACAGAATGTTTCGTGCACACCACACATGGTAAGAAATTTAGTAAACAACTGCTTTGATCGATAGGTGTTGATAAATGTTACAATTGTCACAATAGCTGGAAAAAAAGAAAATTAGAAGACCAATGGTCTTTTGAACATCAAACAGGGGTTTGTGACTCCACTTGTCTAGTCCCACCTTATGCCATCCAGTTCTTGGATGAAACTTGCTGACTGATTTATGCTTAGCCTCCTGGAACCGCACTGGAATTCTCCGCACTGTGGCACAAACATTCGTTCGCTTTCGATTTTCTTCCCTCAAACTTGACAATTACTTTGCAGTAAATGTGGCATCCGACGGACTGTATTGAAACGTTGTAGGGTGACAATGATTGTCTACACATACCCTGTTGCAGGTATGTTGAAGCATGTCGGATATTTTCTCAGTGGAAAACAAGAGTTCATGAGCGGCAATTCACTCGCTAATCTACTATTCACCTACCTACCTAGCGCTGCCTCATTTTTATGGCCCCGAAATGATATGCCTCATGCTTTCAACCTTCAAGTTCGAAAGGGTGTAGTAGTTAAAATTTGATCACTACTGCCTTTCGGGGAGCTCATCCCACCGCACACAGAAAAGCACTCGGTAACGAGGTCATTGGTGCCGACGCCACAATTTCGAATGTGTAGTGTAGGAATGTGGATACGAGGTGTGAATGGCAAATTTTGACAGACTGTCACATTGAGTAAGCAGAGTGAGTCGTCTGCGGAACCATGAAACGGCGCATTGATCTTCAAATGGCCTTCCAATTCTCACGTAAATGCTGAAAGTTTATTTGTTGGTGTGTGACACAGTATCCCCTGTCGCAAGTCAACATTGTGAGCACCACGGAGGCAAAACAAAACCCACAAATTTGTTGACCAAAAATGAGTTTTACTGTGGCCTCAATTAAGGTTCCAGCATCTCCCCAGTGCTTTATGACTTTGGCCAAGAACCGTACATTCGTGCAATGAATGGAAAGTGGATTTCCGCAAGTGGATTGCGGAAATGCTGGAAGCCTGAAAGTCACGCAACTGTTGATCGAAGGCTAAAGAGAGAAATACAGGGTAGGAAACATTTGCAACTCACTCGCAAAGCTCGGCGAACAGATAAGAAGACGGTCAATATCAATAAACGCACTCGAGTTACCGGCATTTCGACACACCAACAATGATTGACTTTTATGTCACGTAGCTAGAAGTGACTAGAAAAACAGGGGCAACTCACTCACTAAAATACGACGATTTTTAAACTCTATGTAATCCGCAATGCCTAATCCACAAATGACTTTCCTGGAGCTACTAGACTCTTGAGAATCTAGCATGTCCTGGAAGATAAGTGGCTTGTTGTCTTCCGTGGTGTAGGCTAAGTCGTTGATCAAACTAGGTCACGAACAGGAGGAAGCTAGTATCACGAGACACTACAAACATCCTGCGTTATCCGGACTCATGAGTTTGATTTTAATGAGTTAGACGAATATATCCATAAATAAGGGACCCATTGCTGAAAATTGGGATGGCCGAGTTTCTCAAAATAAACGAATAGAAAACTTTTCGAATTGTAGATAGCTCGCGTGAGTTTCCTAGTCGTTGATAAGATGGTTATTTATCTGTTCACCAAGTCTGGCACATAGCGCGAAAACGTTTTATCAAAGACAAAGAAGAAGGAGTCGGCGTCTGACCAACACCCACCAAACGGGTTATGACGATTTCAATATATGTAGTTTAAAAGACCTGTCAATAGACACAGACACTGATGCTTGCTGACAATGCTTATCCGTAAAGTAAGTGGTTTTGTATAAAACAAATAACTTTTTCAACTAATAGATAAACTTCCACTTTTCTCAGTCTTACATTCTGCAGTATCATGATGTGGATACGTTAGTTATGTGGCAAGCTTTTCAAATATAAGTTATTTGTAGTGATGGTTTAAACCTACGTGGCCGTCTCGCTCTGTTGGGGGCTTACCAGGTGACTTTAGCCTCGAAAAAATCGATCAGTCTTTTTCCATTTCCTCCAGTATCGGATTAGAAGGAATTTATCGTTTAAGATGATCCTCAATCGACTACGTGGAGCACGGGCTGACTTAGGTCTTTATCTGACAGAAATTTAACGATTTGAGCACCTCCCTTGTGAACCCCAACCGAATTGAACGTGAATATCACAAGCGAAATATTCATTGGGGTCTAACATAACACCATATGAGTTTGCAAACAAATGGGTGATTATGTAAGAGCTTTTCTTGTCTATCTATGTAGGCAATTGTAGTTGATGCTTACGGTGACATCATGACGCAACGCGCCAATGCTTCTCTAAAATGTATTTAAAGTGAACACAGGATTTTACTACAGTGAAGTAAAGATGACATTATCTTAATGTTATAAAGTTATCACGTCCTACGCCCATATGTGGCAAGGTAAGACGGAACATGTTTTGTTGAAGAAAAATAAGACGGGAACATTATGTGATAGACATTGATCACACCGAAAACAATGGTTTTAAAGGTGTTCGTTCAGAATCAAGACCAAGTTTGCTCACAATTTTGGAAGACCCGCATTGGCGTCACTCTCAATACCACATTCGTTGACACCTCGCTTAATCTTGAAATAACCACCATCGCCCCAGTCAGTGTTCCACGAATTAGCAATCAGCCAGTAGTCTACGTCGTTCTCAACTCCCCAGCCAACCAACCGAACCGCATGACCGCCCAATAGACCACCCGCCACATGCTTATACACTCCACTTGAATAGCTCGGGAAGTCCGCGTACACCTCAAAGTCAACTTCCAGTGGTCCGTGCGTCATTAACTCACGCATGATTGCCTCCGGGTCAGAATGAATGCTGTACGCCTTTGAACCTGAATTAACAAAGGTTGTTTGAATAAGCTTATGGGGTTAGAGTCAGAGTAACCTACAGTAAGTGTATTTTTATAATGGAAGATGTGGTGAATATGAACGCAAAAGTCAAGGATACAAGTTAAAATTAGAGAAAACCCTCTTTTATGTTCTTTGGTGCACTGCAATCTCTGATTATAAATGAATCTCGATGTGCAGGTAAAAACGGGAAATTTGTTTGCCTATATTTTACCGTGTACATGACGACGTTTATTGCTTTTAACTAATACTTGCAATCGAAATTTCGCCCTGTCAGTGAAACCACTTCATGCTTAAAAGCCGAGAAACACTGCACAGCTGTTTCACCCTTATTGGAGATCATCGGCAGTGTATATCACACAAAACTCAGAGTTTCGAACCAGCGACCTTCCGACCGGTGGTTGAACGATGAACCGTTCGGTCACGCCGGGCTGAAAAGCAGATTGCTCAGCACTTAATTGGCGAATATCCCAACTTGTAAGTAGCTCGAGAGCCCAAACGTTGCCGACCTATCAAATTCTAGTCACGAACAATGGAGACGTCATGAATGAAATCAAACTGTATGCTATCGGAGAAGACGCCCGTGTTCGAAATCGTGAATATACTGTTCAAGACTGTATGGACTACGGACCACAAACGCCAAACTAGAAAAAGTACTTTCATTAATATATCCTGGGAACTTAGTATGTCATCCGAGATGCTTTGAAGCCTATGCAGATGTTCCTTTACACGCCATACAACAATCAGTTTTACTCTCATCCCCAGTGAACCAAAAGTATGCGCAATCTCGACAAATATACTTATTCGCATACAAATTTGGTTTTCATAGGATTCAGATGAGTCTTCCTGGAGAGCCAAATTGATGAGCAAATTCGTCGAGATTCGTGCAATTTGGGTTCAAGTAGAACATAAGTTTGAGGAAAACTGTGGGACTGCGCCTACCTGATGGGCCCTAAGAAGCGCGAAACCGATCGTTGGCTGAGGAGTTTCCGGTAACCTTATAAGTAGTGTGTTACGTTTATAGTCAGTCTCAGTTGGATTGGTGCAGTGTTTTGCAAAGCGCTTCGCATCTTATGATTGGTTCGTAATTGGTTCCACTCTTCAGAAGAACAAATGTTTGCTCTATCCCTTGGGGTGGTCTCTCAAGAGGGTGTGACTATACTTTCACACAAAATGAGGTGGCATTGATTTCCAGTCAGTATATTGAAGGGCTTTGTACCCAGTAAGTGACACTATTAGCTTTTTGGGCCAAGTCAATACGTATTCTTAAAAAAAATCTAGTCTTATTTAAGCGCGTGGGAAACAGACAGGTATTTGAATACAAATGGCGAATCTGAAGTTACTATAATACAAGTGAAAGCTGATGTCCTACCAATGCGGACGTGACCAAAATTCAAAGTCTTGTTGTATTTTGGAGGTGAATCAGTTTAGGACTTACTCATGAAGTAGACCACATGCAAACTTAGATGGCTCACGGTATCGAACCGAATAAGGCGTTTATATATGCAGTTGTGTAGACATTTTCAGTGCTGCTGTTGGCTACTCAATTTAATATACCCATAAATACAACAGTCTTCAGTAATATGTACCATGTCACGAGGTATTAACCACTGTGTTTGTTACTACCTTATTTTTGACGGTACTCTCCTGTGCTGAAAATCGACTCGTCATACCCGGGGACCAGTCCAAATGTTTCAACTCACCGTACCACTTGTCATCTTTGTATGACTTCGGGTATTCTGGCTGACACTTTTTCACACAGTCGGGTGTTTTAGGATCTCCGGCGCAAGGTTTTCGCGGACCGACAACATGATGTTCGCATGGAGGGAAGGAGTAGGGTCGACAGGTGTCCGTGGTATTGTACAAATCACCTGTCACTAATCCTTGTTGGACCCAGTATCTCCATGCTTGTGCGGGATAACCACCTTGACAACCCATCCCACAATCAGTACAGCAATCAACTAAGTCTTCTGCACTGATGCGGGGCTGATGTTCTCCCCCGGACGCAATGCAAATGCGATCAGAAATAGCTTCCGCAGCTCCGAAAGCCTGAAACGGAGCAAAAAAGGTGACATTTTCGATGAAGATAGTGCCGACGAACGTCGCCGCAGCGCTGAAATTTGGTTCCAATCACATCAATTATTGTTTTACAACGGCCTGCTTTCCTCATTCAATGTGACTTTTCCGAAACATACACGTCAATAATACAGTCAGCCTCCCCTAAAGATACAACTGACCTAAAAGCAATCACTATTGGGGGTTCTTTGAAACTTCAGACAGCAGTAAAGAGTCAGTGATCAAACTCACCTCGTAGAAAGGTAGTTTGTTTCGCGTTTCAATGGGGTTCCTTCCGAGGGGGACAACTGTATTCGTGTATTTATATACCTTCATAAATTACGCCTTATTAATAAAATCAAATTTAACTTCAAGTATGGTTAACCAACGTTAATTCCACAAGTAACTGCTTCAAGAAAAATTTAAGTCTATACCTAGGACAAATCTGGTGCTAAATCTGGAAAAGCTAATTCAACTATCTATGATTACTGCGGTTTTTTAGCTCTCTGATCTTAAGACCAAAACAAGTTCAAATGCCTGGTAAGCAACTTAGTCTTCTTGATGTTTAGGATGGTGGCTATTTCAACAATCAATAACTAATCAATAATGAGGGTCTGATTGTTAGTTGTGCTGACACAAAGCACTCTATACTACAATGATATATCATCATCCAACTGTATGTATCTGCGTACGATGTTCAGCTTCGTCATTGAATTCACCAAGGATAATCGAAGGATTACGATAACCTACCCAGCACGATCCACAGTTTGACTGATCACGAATTTCTGATATTGAAGTGCAATGTGACCACTTCTCACGTGCATCAAATGATTCCGGTAGCTCTTGTTCTCGTATGGTGGATATCAAACAACGTTTTTCAAGGCGAAATCCGTTTGGGTCGGGAAGAGCTCCAAGCACTCTGCGCACATCAGATGGTGTTTTGAAACGCGGGTTTCTTGCTGCTTTCCAGGTGGCATTGGCCTGCCAAATTCAATTTGAAAAATAAAAAAAATTAGGTGGGAAACATTTTGAAATATTTTTGATCATGGACTAAGCGGTGGTAGTCTAGCTTCAACAAACATTGTTCAGCATTTTCAAGGACTTGAGTTCTCAGAATTAGTGTTGTATTATGTCTGTCGTTCTAACAAGTTTACAACCATAACGTATTTCTCAGTTAGGGCAGAAAATTAACTGAGCGGACCGGTCGCTGATCCACCGGTCATCAACATCATCGTCAAGGACAGCATGACATCAGTGTTCAACACCGATACTTCGCTAAGTCTTCTGCCAAAACCAAACTGGTGTGCAAATGAGAGTATCTGGCGAATTCCGACAAATTTGGGTTCAAGAAGAACATCAGATTGACGGAGACCTTAGGAGTGCCCGTACCTGATAAGCCCCGAAAAGTGTAAAACCGATAGTGGGCTCTCGAAGAGTTTTCAGCAACCTTACGAGTAGTGTGTAACGTCTAGATAAAAGTTCTTGTTGTTTGTGAAATACTAAAAAAAGATCGTATCCCTTATATAACTATGACGTCGTAGCGTTTGATATCTTACGGATGATTCAGTATCGTACTTTTACTCATGTCTACAAAAACACGGTACAAAAAGTCAGTGTTTTAGACTTGTCAGCTTATTATGGGATGAGATACTCAAGTCAGTTGTGACGTTAAGCTAGCAACATAACCAGCACAGTTAGTGGGTTGTCATCCGGCTAACCTATCACATAGCTCAAGCGTGAACACATTCGCCTGTTTGGACGAGATAGCTCAAGTGCGTCAAGCGTGCACTGACAGACTAGTGAGAACACTCTCGCCTCACGCTTAGGTGTGAGTTCATACACCGGTCAGTGATATGCATTGCTGGTGAGATCTCAAGCGAAACTCGAGTCCAGCGCTTTCTTCCTTTGGTATGGACTCTGCAGAATAATTGCGGCAAGACAGAGGAAGGACCATTCAAACGAGAGTGATTTAAATTTGAATTCCATAACTCACATAACCACCTACAATTTAGGTGAACATTGAACGCAGCGGGTGGCGCACAAGCAGTCCACAATCAGCAAATCTGACGTGAGGCATACTACATAAAGAGGTATGAAGGCAGACTAGCCCGCACTTGTTCACTACTGTTTGAGACAAGCTTATTCCGTGATCCTCCGTGAACTACGACATGTTTCTGACTCAGAAAGGTCTTGGACTCACTGATGCTTTTTGGAATTTTATGTTATCTAGCTCCGCTGCGCTGCCTTTGAAATTCTGGATTGTGTAAGTAAACGAAGGAGGTAACTGCTCTAGTGACACCAGAATGGACACATATAGTAACGCTCCTGTTTAAAAAACTCCACTGAGCAGAACCTCTTGACCTGGCTAGAAGATAAGGTGAAGTTGTTCCCTTCATGGCGCTATCATTAGATGCGAATATCTTTAACAATGTCAGATAGACAGGCACATGTAAGTATTCATTTCGGGCTATCACTCGCTTTCTATGTATTCATCTATCAGATGATGTTTGTGGGTTGTATTAGAAGTGTGGCGGGGAACTCACGAGCGAGAATTTATTCTGTCTGATGCCCGAACTTTCCAAGAAGTTCAGGTTGGTCGAATACGCAGTATGAATTCTGCGTGCAGTTAGAAGGTAGGCACAGGAGATAAAAGTGGTTATCCAACACGTTAGAAGACATGGAATCGGTTATGGAAATATCGTGAAATGCTGGAAAACGATGACCGGCTGGCTGCTACACCTAATCATGCCCTAGTGAAAGAAGGAGCGCGACCTTATCCAGTTTTGGTGGAAATTCCGGACAAGCCACCTTGCACTTGTCCATCATTTCACTTTATGAATAACAGGTTAACGATGCAAGTGATACCACTCAGCGCTACAGCGCACGTCACATTTGCAAACAGCCTGTGGCTGGTCACACTAGCATTCACGAACGAAAGTAGGATTTAATCCCTTGTTTTCATGAAGCGATAGTTTCAGAATTTTTTCAATCCACTCGGCCGAAATGTTCTTAAGCTTGACGAAACTTTGCCAAAGGTAAACTCTTAATGAAAAGTGAAACGTTGGCAGTAGAGAGAGGACTCGTCAGCCTAATGTAGTCTTGTGACCAAGGCAGAACTACAGAGTATCTTTCTATCCAACTCTGTCACATTCTGTACTTTCAATCTAGTTCCCATATTACCAAAAACGTGACTTCCTAAAATGAGCGGAATTGACTGAACTGAATTGAATTGAATTCAACGGAATTCACCGCGGGGCTGGGTTGCCTACCCTAAAGAGATAGTTATCCGATGCAGCCAGCTGCCCGCAGGAGACTCCACAACTAATTTCACCTCTTACGCCTTGTGCAGCATTTTACTCCCGACCGCACTTCCGCTGCGAGACTACCCCATCTCCTAGATGCCATGAAAACTGGTCCCTGTTCCCACACTGAATAATCGTTTCTCAAAAACCGTTTAAACCACTATTTGTCTTACATCCCTGGTTATGTTACCGGACAATTTACCGGACTGTGCGAGAACCGTGTTCGATAATAGCCTCATTCCCTCATCGGTGTTAAAATTTCGAATCAGAATGTTTGTTGACCTATCTCCACGATTACTGAAAGGAAACGCTTGATTGCGATTGGTTAGTTTCATCTACACTGCATAGACCACAAACAGTATGGATCACTTCTTGAAGATTCAGTTGTGATGAAGACTAGTGGCCATTCCTAACAATAAGCAAAATGTGCGCAGCGGTTCTTGCTCTTTGGGTAACTCTCAGAATGGACAGACCTCGTGAATTCATACAATATCCATACTACCCAGGAGGTATTCAGTAGTCTCATGAACTCAGGAAAATTGTACTGTTATTTGGCCATCAAAATGCGTAGGGTCACAACCTGGTGAGATGTGTTGAACGCATCTGCACTGATCTTTACCCGGTGCTTCATAAACTGTTTAGTGACGATATACAGAAATTCACTGTTTTTATCCCCGTCCCCTTACTCAACATAGAAAGCTGCCTAGATCAGGTGGCCTAAGTGAAGTTGTGTTGAAACCGTAGTTTAGTACTTTTCTGTTGTCGTTCGAAGGTTGTGTGAGGAAGAGATAAACCGCTACCAGTGCATATGCTAACATTTCCGTCGGCCAGAAAGGCATGCTGAAGACGTAAGCCACCTTTGGTGGAACGAAATCAAGGGTTCGATAGCCGTCGGCAAGATAGGTACGAAAGACGAGAAGGATCCGACGAGATTTCAAAGCGACAAATGAATGTTCTGATGTTCTTCATTTTGGTAGTGTTCTCAATTCAGTGTCATCAACATGACATATGAGTTATGTTAGGTTCTATACTGCTACTGAATATTCAAGCTCATCAATACAAAATTAGCTGAAACTGAAATATAGGGTCTTGAAACCAATAAATTACTTACCGTCTCCGATTAATTTACCCTTGTTCAGAAAAGCATTTTTGATTAATAACCTTAAGTAGTCTTAAGCACATATTGATGCTGTCAGCATCCGAATAGAACGTTATTGCTGTGCAGACCAGTTGAATATGTCTAATGAGCGTGTTGTCTGCGAAAGTTTTCCTTATTTCATCTCTCGACATCCTGATAACTCTGTTTGGTCTTGTGACAAAAGGCAAAACGTCTCTGCAACCAAGGATGTGACACTGGAGGTCATTGGAGGAGAATGTTGCATTCTGAGTTCCCCATACTTGAGGTTAGTGTGCTGGCGGTAGATTGGCCCGTCAAAATTTGCTAATTGGTCGAGGTTGGAGCGCATTTTGCAAACCTAACGTTGAGCCCCGGCACTTGCCAGAATTTCAGTGTAGAGCGACTTAAGTGAGTGCTATTAGACCTAAATTGCAGTGGGCGGTACAAACGGAGTAAAGAAAGGACTCACGAGTTATCCACTATCAATTATCAATGATAAAATAACTCATTTCCAGTCACTGGCTCTTACACATTAGTTAGTTTATTGCGTGATTAGCCTGCTGTCATATCACGTTGACACAAACTACACCGTGATCGTATATAAAGGTAAGTACTAATTACACAATGCAAGGCACTCCACCTCACCCCCACGGTGTAGACGATGTAGACGATGCGATTAAATGGAGATTTTAAAGTAACTTTTCAGAAAAGCTACCACTAGGTCACCCAATATGATTGTCACTCCTGGCCTCACCCGACGGGGGAAGCTTTTGTGATCTGTTCATGAAATGCACTGTTTCTTTGATAGACAATACTGTATTACTGTGGCGCGGAGTTGAGCAGAATTCCAAACGGTTTCTCAAAACTGACTGAATTCACTAAGCAAGCAGCACATGGATGGTTGATGTAAGCCACTGAGCCAGTCCATGTCCAGGATGTGCACCAGATAAGGATTAGATTCTCGTCAAACAAAAATTTGCCGTTACTCGAAATGTAGTCATTCGATACACGTTTGAAGCCAAGGAAGCCAAACCAAATCAGCTGGGTAGCTGTCTGAAACTGTCTGTTTGTTTGGTGGTTGGTACGCATGCTTCTGCTCGAACCTGCCCAAACTCGCTGTGAAGAAGTGTATTGTGTTAGTTTCTTCTAAAATAACATGGTTTATCATTTTTCAGAGAAATGGTAGACTGATATCGCCACCAATAGAAGTAGCTGGGTGAGTCATTACCGGCGAACAAGTTGACTGGGAAATTCCCGTAATTCCAGCTTGGAGATCGACTAGCTTTCATTGCGGCTGGGTTATGCTGTTCACCCGGATTTATTGTCATTATTGCTCAGTATATTTCATCGTATTCAATAACGACTTGGTTCACTAATCCTTGATCCCTGACCAAAGCAACTCAGACATTATCCTTACGCGCCTCTGAGTCTACTTTTGTTTGGTAGAAAGCTAACAGAATGAAAATCCATTGTTACAAACAAAGTTACTCTAGTTAGAGAATCTAACACAACAAACCATTCTAAGAAGGTCGTACCAGCAGTATCTGTGGATGGGCTTCCCAATAAGTGGAATCCTTTATTTAGGTTTACTATATGAAATATGTGACAAGCTAGATTGAAATTTCCATTGAACGGAAAAAATAGCATGCTGCCAACAAGTAAATGAGCATTTGCCTTGCCGGTCCCAAGAAAGGGCAAGTTGTATTCACTCGGCCTCTAGCGGCTCAAAGAACATCTCATATGAGCTGTACCTGAAGAGTGACTGCAAAGAGTGGTTTCAGACACAGTAGCCTATTGAAAGCTAAATCATACTGAAAGAGCCTGGTCCAAGAGAGTAAGCGCCATCGAGATCACAGCAAGGTTCTTAGGAAGTATAGATGGGACTGACAATGCTAAGTTGGTTGATCTACAAGCTATGAGGGAGACTGCCTTAAGTTTCTTGATCCACTTGATTCAACAAAATATCGGAACTGGTTTGCTAATAGCCATGCCTTATTGAATAACTGCTCATCACTGCACAAATCAAGAGCAAAGCATCAAATGCACGTGCACCTTAGGAGCAATACGTCATCCGATATTCCCACCTGACAAAAGGACTCTTTCTTTTGTCCTAGATGAACTTATAATCAGACAAACAGAACTGAAAAAACGGACCAATTACAACGGAAAGCGGTAGCACATCTTTATCTCTTTATGTACGCTCCTCTCAAAGGAGACCATACATAGATACATGGACTATGCAGCTAGGTGATTCTAGAGACCCATATAATAAGGTCATAAGTAAAAAAGATTAGCGTGCACTATGAATGAACCTGATTCTATTGGCGGAAGTAACGAATAGCTTTCATTAATAGAATACTCAGACTAGTTGCTTTTGGGGATATCGGATTACCAGGAGAGCAGTACGTTCAGAACCAATAAAGACAAACTTAGTGATTTTAGTGTATCATTGTTCTAGGTAGTTGGGTGACTGATCAATAAATAAATGTGTTCGAACAATAACCATCTGGACCTGTCTTAAGCAAGATAATTCTGTCTGAACTCTTTTTTATATCCGTAAATTAATCAAAAGTGCTGTCCGAGGGGCATCAGTAGAGTAGTCTTGTTTATACAAGTCGAAAGACGATACAGATTACGGGATTCGAAAACAACTTTGCCCATTGGGCGAGTGACTTTCAGTGGGGTTGGTGAGGAAGGCGCGCGATGTCTGTTTTCCTAATTTGTCCTAATCTTCCCAGCCAGGAGCACACAAAGCAATCAGTCTCGAATCGGTAGTTGCCTAAAAGTTTACCTAGGTGAAGAAAAACTAGACCGATATATATTGAAAATAAGACCGCTGTTTTGTCAGTTGTAAATGTCAGACAGTCTAACTGTCAAATCAACTGGATAACAAAAAAAGCGGAATATCTCAGTTGATGGATGGTACTTCCGACAATGAATGCAAAGAAAAACCCTATATTTGACTGCTTTCGCTCACCTTATGGTTGATGTAATGGATAATTTCATCTGAAAGCGGTTCGAAAGATGGAATATACTCTGCTCCAAACGATTCGGCACAAAGCAGGACGTACATCAACAGCGTCCTAATCGAATCCATGCTTGTGCCCGTTCTGAAGCTGGGACTAGCAGCAGACCAAGTTATATGGCATAAAGCTAAACAAACGCTTGACCGATTGTTTTAAACACACGTGATCACCACAGTGGTATTGTTATGCACAAACTTGTGCTGTGCAGCTGAACTATCGAGTCGAATCGCTGTGCTTATCTGTGTTTATAGCGAAGTTCAAGTGAGGTGGGTGTATATGTGTTTACACATGTTTCATTGGTGGTTGGACAATTAACTATCCGATCATATTATCTACAAGGCCGAAGTCAAATCTTGCGAATGGAAACCAGATAGTGGTCACGAATTCATATTTGACTGACGGAACAGTAAGAACTATGCGGGCCGAAACACGAGTTGCCGATGCAAATAAACTGGCACATTGCGTCATGGAACGCTGGCCGACCAGTAACCAAAGCTTCCGAGTTGCACGCTCATTGGTCTAGGGTGATAATACTGGTGGTTGTATTAACAATTGAAGGTTATGGTTCCACGGACGTTTGGTAAACAATCGTCGGACTTATTGCTGGAGTTTATCTCAGAAAGATGTGGTGCACCACTCCGTTGCAGTTTGAAAGCCTACTGAAACCAGCCAGCATCTTTGATCCATCTGGTCCTGCTGTACTAATCGTTTCAAAGTTTAAAGTGAAAACAGCATGATGGAATAAGATGTTATTTGCTGACTTTTCGGTTGCTGTGGGCAACCTTTCTCAAAGATTTCTACAATTCAAACAGGCGTCATTTTTTTAAACCAGAAGTAACCTTCTACTCGGTTCGGGGACGTTTATTTCTACAGGAAGAGACTGTCGTCAAGACTTTACATAAGCCAAAAAACGCTAGCATATATGAGCAGATTTGGCTTTCTTGCGGAGTTTTTGGCTTTATTCCTGGCTGCGTAATTTGGGTAAACGCTGTACCAAAAGAGCCCTGCCACGGTAGATAATGTGTGCTTTTAGGTAACAGCCCTTAGCACACCCGATACAGCTCTAACATGTTCTTCACTCGACCATCCTATCCCAAGTTACTGTGTTTTTTCTCGTAATATCGACCAACTGTACTGTTCTGTTAGAGCTGTGCAAAATAGTAGACTGAGTCATCAATAAGACTGAACATTAAATTCCATTTCCCAGATCATCCAGGTAACGATAAAATATAAGCTTCTTTGGTGAACTGGACCGTTGAGCCTGAAGCCACCTCACATGACGAACTGTGCGGAAAACACCAGTTAAAGCCGATGCGATAGGTTATTGACTGGTTTAGTAGAATGGGAGTATTGAAAACATCATGATGGATGGCGGAGCGATAGTTGCATAGGCCTGAATAAAAGGGTAATCACAAAAAGCTATCCAGGGGCTGGATCTCTAGGATAAGAAATGTTCGAAATGACAGTTACTTCACTGGATAACCCAGGAAACTTCAAATTAATGCAACAGTGAAGCTAACCAGAGTTTCTGTGTTCAAAAATTGTTAATTTGTCAATTTGGTTATTCGACAGGTGTCCCGTATAAATAGAATAAAGAACTAGTCCATGTTTCAGTTGAAATCACATTCTAGGCAACTAATTTATAATATATGCAGACGACAATAAAAACCATGGGGTAGTAACTGGAACTGCTCCTCCAGCTGATTTACCTCTATCCAGCTGGATGTGGTATGCGCTTGCCTAACGTTTAGCAAGGGAGCAACATTTGAAAGTTTGATGCTTGTCAGCACCACCAGGGGGCCTGTTGTATGACTGCACAGTAAGGCGGACGCCAAAGTTGTCCATATATGCGAATGGCACAGATGTGAAATGACTTGGAAGACATGGAAGTTTAAATTTTTACGATTATGACAAAAGTACACATAATTTTGATGAAACATTGGTCATGCGTTGCATGTATGTCTGGGTTCGATTCCAAAATTACAGGGTGAATAGGCATACCCCAAAATGGATCAAACTAGACTTTTGACCCGAGTGTTACAAGAAGAGAAAGAGTTTGCACTGCACCCCTGTACGAAATTGAAAGACAGCAAGTAGGAATCTATTAAATTATCTCAGCGCGAGATACGTTCATTCTAAGCAGCCCCGTGCGATATGCGGTTTATTCTATGATCGATTTAAGTATGAACCAAATCAATTGGTCTGGTTTTTGTATTAGTTGTGTTGACTAGTAAGTCAAGGGTAGGAAGTGATAAATAGTGGGCTTTTGTTGCTCAACGCGTTGGCCACTTTGGGTGGCCCTATTTCACGTGGAACCATCCACTTTTTGACGAACCATACTACCCATAAGTTTACTGAAAACTCCTTGGCAACCAAGGATATGTTTCGCCTTTCTTACCGCTCATCATGTAGGCGCAGTCCTGCAGTAATGCCATCCTTATCTTTTATTTGAAACTAAGTTGTAAGCAACCGGCGAACTACAGTCATTTGACGATGGTCCAGTTTCGATAGGAAACCCAAATGAATTCACTCGAATCTCTCGTGTATGATATTTTTGATGGTCTCCAGGGAGAAAACTGGTCGAAAGTTTTTCAGTAATCTTACGAGCGGCCTGTTACGTCAAGAATATCATACCAGCTGGATCGTGAGACGGCCTTGTGCAGCACATTCAGTTGGAGAAGGACGTCATAAACGCGGGATTGAGTTCACTCTCTGGATTAGTCTGCAAATGAGTGCAGTTTGCGAAAGCTTCCATTGTTTTCTTGAGGGTGGTTGTCCGGGGCTAGGAAATTTTGAGCGATATAAGTTCACTTACAAGTGAGATCCTACGTACCAGTGTTTCCTCATCCATCCTGTGCACTGCACTGTTTTCAGTACATAGTGTAATATTAATTCATTTTGTTGACGTCAAAAATATTCTATCTGGTATAAAAATATTCAAAAACAATGAGCAGGAATAACTTGGATTAATTTTTTTCTCTGTATTGTCTTAGAAATCTTCCAAGCGGATAAGAAAAGTGTACCCATATTAAAATAACTGCCAGTTAATAGGAGCCACCGTCTACAGGCGTAACTTTTCGTTCATGCCACGCCTGTCTGGATTTCTCATTTCAAGAACTATCAAATCCCTTTCTACTTGGTACACTGAGCAGCTCGGTCTCCATGTGATCTGCAGAATCCGACACTGGAACCGACGCCTGATAGCGATCTGCGCAGATCTGGCAGCCGGTCGCCGTGCCTAAAAAGCACTTACCTGGGATATTTCTGAAGTCGACTAATACCGTGTCAGGAATTCATCGTCCGAAAGTAAGCAGGAAGTAATTAAAGCCCGTTGAGTATCTGTAGAATATCAGCATCTGGACCGCTGTGGAAGTCACACAAGGATCTCATTAAAAGTTTCGAAGGATAGCAACGGGCAGTCCATTAGATATGTGTGAACTTCTTGCAAACACAAACATTCTTTGTGGACTACTGAAACCAAACATATTGAGGTCATAACCTAAATGAGGACCGCGTTCTTCGTAACTTTGTGGTCCCGAAACGGAGGCTGAATGAAAGCCAGGGACATCAATGGGTTGCGACTTATGTGGGAGGAAATTGCTAATGAACCAAAGTGTCCATGGCCCACATGTCCATAGGCGACTTGGACGACTTAAAAACATGCATGATAGACCCACCGGACAGCAGAACCAATAGTAACGTGAAAAAGGTGGGAATGCTCTTTCAAAAGAAGAGTCAGTGTAGTGCATCACCTACTTTCCCCATAATATGACCACCGCAGATGTCATTTGAGCCAGTTAATGCACGATGACATAATTGGGATGAAGGAGGCTACCGTGCGTACACTGTATTTCTTGGGTAACCAGTGCACACACACCGTAAATCTCCCACACCACAAACTGTTGATGCAACAAAAATGCTTGGATCGCTTTTCTTTTCGATTAGAGTTCATTTTGTGAGAAGGGAAAATTAACGAACACTGTGAGAGAGTGAGCTCTTTCTCCCAGGTTTTCTTTCATTATTTAAGCTGCCCTGATTACTCTTAGATAACCAGAGAGACAGTTCAAGACAACCCGAATTGTTGAAAACCAAACATGTGCAAGTCCCGTGTAGTTTGCTGATTGCTGGTGCTCGAATAGTTCACGATTGTTTACCTGATCGTCTACCCGTTGACCGTGCACACTTCAAGTCCCATAAGAGTTCCAGTTGCGTAACACATAAACATTCTTCTTCATAAGATAAACATGGATAAGAATTGAAAGACATTACCGGAACACCTGTCTACTTTTATTTCCCCGACGGCGTCTGTTTATATCTTCCTTTTTCGACGGCGACTACAGTTTGTCGATATGTGGTTTGATGGAAGATTCTGTCTTAACCAATACACGGTGGATATTTGTAAAGTACTTGTTCGCAAAGGAGCCTTACTCGTCACCACTTTGCTTAACCGCGTTGTGTTCACGTGCGTATTCATTGCAAATTCAACCTGAGGTTCAGTTGGTGGAGTGGTATAAAACAGTGAGTATTCAAAAGGTTTGCTGACCATTCAGCTACTTCAAAAATCTTGTCAACTTTCGGGTGGTGAGGGTTGGAATGCCAGATGGATGGAGTGCATCAGCACATTTTATATGCTTCAGCGTCCATTGCTGTTAAATGGCGAGATCTTTTATCCCTGTAATTTCCGCGCAAAATGTATCGAAATGCACCAAAATTTTAAGATATAGCCACAAGGATGGCTTACGATACTTACCGAAATCACTATCCACATCACAGTGTAATATAGGTTCTCAAGGTAAATTGTGTTCCTTCAACAATCCGCTTCTGTATTTATTTACGCAACCGCTCAGAACAAAGTTCGAGTTTTTCATAATGGCGATCACAAGCAATCACCGGGAGCTTGGGTCACTGTTCAAAATCAAGCAGAATGGTGGTTCTTGGGGACAATAAGAGCACCACTAGACATCTGGTAGAGAATCGGTGTCAAAAACGCCGAAAATCCCAGAAAGCTTAATAAGGAACCGCGCAGTGAAAGCCTGAATCTCTTTTGCGCATTAAAGTCACATAGACAAATTAAAAGTTGGATATGTGGCATCTGGCTACTTGGTGAGACCATTCGTTTTCTATACAGGATAAGGGTGCTTCGGTCAAACCTAGCGTTCAAACTCATAGTAGTTGTTTCATATTCCGACGTACTTGAAAGTTTACAACGCAGGATTCCATCAGTTCGTCATATCAGTAGAAGATGGAACACAAGTGTCGCAAGAGGTCAGCATTTTTTTCAGTATCCAGAGTGCATGACGCACACCTTGCAAAATGTTGATAAAAAGACGCTAGTACCGAGTTGAACGGACAGAACTGTAGCAATAAAAGCAGCTGACCAGGGTGCTGGTTTCGCAGTAATAGATCACAGTAATAACAACTGTTCATCTGTAACACTCCTCCAGTTTCTAGCTATCATGCCACCCGAAAGAAGTGCAAGGGTTGATGCACTGCCAGATTGCCCAAGCCTAGACGACAGCAGTCGAGATTCCAGGGTTGGGTTTGAACCACAGAACTTCCGGCCAGGAAGTTCAAGCCTTAGCCAATGAAATGTCAGGAGGTGAACACTAGAAATGGAGGCTTTGGGTCGGTCTGGTGGCCACTTTGAGCAGGTATTGGTAACAGACCGCAATTCGACCTCCGATATTTTGGAAACACCTGCGCGGATTTTTGTTCACTTGAATTTCACAGTTTTTCATATGTACAGACTCCATCAGCCAACTCTTTCTCGACTTTCTACTGTTAACAGTTTATTGGGCACCTTCTTGAAGTAGAAATCAAGTGAACGTGTTCTAGTGCTTTCTAACTATTGTACTAGGTAAGCGAACGACACCGAAATGGTCTTCGGTTTGAAAACAGTGCTATGAAAACAAAAACAGCTGTGACCCTGACCCCAATAACAAGAACTGAGTTGAAATATTTCGTCAGATTTTTACAAGTGTTTCAGTTCAACTTCCTGCATCGCGTCCTTCCGTTTGACATGTTTTCGCAGTTTCTCCGTCCGCCTTCGTTCCAAAGCGATTGTTTGTTCACTACATACTACCTGGTCAAGTCCGACTGCGATTCCATAGACGTGTGCAACTGCACTGAATGCGTATTTGGGTGAACTGATTTTTCGAAAAGAAACTTTTCCACATTCCGTCTTTTACTGCTGCGCTGGCACTCTTATCCGAATAGATCTTAACAGCGCTTGGTTCTTTATGATAAATCAGGCATTGCATGGGCAAATGGTCGTCACTACCACCACCGTACTCTCTGATTTCAATGTTTCCTTCCCACAAATATCCTTTGCTGATACTACTGGTGTAGTAGAAAGTGCCAAAAAATAACTGTTCGTCCACAAGAGCGGCAACCTCTATGGAACAACCAATTCGACGGTCCGTATAAGGATAGCCCGACGATTTTGTTTGAGTCTCAACCGTTAAAGAGCAGCTCTGATGCTTTCATCCCAGATTCCAATCTCTATATCACAATAGTTGTATTAATGATTGTTTGCAATGAAATAGTTGTCAGAAACTTTCGCGAATGGTGATAAAGCGTGATGGTATTTGGCATTCTTTTAGTGGCAGATACATTTACGTATCCTCCATCTTTGATTTTGACTTCAACTAAATTCACCCGATCCTTATTTGCTTTGCAGGACTCTGCGCATGCGTTGTGCTGGATTCACAATAAATAGTAACATATTTTGTTAGTTCTTCCTTTTTTATTCACACGACCCCTTTTTCCCCACACTGAATCACTTCGGTTTGGTCTTACATCAAATGATTACAAACCGACAAACAAGCAAAGAAGAGCTGTTCACATCGCTTCACAATTAGGGTCTACATTTAGCTTCAAACTTAATATTTATACTCAAGTGGCTTTGATGAACTCGAGATAGGTCAGCGCGAAATTATTGTCCGGTAAGTCTGTGATTCTAACCAGACCTCTTCATCCCGACTGTTCCAATCTATGCTTGAGCGACCTGGCAGGATCTCAGCTCTCATGCTTCCTTCGGGTGGCATGGCAGCTAGACACTCTACTGGTACAGTGATACCACTGAGGTGGAAGTGCGGGCTAGATTGACACATGAAACAACGGTCATAAACACGATTCATTATCCCATAAAAAACCGCATATTTCGCTCCAGACGTGCTCAGTGTTTGGTCACGTTCCGCCTGTTATCTTGATATCGAGCCTCGGTACGAATATGCATGTGCCACCTGCATCTAATGACAGTGAGTGTGCCCAGTGTTTTGTTTCCACAGTTGAAAAGCTGGCCACGGATGGCCTAAAAGTGCATACAACAGGTAGTCCGTTATGTGGTGTATAAAGCATCGGGGTTGTTTGGGCTTCCACCGATCGCGAGACATAGCGTACGCAGAATGAATCGGTGAAGTGATTGGAAGGTGTCATCATTAAGTGAGCAGTCGCTAGTGCAGGAACACCACACCGCCCTGCTATTCATTCATGAATTAGCCCGCAGTGACGTCACCGCATCTTCAAAACTCGGACATTTCGCTCATTTCGCTCTGACGATCGTCCAATCCGTTCGTCGCAATCTCGCACGACTGTGTTCACGGATGCACCTGCGTCTAGCACGTGCACTATTACACAGGAAAGTTTCACATCGCTCTCTCCACTGGTTTGTGGACATTTGACAGATAAGCTAAGATCATGAGCACAGTCCTCAGTCCGCTTCAGGTACGACAGCACACCGGCACAACTGAGTCAGGTGGTTGGGGGTGCACGGTGCATCCGATCCTCTTAAGAATGTCAAGTAGACAGACCGATTGAGCTTGAACAAGTGGATTGTTGATTTAGCAGCGAATGCTCAAGGACAAGTATGATTGAAGAAACCTACTCAAGCTCGTCAACCTTCTTGTGCAGTCAGGACGAGGCAGCCAACAGCCATCCTTCGCCATGACACCGGCGGAGAGGAAAGTTCTCCTTGAAAGTGCAGGTGCTTGCAAGTAGCACGCGTCAAACAACTTGTCCGTTGCTGATTTTCTATAAGACTATCGGTGTGATGTCAGCGATAAGTGGGTGAGTAAGAGGTCCGTCAGGCCGTTACCGCCCGGTTGAGTTCTCGACTCATCAACGGTCCCCGCAACTTCAACCAAGCAAACTCGTCCGGAGTGTTTCTCAGCGGACGAGTGAGTGCGCACTGTTTGTCTGTATACTGAGTCTGCGTTTTTTTAGATGTTTTAACGGTTAGTATTATACTGTGCGACCCACCACTGTGACAGGACACTGACCATCAACTTCTATCTAAGCGAGAGCTAGTACGACGCAAAAAGCACCGGTCGAACTCAATCCATGACAGATTAGTGGAATGGAAACCTAAGCCAGATAGTTCAGTGGTGCAAGAGTACTTACGGTATGCATGTAAGTATGTATAGTATATACGGTAAGAAAGATTTTACGAGACAGTAACCTGAACAGGCTTGGAGTACTGCAGACCCACGAGCTACGTTTTGATGCTTGGAAAAGCGGCAAAGACTCCGCTCACAGTTTTTAGGACATATGAATATCTTTCCGTTAGCATTTATGAATAAGTCAGCTTTCAGTGTGTGCGAAAGTGTCCCCAAAACCATTACTGGAAAAGTTCTAATCCACACCTGTATCGGGTCACACAAACCCATCACAACCCCAACCACCTTAGATTTTTTCCACGTGGTTATCTAAAACGCGTGGCTTACCAGAACCGGCCATTTATGCTGGAACAATTGAAGTCAAGCATTGTCGGTGAATGTCTTCGAATAGCGCCAGGAACACCGGATAAGTTTGTGCCCAACTATTATAAAAGAGTGTTGCGTTCCGAACAAGATGGTGTGTCTCATTTAAAGCATCTTCTAGTCTGTTAATTCCACTTTTTTTCTCTGATTTTTTTAATACATCAATTTTATCTCCGGTTTACACACTCATCTGGAAACCAATTTGGTTTCTACGGTAGACTCATTTGAAACCCAACTGAATCTCTCTTTGAGATGTTCTTCAACGGAATGTGTTGCACCAGTCCACTTGATGTTTAAGTGGGATATCGCAATACAATGTATAGATGTATTACACTACTCCTAAGGATGCTGTAGGCTGTCAAATAGACCTCACTGCTAGTTCACACTTATTACGGTTGGTATCAAGCGACATAGCTTGTTTAGGTGGCATGTGGGACAACTGGAAGCTTCTGAACTCGGTGAAATGTTAGCTGGGAAGAACGTTAGCCGTGATGGTAGCCATAAAATGAGTAAAAAGATTCCAAGTCACGATAGCGTTAAAGGAGTTAGAGGTTTTTGGCAAGAGGTGGATTGGCAAGGAGATAAATTAATTTGAACTTGAATTCTGTCAGAGCTACCTAAGGTACTGTGTCTCGCTCTGCACACCGGAAACCTACTTGGGCTGGACAATATCTAAACTTTACGAGCTCCTCACTTTGGTACAATACGAAAGTGCATTTGTGCTTGCTCTATTTCACAGGAATGGGCAGAGTTGCACCTTGGATGCTTTCGCGGAAGAAACCGAACTGTTCAAAGATGTGCTGCGATCGAATAACTACTCTGGCCGCTTCACCGGAATGTACATCTCTCCGAGTGAGATCCGAAAGCGCCGGAATAGGAGATTTTACTTGATGTTTCGTACACTAATGCCCATACTCTTAACCTGTTTAAACGAGCACTAAAAGTATAGTTACACCGGAAGTACAGTGCTGCAAGGTTGTTTGCGAAAGCATATACACAAACTATGCCACTGCGGTCCATCAGAATACCTAGTTCAGTTTTATCTATGACTCATTGCGTTTATGTATATCGGCAGAACTGATCGGAGGTTTGAAAGGCCAGCAAAAGACCAAGCATCCAAAAAACTCCGTACCACGTCAGCTGACCCTAACCCAACTCGGTACGAATCCAGGATTGAATCATCGATACGAGAGATCTAGTCGACACAACAAATAAAATTGAACTCATCGTTCCAGTTCCCAGAACAAAGCACACAATCACAAAGACTGAAATTCTTTGCGACCGTACTGATTAACCCCTTTAGGCCGTTCTCTGCACTCGGAAAGACTTAATGGCAAATCTGAGGGTGCCTTGTTTCTATTGATTGATCACCTTCCTTTAGGTCTATACATACTCTAGGCTGCACTGTGTTGTTCTACACGGTTCGCGGCAGAGGAGAGTGTGCAAAGCGAATCCATCCCGAAAGGTTGCTATTCCTTCTAGCTAAAATTAATATGTTGCTGAAAGAGGGTCTTACTCCGGATATGGCAAGAGAAGCGCATTGGTGGCAGTCAGTTTGAAACGACTGGACTAACAAAGGTTGAAGGAGAATTGCCAAGGTGTGAGGAGTTGGGAATGTAGGATGTCGCAGCACTACTCAATCAATAAGTCTCCTAAGACCTACACTAAGTTCATTGAAAATCTGTACAAAATCATTCTCGACCCGAAGAAATTCAGGGCGCGGCGAGTGGTAGGACGTGCAGTGATAGATGATCGTTAGCGGAAAGCCAATCAATTAGCTGGGAGGAATACGACTCAGTGAGTTTTTGTTGTGAGGTGTTCATTGAGCATCAGACCGATCTAGTCTTTATCTCCTCGCGGGTACATAATGAATGGGGTGAACGGGATACTCAAATGAATCTCAGCTGCACTTCCCATTTATGGTATCCTTCAAATGAATGCATTGCACAAGGGCCATATCAGTTGGACGCGTATTCAGGAAACACGAAAGCCCACACTCAGTCAATCGAGATTCCGTGTTTTTTTATTTATTAGACGTGTTCTTCTAAGACCCACTGATGTGAGTTACTCTACCTAATAACTTAAGTTGGTAGCCTCACGTTCAAAATGTTTTTTACCAAAGTCCGGTAACTTTCTTTTTATGCTTTCAGACTGAGCACGCCATCTGTTCGATTAAATCTTACAAATCTGTTGTTGCATGTGTTCCTACCCGCTGGGTATGCTGTTTCACTGTCTTGTTCTCTGGTCTTTTTGGAAAAGGATTACTGTCTGATTGTTAGGTCGCTAAAACAGGCCTAGTAGTGCAGTAAAGTTTTGAGGAGACTGATTTGCAGTCAGGACACGCTTTGACACAACATTAGCTGATGGACAACACCTTTTCTACTCAAATCTATCTGCAGTCATATCAACTTCCTGCACAAGTGGCTGCCAGTTCTTTAATCTTTACCTTCGGTCGGCGAAGCCGAAACAGCGGGAACCACTGCTTCTCGTTCAGATACCAACTAGAAGGTCTTGGTTTCCAAGCTTAGCAGGATTGTAGGTTTAAGTTCGAATTTTTCAAAGTTTGCAGATTTACACAGGGAAAGCACGGAAGCACAACGCAATAAAACAAAGTGTGGCAAATTCAGTACAGCACGATGCAATATATATATATATATATAATATACTGAATGATATGCACGGATGAATGAAAAATAGAAACCGAAAACTCAGGTCAGGACCTGGTACCCGACGGAGTGATCTGGAGAGTGGCTATCCAAGGAAGTACGAGAAACTTTAAGAGGCGACGCGTCGCAATGCTACCAAACAATGGAGCCGTTTGAAAGGGACTCAGCCTGCAACAGTGGTTTGCATTCTTCAAATGTAACTTACTTCAACAGTTTACGAGACAATGGTTGTCCAAACTGGTTTTCGCAGCGACCTACATCGGAGAGTCATGCCCATTATACCAATTGAATCATGATGAACACGGAAGTCATCGTACCTTCACACACCATGTAACTGTGACACTGCAAGTGAACTGATAAGACAGATGCGATTTTGTTTTAGCTTATATTTCTTTCCACACAACTATGTATTGTTCTGACTAATCATCCTGTGCCCAGAAAAAAGTTCAAAAATGACCGTCCTCAGCAAGTCAGTATATGAGCACTTAAACTTTCAGCCATCAGCGGCTGGACAGCAGTGTGATTAGCTCTCACTTATACAGGACATAACGCCGCTCGTCCTTCAAACACTCAAACCACATCAAATGGTCAGGTATTGACCGGCTTCTTGAGTGATGACTTCTCAGATGGAAGTTGCACTCATCTTGTGAAATCATTTTTCCTCTGCGCCACTTATAGGTTGATGGGAGTATGAAGTTTGGTAATTTGCGATTGAAATTTCGTCCTGTCGGTGAGGTCAGTTTATGCTGGAAAACCGAGAAGCACAGGAGAGCAGTGCACATCTCACGAAAATCCAGAGTTTTGAACACGCGGCACCCCGACTGGTGGTTTGAACACCCAATCATTCGGCCATGGCTTTATATACGGAAGAGTCAGCAGAAGATAGACGAAAAAGGTTCTTCTTCTGAGATATCCGTTCTCGACAGAGTGGTGCGATTTGTCTGAAACCTAGATCCTGCTCACAAGTCTTCCAAATAAAGCTTGAGAATTTTGAAAACTAATGCGTCTTACGAATCCTCACATTGTCCTTACGTAACCAGAGAAAGAAAAATGACCTAAGTTTTTCATTCTTCTGTCTACGTGTCACATCCGGAACGCCAAATACACACAAGTGACTGTGCACGGTTCGATTACGTTGACAAGTTTTGAATAATAAAATGGAAAAATACTTTTATAATTTATTTCCCAGTGTGTGGAAAAAGTAGGATTTTGATCCTTCTGAACTTTTTTGTTTCCAAGCTAATAATTATGAAGCATCATGCAAATATCACACATTTATCCCATCCGTTTGAACAAGATCATTCTATAGAGCTCTACACGTGCGATGAAATTTACATCCTGTGGGACAGCCTGCATTAGTCTTGTTGTGAAAATCTCTGCAGGCTATCAATGGGGATTGCTTGTAAGATGAACGTGAATCTCCTCCGCAGGATTGAGGAATGTGCCTAAAAGTCATCTGAATCTGTAGCTGAAGAATGTTTTAGCAATTCGGGATCGCAGACGGAATCACAAATGCGTTTACATTAAAATACTGGACCAGCTAAGAGATCAACGCTCCCAGTTATTCAGAGCGTTTTATTGAGAGGTGCTATTATGGTTTCCACCGAAGGGAATACCATTCGCATGGTGCGACATGTCCTGTCTCATAGATTAGGTTGTTCTTTGCAGTAAAAACGCGGTTATTCGAGAAAATGAGACAAGGGTATCAGGCACACCAATTGAAAAGTTCCTGGCTTGTGATGTGTCGCTGGAAGGTGATTCTCTCACACGCTCATCTTCCACGTTGACGAAATACACACCCAATTAAATATGCAGATTTGACACAAACTACTGTAGACTCCCTAAACAGAGCAGGTTGTTGGGACACAACAATACTATACTCAATGTATTTGCTGTACTGGATGTATTTTCTGTTCGAAGAGTGAGTGAGGCTTAGTGAAAATGAGGTGACAGGTTCTTGCCAAAGCGAACGTTTGTGTGGAGCAATCAAAAGGAAGACGTGGTAAAAGCACAGATTGGCTTTAAAGAGCTTTACTTTTGCTACATCCGATAACTTAACTCACAATAACCTCCCAACAACTACAGCGTGGTCGTATAGACTTGTTCGTAACAGGACTACCTTTTTTTCTTTTCAGGTTGTATATTAAGTATGAAGTTGGTAACACATGGAACATTTGGCGGAAACTGGATAGTGGACAGAAATATACCTTTTGGATTAGCTCACAGCTTTGCCGAACGATAGTAATTGTTTACAAGTGAGTAAAGCAGTAGTTCTCGAAGGCTCGGAGTCCCAAATTTCTCAGAAGCGCAATCTGAGATAAGTTCGTAGAGGTAGTACGTCAGAAGAATGCATTATGATCAACTCGTAATGTCACCGGGCATATTCATTAAATTTCGAGATGGTCACATTCCCTAATTCCCAAACAGTCCTGCTTTGAGAAGTTGAATCTTTGTCCCTCATTTTAATTAGGGAAAAAAATATTCTGTTGAGTAAGCATTTAGTTGTTTGAGTTCTCACCAGAAAACTTGCCTAAGAATACAAATTTCTCAAGGCAATTTTTTGAAATGAACAAAGAATGTCGTTCTAAGTAGGGTTTTAGTCAAGTGAAATTTGTGCCCACACGATAAGCCTTTAGTCAGGCTGAAATAAGAATATCGAGAATAATTCTTTTATTATTTCTTTGCCTCTAAATAATTCAGGATAGTGTTTCGTCCGTTCCTATTTAACCTGGCGTGAGACTTTACGAGCCTACGTTACAATAAAAAAACTTGCCGTCACTAGCTTTCAATTCAATTAGTCCATGTTTCTCAGCAGTTTCCAATGGCTATGCAGCTGTTTGTTAGCATGTCGTGTTTGCATACCATTTGACACTTTTTCATAATTCCCGGAGAATTCTGCTTTTGCGTATACTGCCAACTGGGAAGTTAAATTACACAACTGCGTCGTCGCTTGAATCCAGCTGCTCTGATGAGAGCAAGCACAGAAACAACAGTTTTCGCACTCTGTTTTACATAAAGCACTTCAGGTTGTTTGTATTGGAAAGACGATACAGGAGAACAGATTTTCTCTGCTCGCCTTGTTTATCAACTTTTCCATTTAGCGTTTCGGTGGATTTGTAAAAAAATGGACTGCTTACAAATAGGTCGCTAATTTTATAATGGAAGCGTGCGCATGAGTGAATAGTGAATTCAACCCCATACAAGCCCATATGGTTAACAGTTTAAACACAAGTTGTCTAGATGTAATACACTACTCATGAGGTTGGTGGAAACTCTTCGACAGCACAAGATAGGTTGTACTCTTCCTGGGGCTCATCAGTTAGGCGCAGTTCCGAGGTTTCCACCAACCTTATGTTCTTAATGAACCCAAATCGGACAGATTGCGACAAATAATCTCACTTGCACAACAATTTGGTTTTCATAAGAGACTCAACTGAATCCAGCTGAGCCTCTCGTTTGTGACGGTCCGCTTCAACTGTTCTGCAAGTACTTCAGGAGAGAAAAGCGCGGGACAATGAAGTTTTTAAGCTTAGAATGTCCTGTGGTCAAAAGTACATCATGAAAACACGTTGAGAGACAGTTTCGTATTTCAGGATATAAGTGATAAGAAGATTCGTAAAGGTTTGTATATTTAAACAAGTTTAAATATATTGATTCATCAAATGGGGGATACCTTAATTTGGAAGCACAGCATCTGATGACGATAAAGATGATTTTCAACAGAACCCAAGCCATGCTGCTAAGCATAAAAAATATTATGGGAAACGTAGTGGGAAGAATGAAAGATTCGTTTACCGAAGGTGAACTGCACAGGCTATCTCCCGATCGTCATATGAAACTTCTAGATCTTTAGAAGAGTGTCTCCCAGGTCATCCAGCCTAGATGGATCTTAGGAGCACCCAACTCCCACAACCGTTTTCGCCCTTCTTGGGGCTCATGAGGCAGGCACAGTCGCCGAGTTTCCTTCAAACTTATGTTTTGCTTGAACCCATATTGCATGAAATTTGACTTATAGTCTCATTTGCATACCAATTTGGTTTTGACGGGAGACGCACATGGAATCTAACTGATGAACATCATAAACGAGTGATTCAGCTTGGTTCTACGTGAGTCTTCCGTCAAAACCAAATTCAAATGAGTGTATAAGTCGTAAACTCTTTAAAATTTCAAGTACGACTGATGTGCACGGAATGGACTGGTATTTTATTGAAACGAAAAGACTGGTATGGAAGAAATTCTGGCTTCCTCCTATTCATTGGCGACTTATGACTCAATTAGGAAGAAGACATGAGGGAAAAGAAAGTTCGGTGACACGATGCCTCAACCTCACTTCCTAATCCACTGACCTACTTGCAGGATATCTATCAGCTCAGCTAATATATATATATATATATATATCATGGAAACTGGTCCATCCATGCAATATGGTGAAAGGTATGTATCTAAAATGCTAGAGCTGCCGCTTTTAGCAGCAGGTGAGTTGCTTAGCTGGTCCGTATGCCGGCGAAACTTTTACTCTGTGTTCTGACTCAAAGTAGTCTTAGTCACCTTCCAGATGATGATACAGTTTGACTACAAAATGAAGTCCTCATAGGAAGTTTTTCGTGTAAGAATCTAAGCTCAAATGTGAGTGGGTTAATGCTTGGTGTTGTCCTCAAGGCACTTTCTTTGCAGTGAATGAACGGTTTTGTGACAGCTTGAGTGAGACATTCCCAAGGGAGCAGACGAATTGGAGCGAATCCCTCGGTAGCATGGAATTATATCGCAGGGTTTTCATCCACAAAAATGTTGAATTCAGTTTAATTTGAGTCAGTGGGAGAGCGTGAGTCTCTTGATTTCTGATGCGTGCACCATAGAGAAACTTCTGACAGGGTCATTGTCAGACATCAGCAAGGAGATCTTAGATATACAAGTTCGCCTAAGCGGGTCATTGGCGAACGCACAATCGGGAGCAGACTATTCTCTCCTTAAGAAGTTCACAACGTTCGGCAAAATAAGGTGTCTGAGAAAGCTTTATCATTGCAGACTAGAGAAAAGCACACTTTTTCTTCAGAAAACCTATAGCCAGAAAAGACACGTAAACCTCCTAAGCCGAGGGGATAGGTACATTTACTGTCAGAACAAACCTGCGTTGGCTGAATGATTTCGGTCCACGTACAACGATAAGGAATATGTACGGCGTTGACATGCGCTACGGTGTGGTACGTCTCGATCAGCTCCATCAAGACCGCCCTCAGGTGGAAGATAGTCCGATGTGTAGATGTTGAACCGGGATTCTCGTCAAAATGTTTAGACGTTTCTGTAAACTTTTCACTGATTGGATGACGAAGTATTTTCAGGACACCTTGAATATGGCAATTAAATATACAGAAACAGGCCTTTTTTCCAATCTTTTGTTCCAAGGTGCCATTTGATGGTCATTTTCTGTAGTAATTCAGCTTCAAAAGATATTCCGACCAAGGCATTACAATCCCCTCAACTAGTAACGCCTTAGTTGATACAACCAGAAGATTTCAAAGAGTGCACGATTTCACGCTTATGCCTTGCTTACAAATGATAATAATCCAATCAGTCCACGCGGACAGTAAGTTATTTGTACAGTGCTGATGACAAGGAGCACAGATAAATCTGGCGAAAAGGCTGAGTTTGACAACCGATTTTTTGTCCTGACTAATAATAATAGGTAGATAGACAAGGCTCTCTCTGGCTGCTTCAGGCCAAAATTAATTTACATCCTACAGAATTACTTCATATGTGAGTAATCTCCTGGCGAAAAATTAGACGACCCTTTAGTGGTTCAGTAATTTGGTTTGACACTGTCGCTGGATGTTTGTCAAAATTTCGAATAAAAGTAACCAATTTAATTTGCTCAAGAAGCAGTCAACCATGTGTCGTGCTCTTCTATCAACACTTATTCTGTTTAAACAGCGACAGTGGCCATAACAGTCAGTGCACCCTCAGCGTCCGATGGTTCTACCTTGACATTCAGTCCCGTATAGACCTTTTCTACGGTTTTAACAGTGATTTAGGTGAACCAAAGCCTTCACAGCACAAGTCAACTGGAACCGTCAAAATTGAGGGTGCGGCAATTTGACGTTTTATCACACAGTCAATTTGTCTAAATACTTTGCTTTGGCTTGTTTTTTTAAGTGAGTAAAAAGTAGTTGCTTTGAAGAGGAGGGCCGATAGAGGTACTGGTGGAACCAACCATAAAAGCCCACTGAAGCAGAGTGTTTGTTCCGACAGGGTGCCTGCGCTTCAGTGGGTTTTCGTTGTGCATTTTTCCGGTACTTACCACTCTAAAACATGTTTAGGTTACTCTCCCGGCCACAATATCTCATCGATTCTGTCCAAAACATCACAGAAGACTTAGAGTAGACTTAATGGACTTTTGGTCAAATCATGCTCGGCAAAGAAGTGGAGTGAAGCTTTTCAGTAGTACAAATTTTCCCCTATTTAATCCGAATGCCAGTTATCCGAAAGCTAAACTTAAACTTTGCCAGGCTCACCGTGAATTTTACGTACGGAACTAGCATGCTACCTCATCACTGCCGTATTCCTAGATGACCTCAGCCGTTTAGTCTGATTTAACCTGCATGTGAATTCTGGCAGATACGCTCTGTTAAATAAGTGTGAAAAATAAGTATACAGTCCAAAGATTTAAACCAGGCTATGTTAGTAGTTTGGGCAATGTTTTGAATAGTCAAGCTTTGTTTGTCCTCAAGAAAACTCGTTTATCGTAGCAGTCATCCCTCACCTCAGTTACAAAGACAAGTTTGCGCTTCATTAGGATCGTTGTGGTGTGTTTCTTGATCACTCACAGATCAATAGAGAGAACTGGTTTTCCCTGTGTGACTCTGTAGGATTGAATGGGTACCCCCTAAAACTCCTGTTACTAGCTCACATATCAGTCGGTCAACTGCTACCCGAAACGAATGAATGACGTGAATGTAAGCCACACAAGTTCCACTACCACCTATAACTAATCAAGGTCCAGTGTGTGTGAAAGCACATTCACACGAGCACTGTCTAGAGGGAAACAGCCCGGAAATTTTCATGAAAAGACCACGCGCGCGATCTTTCTTCATCCACCCGTGGAGTATCAATGGGGATAACACCGCTCGTGTGGCTGAGCTTTTCAGGATCAGGTCATACAGTGATTGTAGCTATTACGTGGGATATCAAGCTCATGGCTTGTTAATTATCAGGTCCCCGCGAAGACCAGTGACCATTCAAATTGAATATTCTGACCAATCACTAGTAGGCAGCTTTTAGCAACTGTTTGGATTTAAAACCATATTTCGAATTCTCTCTAGGTTTTTAAATGACCAGCATATCTCCGGGACTAGGGTGAAAGTTTTGTATGAAAAATACCAATCCTCTGCGTGTTGTTCATTACCCTTCAGTCTGCTTCGAATCGGAAGTTAACGTCTCCCTTAACATGCGGTGAGTATAGGATTATTCGTGTTTATGAAACCAGCACGCACGTAGTTCAAAATATCCCCCTGGATGCGTACTGCAGTTGATAATAAGGAGGGTTGTTCGATAAAACAGTTTCTCACTGATGGAGGAAACACAGCTAACTGATTCAGTTTACACAAAAGTATTTTTGTCCCGAAATGGCAATTGCCTCCGTAAACTAAACTAAACCGAAATGCCATGGAGGTGTTGACACAGTGTTGTTTTATTTTCAGTCACTTCTAGAAACAGACGTGGTAGACAAGTCTATTCACTCATAGATAAGGCGTGGTGCATCGCCATATAGGGATATTTTTTGTTCTTGCAACGTTAATTTATATTTCATGGACACAACCCAGTTGTAAACGAGAGTGATGGTGCTTGACGGAAGCGCCAAGAATTATACCACTCTCGTACACTTTGGTTTCGCTTCGCTGGATGTGAATACCCCAAAATACCTGCAGCTGAATCCCTATGTGACAGACGAATCTGATGGGGAGTATCGCGAAAGAAGAAGTTAAGCTGACAAAGGCAAAGGTTGTTGACGTTTCCAAAATCGTCATAAATCTTTCACGTTTTTCGGGAAATTTTCTGCTGATGACTGTGATTCTTTACTGAAAATGGCAGCATAGAAAACTTCGGGTGCTGCCTAGCCTAATGAGTTAGTGGAAAATAAACTTGTTCATTTGGGATATTTAGTCTGTAGATCCAACTCATCTTTCTGCCCTGAATGCATCATGGGAAGGCATAATAAAAAAGCTCCCCGTATCGGCGCATGTGACGGTGTCCTCGTGACTCTCGTCTGAACGGTCCTGCTCCGTCTTGTCAGCCTGATTCTGGTTTGTTCCATACAGGATTATCAGATGGACTTTGGCCAATGCGAGCGATGCATGCGTTTTTCTTTTTATGTTGAGACCTGTCCCACTTGGCTGATTTTGGTACGTCGGAACAACAGCAGTGCTCAGCTGTGCTATTGGGCTTTGCAAAAGGCCCTGACCATGAAGTTCACAAGGCAACTGCAGACACGAGAGCTGAATGTCAGCTCTCAAACAACCGCGTGGGGCCATTTACTCGACCTAAGTCAAACTAGGCACCATAACTAGCGAAGATGTTATCCCTAATGCACCGCAGTTACTTGGGGATCTTGGTAGACACCACGAGCGATTCAACTGTTTGTTTTTAAGTTCTGTTCATCCATCGACGTTGTGAATAAGATTAAAATGACGAAATACCAGAGTCACCAACATTGTGGAACTGACTGAGAGATGGATGTTAAACGGCTAATATGTGGGCTTGTTTTCGGTATGTAACAGTGCACTTTCAGCGCTCTTCATTAGGTTACGAAGCATGTTGAAATCAAACGACCACTGTCTTCGGGTGATAGGGTCCATCGGCGTTCAATGCGGAATAACTTGAAAGATGGATTTGGTAGTGAACGCTAGCAGAAGTCCGCACTAGAAGAGTGTGGACATCCCCAAAGTAAAACAGACTAAAGGAGAATAAATTGAGGATGAGAAAGAAGTTCAGTCTGACATCATCACCATCACTGTCATTATCACCATCGTCATCATCATCATCATCATCATCATTGACATCAATATACCAGTAGTACGTACTGGCACTTATGTGCCATACAACTATGAGGGCATCATGCCTCAGTGGAGAGTGAAAACGAAACAGAAGGATAGAGAATCGGTGCGAAAGAGCCCCATGTCTTCAGGGAAAACAAACAAGAATAAGGCGTTAAAACAAAAGCATCTGAGCATTTTGACGGAGTAAGGCGCCACCGGAAGGATGAAATCAGCGTCTTTAGCGAACCTCACCCGGTATAAGCCCAAGGCACAACATCAAGGGGACTGTAGCTAGGCACTCCGGCTAAGAGATGACAGCATAGACGCCATTGGGATTGGTTGCATGCAGGGTTTACAACCATCTACAAGCAAGATCACTTGGATTCCCGTCAAGAAGGAACGAAGATCCCAAAACTCTCGTCATCTGCTTTTATTTCACATTTCAGCATCATGACCTGTCCCATGAGAACCTATCACGAACATAATAACTACAGGGACTTTTGTAACATGTGAAATGTGAATTTTCCTACTCAGTTGTTTTCAATAAATCACAAAGGTTTAGAAGCATGAGTAATGGCTGAAGAAAGGGTAAATAAGATCGAGCTCCAACACAAACCTGTAACTTCAAAGGGAATTCCAGAGAGAATAGGTGGACGAATCTGCTAGGTCCCATAGTCGCTCTTTCTACTAAGAAATCACTATTTTTTTGATCAGCCAGTCCTCTTTATCCGTGTCAGAAAACTAGTTTTCCACTCTTCCTCCTAAAAATATAAACGAGAGATTCGGCTGGACTCAAGGTGAGCCTCTCACAAAACCAAATTTGTTTGCAAAATGGTTTCCCTCTCATTTGCAAACAATTTGGTTTTGACGAGAGGCTCACCTGGAACGCAGCTAAATCTCCCGTTTATGACGTTCTTAAGCAACTCAATGTGCTGCATCAGGCCGCCCATGTTTCATTTGGCACGAAATTCGAGATCATAGGCAGCAACCATATCAGTAATGCATAACCTCTATGCAGTGTATCAACTGGGTTCCGGGTGAGTCTCCCGTCAAAACCGAGTTGGTATGCAAATGAGTGTATTTCCCTAATTTCATGAAATGTGGGTTCAAACAGAACATAAGGTTGACGAAAACTCGGGGACTACGCCTACTTAATGAGCCCCAGAAAGGAAGAAACCGGTCGTGGGCTGTCGAAGAGTTTTCAGCAAACTTATGGGTAGTGTATTACGTCTATTGTTTCCCCTCTTCAGCTACAGTTCTCCTATCACTACCATATGGTAACGCACAGCAAAGCAGGACAAAGAATGCTGCTTCGTGCGGAATGTGAACATCCTTCTGATTCAGTCGGAAACGCTTGTTTTCTTTCGACCCTTTTCTAGACGAAAAGCGAATAGGGGTAGGGGCAAGACGTGTTTTTTGTGAAACTATCTGAAAAATGGAGACTAGCTGAGCATACAACAATATACCTCGACGTCTGGATCATAAATTCTGGGCTAAAAAAGAGGGAACTTGACTATTTTTAGCGTACAAAACCAAATAGTTCAGTCGAAAAACGGAAATCGCCGGTCACTTTAACTCTTTCCTTGTGGTAGGTGTAGTCACAGTCCAGTCGTGTGGGACAAACTTCCACGTCAGCCTAGAGGACACCATCAAGTGTTTTGCTGCGTGTTATCTGAGAAGCGTTTCCCCAGTTATGGTCAGTAACGGAGGTAACGGAGTACTTAGTTGGTGTTTGGTGGTTCAAGTATGAAAGTACGCTATTCCAGATGGTCCCAGTTCATATCGGAATTGCAACGAATCGATGGGAGTAGAGCACTGTTCAAGATCATGGATAAACCTCAACCATATTGGCTGCAGTTTCGTTTGCAATGGGAATACGAGGTTTGACGCCTATTTTTCTTGGTTGATTAAATGGAAGTGTTGTGTAACACATACATAACCGCCAATTTTTATCGAATAACCACAGCATAAATTGTGGCGGGAATATGAAACACACCTTGGATTTACATCCGACGGCATGTAAACACTTACGGTGAGTGATTCAGTACTGTTTACAGTTTCTACGTAGTGCTGTAAGTGGAATTCAAAAGTTGTTCACGACTGTTGGGCATGACTTAAAAGTTATAGCAAGCTTTTCCAGGCGACAAACACTACCCGGGTTCAAAGAGATTCATTGGAATAAGATTCAGACATAACATGTGATATGACTGATATGAATAGATGTTCTGTCTCTGTTTGAGGCTGAAGAGTGAAACACGTATGTTGGCGCGCCAAGTACACCGGATAAGAATAAATTATCTCCTAGACGCGGTAATCCCTGAAATGTATCCTCGAAATCGATTCGGAAGGAAGTTTGCTGTTGTCCAAGATGACGTGGAAGCAGTTTGGCTGCCATATGAGGTACTATTTCGGAAACGCACTAAATAACGGTCTAAAATTGATGGGCTATGCCCGACAGCAGAAGAGCACAATGAGGGTCAGCTAGCCGTAACCAGGCTTCTTATTACTTACATGGCACACATAAAAAATATCTTCAATTTTATCAGAAGAAACACTGCATTAGTTAGCAGTTCATGGGGGAAAATTCAGACGAGTTCCGTGCGTGTAACAGTTTGGATCGATAACTTCATTAATTCTTCCTAAAACCCTGTTAGAAATCACCAACTTTCAGAATGTACGTAACAAAAACAAATAATTGACTGGCGTCCTTTTATCTAGTGCACATGTAGAACAACAGCAAAACAGCTAATTTAAAGTTGCCTGAGGTGATCCTAATGTGTTTTTTGTTTGACTGAGAGTTGTTTATCACTGGGAAGGAAGTATTCACTTCCCAGGTTGAACTTGCTTCTGGATTTCTTAAAAAATATTGTTTTATCCGGAGAAGCCTTGGAACCACTTTGGAATTCGCAGCAAGTGAGAGCGAAATGGATACAACTATGAGAGACTCAACACTTGGAGAAACCTACCATGTACATCGAAGTTGGGAGAAACGGAAGTGCTATTTGGTGAGGTTTCATAAAGTGCATACGAAGTTCCCCTAGGGAAATGATATTTTTCGACTCGTGCGGGTGAAGATTATGATAAGAACAAGTTTTTTACCATAAGAACAGAATTCACTGAATGTATAAGAGTACATACTCTAGCAATTCATCTGCCTTGGTTGCTATCACTCCGTTTGGTCTCTTGAAAAATCGTTTCTCAAAGTCACAGGCTTATTAACATAGTAAGTCTCTGTCTGTACGATGTGGTTTAATACGCGTCCTGGTTTGATTATTGTTTCTCGTCTAACCATCACCTCTAAGGCCAGTTGCTGATCTGTCACAGTCATTTGTTTGATGTTCGGTATGAGATCCAAAGGGTTATTCAAGAAAAACTCCACCAATGGGGCTGGAGGTATTTTGTATGCCTTCTGTCGGTGAGTCATACTCATTCGCTACCCTTTGCTCTTATTCAGGTGATTCAGTAACAGTCCTTTCAATCTGAGTGAATTCGGCTACCTAATATCTAATGGTTTTAAGGAGTAAATTATATATATATATATATATATATATATATATACATTAACGAGGAAAAACTTCGGGACAAATCTTCATTCACAACTCCACAGGATGTAAGCAGTAGAACAGATTCTAGGGTAGGGGTTGACTAGCTGACCTCTGCGACTATTCCCCAAGTTCATATTAAAAAGGAAATTTACCTCTTCGAAGCTAACGCTTCTAAGTTTCTAAAGTTTCTACTTTTGAGCTCTTATGTGGCTGAGAATTGAGGAAACCAGATGCTTTATGAGTTTTACCGCATTATGTGCGGTTCACAGGCTGCCTCGATTTTCCGGCGCTTGGCTGCTCAAAATAGCCCGGGATGATCATTGTGCCTGTACATGTGGAAAATCCTGGTAGCTGACATCATAATGATGGCTGCTGGTTTGTTCACTGAGCTGGACAGAACTGGAAGCGTCGTTTGATAGTTTTTTCTTCGGGTCATTGCCTTGAGCGTAAACCCAGCGCCCACTATAAATTTTTAACCGCATGGTATCTTATACCTGAGGTCCTATCGATGTGCCCGCACTCTGTCTTGTACGTCACAGTGGTGTTCTTTGGTTGACTGAGGCAGCACACGCAAGATAGTAAGTGAAGGTAAACCAGCTTGCAGTTTTTTTCCACGTGATATTGTCCTCATGGATTATACTTGAATATATCATAGGATAACTCAGGACAGATGCACTCATATCATGCATGGGATTCGGAATGGCTAGACAACAAAATCCAAGGATGAAAATGTATTCAGTTTGCTGAAATCCCTGTTCAGTAAATGTGCAGATTGTTAAGCAAGTAATCAAGTGATCTAAGTATTGGCAGCTCGGGCGGGTTCATTGGTGTTTGGTCAGGTGGCAGCTGATCTCTTCTTCGAGCTTGGTAACATGCCAGGAGATGTCGTTGATGCGCGATTGGGTTGGCCAACTGAACCGGATTCAGGTGTTTTCCGTTAAAACCAAATTAGTGAGCAAGTGAGAGCATTCGTCTAGATCTGTCTAATTTGGATTCAATTAGAACATAAGGTTGATGGAAACTTGGGGACTGCCCACCTGATGAGTCCCAAGAAGGGCGAAACCGGTCGTGGGCTGTCGAAGCGTTTGCAGCAACCTTATGCATAATATGTTACGTTTAGCTAAGTAATCTACTATTTGTTATACCGTTTAACGAGCTGGCTCATTTCTTGTTCTTGTAAAACGCTATTATCATTAAAGTACTTTCTCAGCTCACTCTCACTCGTTGACATCCATTACAGTATAAATGTATTGCCTTACAAGTCAACAAAAGAAGACGGTAATTGTGGACAATTACCGTGTTCATATCTAGCGGTCATAATGGAGACAGGGTTCTTCACTAACTCCAATCGCAAATTTGATCGCCGTGTAATAAATAGGTATGAAGCGACACGCAAAAATTCGTTTTTCGTCAATGACAGGTCCGAAATGGAAAATTCGGGTTGAAAAATGAAAGTGTCACATAGAAAAGGAGCCACAACGGTTTTTTCGGAATATCCTGCCGGCAGAATTCAAATACCTATATCTCACAGAAGAGTAAATTAGCATGCTTTACCGAAAGTTTATACACGAGTTTTCGTTTATCATACACGGCCCAAGTTTTCACCTTTGTTATTTTTAGCACGTACTGCAATTGCCTCACATGTTACAGATGTTACAGATGTTACCGCACACGTAACTGATGCAGATCGGTTGACCAAGTCCATCAGGGCTGTTGGACGTCATGACAGTCGCTCAGCAGCGCAACTGTTGTTGCGACCCACCAGGTAACGATCGGTAATAAAAGGTATTAGGGTGATTGTGGTGGTTTTTTCTGATACACAAATCTTCTGCCGTTCTGAGAAGTTACTTGAGGAGCAAGGTGCTCTGATTCTGTTATATTTATGGTTGTTTTGCTTGGAAAGGTTTGGAAATGCGAAGTGGTACTATCTTCTAGAGTGAATTCTTCCGCTGAAGAACAAACACGATGTTCTTCATTGACTGAACCATTGTGTTTCATCCTTATCTGGCATTACGTTCCTCAACCTGACCTCATCTCACGTCAAAATCTTGGTATATTACCGTAGAACGTTTGATATAATCGTTTGGGGAAAAAAGCTGCTTTTCGGATCGAGGCTTATCCGCTTATGCGAGGCAACCTCCGGCAACCTCCTCTGATAGTAAACTAAATTAGTAAATTGGCTTCCAGACGGAAAGCATAAGTGACGTAATATGTCAGTTGCCCAACCAGAACACGCGATAGCAACTATGTTATTCGCTTATGTTGGCCACACTCCCAGACTGTATCCATATGGATGGAGTCGTAGGATAGCGTGTATGTGACAAAAAGAATTCAATCACGAGGGGTCGAGGAGGAGCAAAGGACCATGGTTTGGATGAAAGATTATCATTAATCCCGTCCAGCTGAGCTCATGAGTTTGCTCCGCTTAATACGCATTACTTGCATTCGTTGTGTTATTACCCAGTACATTGGATTACAGACTGAAATCTGACTTCGTATGACTGTCACTTCAAAGCGACCACAAACTATAGCGCATGTTTTCATGAAGGAAACTACTCACAAGGTTGCTGAAAACTCTTCGACAGCCCACGACCGGTTTTGCCCTTCTTGGGGCTCATCAGGTAGGCGCAGTCCCCGAGTTTCCGTCAAACTTATGTTCTACTTGAACCCAAATTGGACTGATTTCGACAAATACACTTCATGAAAATATACTGCGATATCTCGAATATCGTACCAACTGAAACATGAGGCGGCCTGTGTGCAGCACATTCAGTTGAAAATCATCATAAACGAGAGACTCACTTGAGTCTCCTGTGAAAACCAAATTGATTTGCAAATGAGTGTATTTGTCGAAATATAGCGCATGTTGTTCCGTAAACCGTCGTGATAACTCATCAATGATACCTTAATCACTGGTGTGATGCAAAATTTTCGACTGAACTACATATTATATTATTATTATTATTATATTATTCACTCAGTCGTCCTCCTGTTCTGGCGCAAAACGCCAAAGGGTGGGGCACTGGCTCCTAGGCAGTGCATATTCTTGGCCGTGTCGGGTTTTGAACTCCAGGCAGCTGACATGTGAGGCGAGAATGTTACCACTGCTCTACAAACGAACATTGGACTCGCCTGAATTGTCACGTCTGAACAGGTGAACGTGTTCACGTTTAAAATTTACTCAAAATCCACTTGAATACCCATCGTCGAACATGGAAATGTGATGGGCAACCAAATGTGGATATAAGTATCGGGCTTCGTGAGTAGTACGCCAGTAGTATGTTGTTGAGGCGAATTATTGATAATTTGGTGACGAATTTGGCAGTGTTCCTAGAAAGACCATTCACTGTGCTTTATAGAATAATCTCAAAAAAAGGTCAAAATGATTCAAAATGTACATTTATTACTTATCTATGTTCACTTCATGCACCTTCCATAACTGAACTCCCAACTTTGACTGTGGACACCACATTCTGACATGACAATTAACTTACTGCAGGAATTGCCCTCAGAACCTTCATACACTTCTACAATAAATTTTTATTCCAAAGTAAACACACCGTCACCATTATGGAACCAAAAACCCGATTGTTCCACGGCTTTGTTATGTCGCCACTTCTTGGGTTGCAGTGGACGACTCTATCCTGCTCTGCAGAAGTCTTTTCTACCAAAAGAAGCATTAATATTAGGAAAAAGAAACGCACTTGTGGTTTTATTTACCCACTGGCCATTCGGATTCGCAAGTGTCAGCCTGGTGCAACCTGAAGTTGGGTAACAGTGGAAATTGACAGTCCTTTTATGGGTAAGCGTCCGGATTCCAAAGCAGCAAGATATTTTCAAATGCCTACACAAAACAGTGAGTATCATGTGCGACCTTTTTCGTTGTAAGGAGTGTACTCAAGTGATACACAACACACCATTGATATTAACCGCATTGGTTAATCTTTCGCCCTCTGTTTAACAAGTTCGATACGAGAAAATTAATTGTAGTTCTAAACTGACAATATACGCACACGTGGAATTTTCCAGTTGTCCCACTCCCTTTTGTAACTGATCTTATCTTAGCAGATGTCCACGACAGAATGCCTTCCCGCCATGCTTTACTTCATCCGAAGTGTTCCAGTACTTCTTCAATACAGCTGTATTGCATCCAGTTGATTGGGGACAAGCGTCCGTACTTCTGCTCAGTTGGTTCCAAGAAAAGAAAAGAAGACGTTTTTTCTTGAAGGGATACTACTCGCATTATCACTAAAACTCTTCGATAACGCGCAACCGGTTTCACTGTTTTCGGGGTTACTCAGGCAAGTGCAGCCCTCAAGTCCCCGTGAACCTTATGTTCGACTCGAAAAATTGTTTGCGAAGAATATCATAAACGAGGGATTCAGCTGGGGTTGAGTTGAGTCTCCCATGAAAACCAGATATCTATGCAAAGGAGTGCGTTTCTCGAAAACGAGAGTCTTTCTTGCTACAAAATATTCTCCACAAGAGAATAGTGGTTAAGAGCCGTACTTACTGACCACAAAAAACTTCTGTATTTTAACTCCGAAGCGCAACACCACCGCAGTCAAAAAGGCTATTCTCGGACAAATTCCAAAGAATATAGCTTCATATACAATTGTCCCTTGAAAAATACCTGGTTTGGAAGAGGATTTCCTTTGGTGAACTGGGAGATTGTTCGAATGCACTGTCTGCGTGGAACACATTTGGATATCTGTTTCTTCATGAACCTGACGATTTCTACTGTGAAATCCATTTGGTCTTTTGTTTGGGTGTTTAGGTTTCCCCGGTCAGAAAACTACTTCAAAAAGGCTAAGCTGGTCCAAAACTCACAAAGCCTCAAGACCCCTGGAATGCGAACCGAACTAGCTTGTGGTTGCGAACGTTTATGCAGCTGCACTGTACGATTCAATATCTAGCCTAATTACCAAGCTGAGCTTGGTAGTTTCGGTATCATATATGCACGAACAAGGATGAGGATGAAGGCACAGCGACACGAGCTTAAAAATTTAAATGTAAGGATATGATTACTTTTGCTTTTTCACTATCTAGAGTAGGCGCTTGTTGGCCAGGTGATGATGGACACCGTGAAGTACGCCTGACTTGACTGCGCACCACCTAATTGTGACTCATTCATTTTAACTGTCAATCCGCGCTTCCTGGCCTCGAAGTATGCTTCCAAGCACGCTTTCGAAAGTGAATAAAACGCGTTTGTTTTTCTAATTTATGGTTAGTCAGTAGTGGGCTTAGAAACATCCCATTGTGAGTAAAGTGGACGCTTGTCCAGGCGCGTTTCTAACTCCATCATCATCATCAGCTGTAAAAACCGCTTACTTGCTGTACAGTGGTTCTGGCTGCCACAGTTTCATTCACCGATGATTTGGGGAGATGCAATAGATAGCTGCGCGTTGAAGG
>SJOL01005115.1:86350-160823 GCA_004794785.1 Opisthorchis felineus | reverse complement strand
CAATGAGAACCAAATTGATTTGCAAACGAATGTAATTGTCGAAATCAGTCTAATTTGGGTTGAAGTAGAACATGAGGTTGACGGAATCTCGGAGACTGCGCTGACCTGATGAGCCCCAAAAATGGCGAAACCGGTCGTGGGCTATCGAAGAGTTTAAGCAACCTTGTGAGTAGTTTCCTTTATGAAAATATACTGCGATATCTGGAATATCGTGCCAACTGAAACATGAGGCGGCCTTTGTGCAGCACATTCAGTTGAATAATATCATGAACAAGAGATTCAGTTGAGTCTTCCGTGAAAACCAAATTGATTTGCAAATGAGTGTATATGTCGATATAGTGAGTGCTTTTAATTCAGTTCACTCAAATATGGCCTTGTCTGTCGGACACGAAATTGCTCTTGAATGTTAGCATGGGCACGAGAGAAGATGATACAGATCAGCGAAGTGTACATCGTAAATATAACTGGACTAATTAGTATGTGCACTTCGAGAATTTTACCCCCTTAAAACTGAAAAGAAATTCCACCAGATGTGTCACTGAATTGGAAAAAATTTCTTCTAGTGAACGTTCACCACAAGAACTAGCTTTCCAGATTGGTTACGTAATCCGCTTCCTACTAGGAACAATAGAATCTGTTAAAGTAAGGCAGAGAATTAAATCGGTACACAAGAAACGGGTAGATGTAAGTAACATATATGAGGGAAATCAATCGCTGAATTGACTCCCAGGGGATTAAATTTATGGTCTGCATTTACGGTGTCGAAACTATGTTTGAGTCACAGTTCTTTCGCATTAGCAGTTTGTGTCTGAAAGCCAAATTACCAGCCGCTATCACTAGCTCTGTTGTGTACTGTTTCGCTGGCTCGCATCGAAAATTGTATACTGGCCGTACGATGAAGCGTCTGTCTATGGAATACGTGAACACACCTTCTATTTGTTGACTGGTAGGAAATGTGGATCCGGCTCGATGGCTACCACTTTACACCCAGCCGAAAGTGTTCATATAATATATAATGGTCGAGCCGTTCGCATCATCTGGCTATTGTCTGTCAGTCAGTCACAATCTGTGAGAATCCGACTGCTACCTATAGCGGAGGCAATCACAATCTGATCGCACATCCCTGACCTTTACTCTCAAAAGAAATCTGTGCATGTATTGAACATGCGCTGGCCAACAGTCAATCATATTCCCCGACTCTTTTGACCTTGTGTTCCCTCATTGGAGTCTGCATCGGAGGCTGTTTGTATTCGTCATATAAATTGTGGTGTATTGGTCAGATGACCAGTAGCAGAAAAGAAGCTCTGTTAGCTGTCATAGAAATCAGTTCTTTTTTTGCATAAGTAAACCAAATTGAACACAGCATGTATCACAATGGATATCTCAGCAGTTGGTTCAGTTCACTAAACCGACTGCTATTTGCAGCTCCCTGATAAGGTTATTGCTTTGCAGTCGTATGCCGCACTACTTTTATTGTCTACTACCTAAGAGGTAAGAATTTCATTGAGAGAATGATGTTATCCGGTCTTAAAATATGTTAGGAACCGCTTGAAAAACCGTTTGAAGTTTTTTGCGCACATTCCATTCAGTGCCAAAGCAATGTTTCCAGAATTCAGCAGTTAAAGAGAGAACATACTAACCCACTGATGTTACCTGTAGTATACATATTAAGCGTCTGTCGATAGTGTCTTTTCGCCAGTGTGATATGTACTCAGAACCACCATCATAGGTGTATTAGAGTCCGGTTGACTGTTTTAAACATTTGACACAACTTAGATGCAAGATTCGGGTTCATGCAGCTCCGGGGCGACATGAGTGTACTATACAGTGATATATACAACAGCTATACAACTATAACATCACAAACCTTATTTGAGGATGATAGTTAGGGAAAGGTTAGTCATCTTTCGAAGGATGACCTTTGAGACCTAGATTGGATTTCGAGATGCACGATTTAGATGACTCCGTAACTGACTCATACGTCGGACATTCGAATGGTGCATGGAAGAAACACACCATCCCACAACAACGAAAGAGAAAGGTCGTCCTTCCTAGGAAGTCAGTTACACCATACAAAAATACACTCCAAAGGAACTTTTTTGCTTAATTCTTTTTCTGTCTGAATGTACTGACTTCCATACCAGGAATCCGATGCAATTACCTCTAGTTGCGTGCAACATAGATTGCCTTCTGTAATACTTTCTCCACTGCGGTACCATCTGGCTATATTTGGGGGCGACTCAATGCATCACATTCAAAATCACTTTTTCTCGTGAAATTTGCTATTCACCTTACTTTTACAGAAAAAGGTGGGCCAATGTAAGGCCCGAATTGTTTACATCGAACGGGGAACTATGGAGGTTTGTCCGGTTCTTTCCATTTATAAAACGTAAGCACACCTTTTTTATGACAAAAACTGGCGTTTCAGTCGGGCGCATTAACTCTCCAATCCTCTTCGCGCGTACTGCTAGCTTTCGTCCTTCAGCTCAAATTTGCTTATTCCTGGCTCCGAGTTTTTATATCTCATTTTGTAGTCAAAAAACCCATAAAATACATAATACCTGCTAAGCCATTACAGTTTTGGTATGTTATGTTGTGATATTTTTTATAATCTAAAGAGCTCTCGGAGTGTACAAAGTTAAAAAAGTTGCTGTTGACGGGACGGAATACGCAACCTGCCCCAGTTTTGTACGCAAAATGTGGCGATTTTGGGTTATGCCCACGCACTGTAGACTTATTTGTTAGTATCTGTAATCAAAAGCCCACGCCAAGCCAAATTCAATTTTCGCAATATAACTACAGCGGCTCGAGGAATATATCTTTCATTATTGAAGATGTTTTGGAAATTTCGAACTCAACCGATTAGAATTCCCCCGAAACAAATTAACATTTATGGAGAGCTAATCCTTTTGGATCACGTATTACTTTCATCGCGTTTATGTGTGATCGGAATTCACACGGAACAAATTGACTATTGATACTATTTTTAGTTTTAATTGAATGCAATCCAATTGTCAAACTAGGCGAACAAATCACCAACCAAGCAGAGCATCCGGGGCATTTTCCGTCGGACGTTAGTGATTCCGTCATAGGTACAGACGATTGTGTTATAACAAAATGTCTGCGAAACACGGCATGAAAATCATTTGAGATATGCAAATGTCGACTGATCGATAAAGGTCACCCAAATCTCGGTTATCCAGTTATCCAAAACTGTTATTCGACGTGCGATGATGTGTTTTTCGAATACGTCAGGTCATTGTGAAATGAAACAAGTTCGATACACTTATTGATTCGTACATTTCCTGACAGGAAGAACTGGCAGCTACAGAATAGTTAGCTGTTAACTGTTAGCCGTTGGTTGTTCCCCTCGTCTGCTGAGGTAGTGCACTGAAGACAGGTGAACGTGCGACTGGAGGTTGAATAACTAAGTCTGTTCGGGGAAAGCTGATGTTCTTCACTCGTCACTCATATCCAAACGGATAGGTGAATCGGGCGGATTACTTCTGACTCTAGGTTCAGCGAAATGTTTGATGAAACTAATCAGTTTGGGATGATTTCACACCAAAATAGTCACCACATCATTTTCTTCCGATATTTCTTTTGGGAATGAGAAAATTTGGAGAATGGTGGTCACTTCCAGAGTCACTAATAACGAGGAACTCCGTGGCCATGAAAATGGAGAATATTGCCGAGCAGCAATAGGAACAAGGGAGATTCAGCTGAACCTGTGGCATTTTTTGAGTAAGACTAATTATTCATTCTCAGGTCGATTTTTCACACCACAGATAATCGAAGCAAATCGATGGAAGCTTAATAATGCGAAAAACGCATCAAGTAACCTTGCGTAAATTTTCGATAAGAAGAGGCGTACCAAACGAAGTCACGTGAGTAAAGACCCAGATGGATTCTTGCTTAAAATGGATCCCTGTATTCGGTATACTGGCTAATTAGTTAGTTTCTGACTTTTGGCGTGACAAAACAACATTTTTCGGAACAAGTCGTTCTCACTGCCTGCCAACTCGGCGAAAAATGACCTTCTCCCAGTCCAACCACTTGGTTACGCACTGGCACTCTTCTCTCTAAACTCCTCGCTGAGTTAAGTAGCAGATTAAAGGCTTCCTTCTGTATCCACGAAACCATCTTCATAAGCTTGTGGTAAACAAGAAAAAACACCAATATTCTGAGCAAGATACCAGCGCATGTCACTGAGGTGCTTGGAATAGACGCTGACATAGAAATGATTTTCGATTACCACAGTTTCCAGTTCTATACCAGCTTTAGCCACCCGATGCACTCAGCATCAAGCAACAGTTTCAGTGTATCAGATGACACAGTGGAAGACACCTTACAGATTCAGCTATCCGGAATAACTACCTTCATTATCATTCAGCTCTTCATCATTGTGCAGATTCCCTTAAATTTTTGAGACCCTATTAATGCTGCAGGAGTTAACCCGACAGATTTTAAATCTCAAAATTTCTGTACCGAGCGTGGGAGATATCTCATTCTATGGTCGTCGGTTAGTTCGCTGAGCTAGGCAATTGGATAGCAAACGTTTCATCACCAATCGAGGTGGCATCATCAATGCGTTGTTAGGGAGCGTAGTAATGCAACACACCAACCCATCGCTACGCACCATTACACTTCCTAACAACGCACTGACGATGCCACATCGATTAGTGATGAAACGTTTGTAATCAAATTGCCCGGCCCAGCGAACAAACCAATGACCATCTACGCTACCTGAGCTACCAACGTTTTCCTCTATAGAATGTCATTCTATGCTTGTTCAGGGGAAGGCCTGAAAGCCCTATGATGGATTATACTTAGCAGTGGGCACCCAAAAAAATAACCAGGCCATCTGATAGAAACCAGAGTTTTGCACTGTAAAAAAGGACTGTTACGGCAACCCAAACTGTAATTGGCATGACGATTTTTCTGTCTTCATTTGAAACTGACTTCGAACACTACAGTAAGTACTGTTTTTTCTAAGTAAATAAGTTGCTCGTTCTTTGTTTTTCAGGTTTAGCTATTCAGTTCAACAGATGCAATAAAGTTACCTGCAGACCGAAAAAAGTCGGAACACCTATCAGTCACATCAAACACCAAAAAGGTTAGAAAGGAGCCAAACAGAATTCGGAGGTAAAGGCGCACGCAGTAATTTCCCATGGAACAGTGGGGGCGGTGAACGATTTGGAAGATTTGGAGTGGAGCGATTCAAAAAATATTTACCTGTCTCTGTCAGAAATACCCTCCGCCGAACGTACCAGTTAATTGGATGTACCAGGTTTTACATGCACTAATCTCATCAAATAGGTTTCCGTGGGTATTTCGCCCTCAAATGAAGCACCCCGTGAATAGTCCTCTTGGGTACCACTATTCTGCCCAAAATTACATTAGGAATCTGATAGAAACATTACTCTCGGATTTTTATGTTCCGTACCAATCAACAAATCTTTTGTGTTACTTTATCAGCAATGAGGTCCCAAATTACTTTCGTATATTTTATAGCTGTTTGGTACCATCTGTCTCCGGCATTTCATTCAACACAATAGGTCGCATATTATTTTTATGGTTTTATTCAACCAGTCAAATGATGTGCTTTACAGATTATGTCCTCAGCGTTTCCGAACGCATTCTCAACGGTCTGAATAGAAGTTACATTTGCATTTATTTAGTCCCAGTGCTGTCCCCTTTGTGGGGACGCTATAAGGGGTGCATTGTCCAGGAGAAATTCAAATTCAAGTTTGAAGTGATGGTGCATGTTTGTAAGTGCAGTTATCATGGGAAGGCATTTCTGATTCTAGTCAGAGGTTAGAGTTCTTCCTGGTTGACTGATTTCTAGTGTTTGCTGGCCAGGAGGGGATTGTCATCTGGGACGTGCAAGCCCGATATCTTGGACACTTAAGCTACCAGTCACTTGTGCTCGGTGCTGACTTGCGTCCTGACCAGCCAGGTCACTGACACGTGTTTTCCGTCATTCAGGTTTAAGGCAATTGGAAAACGCTTGGAGTCCACTATGAATTCTTCATATCAGAAGAATTTGTAAGATGAGCCTGAAATTCATCAACGGACAACGTGTCGTTTTTGATATAAAAGTTTCATCGGACCAAGTGACTACGTTAAATGTTTCTCCAAGCGCCTTGTGAACTCAAACAACGCTACATCCCCATCACCACTGTGATTTCAACTTCAGTACTGTTACAGGAGTGAGTCGTCGTAAGTCTAGGCTCAAAATGCCTCAATTTCCTGCCATCTTTGTGTGTTACTGTCCTAAAAATTCTTGGTCTTGTAATGCAGTGTAGATATATTAGTGGTGCAGTGTTCGGTTGTTGGTTTGACACTCCTGAAACCTACATGAATCGGCAGACCAGGAGTAATGTATTCATTGGATAGTCTCATAAATGCTCTCTGTCACTCAGATGTTCTGGATTTTTAGGAGGTATGGTTTTCCCCATTCAAAAAAATTATTTTCACTGCCGTCTGAATAACCTTTCCTTTTTAATTATTAATGAATTTGGTATTCCCAGGTTATCCGCGAAAACCCAGAATAACCCAGCAAATAATATGAAATCATTCCGTGTGCTCGGTTCTACCCTAAACAAATGTAATCGAGTCCAAAAATACCAGGTGAGTCTCTGTTGGGCAGGATAACTGCCCTAAACTAGCTGAAAGGTTTCGACAAATACACTCACCTGCAAATCAACTTGGTTATCACGGGAGACTCAACTGAATCTCTCGTTTATGATATTATTCAACTGAATGTGCTGCACAAAGGCCGCCTCATGTTTCAGTTGGCACGATATTCCAGANCGGTATCTGTGGGCGAATGAACTTGGAGCATTTCGATCCCACAGGCATTAGAGGCTGGTAGTGAGTCTTCCGTAATCATATCAGTGATGACTTTTAAGAGGAAAGGTGAAAGGGGACATCCTTGCCTGACACCACTTGGTGTGGTGAACTCAGGTGAGAGCTTCTAGTAGACCTTCACACGTCCGCGGGAGTTGGCCTTCAGCGGCTTACGGAGGGTCAAGAATTTATGGGAGACACTTTTGCTCCACAGACAATGTCATAGTGCCTGAAGGTCAAACAAAACTTCCAAGCCAAGGAAGGCAACAAATGTTGGTTGCTGGAACCATTGCCGCCGTTCTAGAATCCGTCAGAGGGTGAAAATATGATCGATTAATCCTCTTGCACGACGGAACCCAGCTTGGTTTTCACGGATCTGTCTCTCCCTTTGTTCAGCCAAGCTTTGAAGGATGATACCAGAGGGCACCCTCGATGACACAGTTACCAGACTGATGCCTCGGTGGTTTTCACACAGCGTTCGCGTGCCCTTTTAAGATAGGACTAACAGTCGACATGCCTCATTCTGCAGGCACTTCCTCTTCACTCTATATCGCACCAAAGAGCTTTGCTAGATGGGTCACCAGGGATTCTCCGCCCTCTTTGAACAGGGCTGGAAACAAGCGGTCCGGTCCTCGTGCCTTCTAACGTTTCAGTGCGGATATTCCGCACTTCATTTCTTCTTCCGACGGGCGATTAAGGTTTACTTTCCATTCACCCGTATGCACTATCTCCAGAGTTTGCGTTGCAGGGGGTCAGCTATACTGTTCCTCGAAGTATTTGGCCCATCTTTCCAGTCAACATTAATGAGCTGTTTTTTTCACTTATCGTTTCACTGACCGTTGCTTTCCTAGGGCCAATCGATCGTATCAGTTGATATAGAGCACGACTATTTCTGGGAGCAAAAGCCTTCTTCATCTTCTGGTCTTTCGTTATCCACGAAAGCTCTCGGTCTTTCCTTAGGCTCTTCAATATTTGGCCTTTGAGAGATTCGCGTGCGCCGTAGTGGTCGTTTCCTGCTGGTACGGATTTCCTGGCATCAATCAGGACTAGCGATCTCGACGAAATGCAGTAATCGTTTGGTCGCATAGGAGAAATCGGCCAACTAGTACTGAAAGGCGCTAACATAGCTCTTTTCACATTTTGCATGTTGTATTAACTTCTTCGCTACCAGTATAGTTTTGATTTACTGTAGAGTAGTTGGGCTAGCTCAGATCGATACTGCTCAGCTGTGGTAATTCTCCGAAGCTAGTGGATTGGGATGCTTCTTGCTGATTTGCGAGGGCCTGAAGGAAAACGAACTGTCAGGCGTACACCCACCATGGCGTGATCGAATTCAAGTTGTGTGCCCCAGAATGAACGGCAGTCTTGAATTGTGGCTGATGGCCACGAGATCCAAATGGGCACGGATGATTTGCAGCTGATAGCCGCCAGGTTACGCGATGCGAAGGTTTATGCTGAAAGTTCGTGCCGGAGCAGATACAGTTGATGAGACTGCTGGAGTCACTCTGCGCTGTCTGTGCGAAGAGCATCGACTCCGAACCGACCGCCCAAATCTGATTCCAAGGAGCTCAGACTTGAGCATTCATATCGCCCGCAAGTAACACAATGTCAGTGCTTCCTGTTTGACGAATGAGCCCGGATAACTCTCGATAGAAAGTATCCTTCTCAGCATCAGAACTGCAGTCCGTTGGGGCACAGGCCGACACTACAAACAGGCACCGCTTTTTATGCCGATAGGCGCTGAGCTTGATTGAGCTGGATAACCGGACGGCGCAATGATGACTGTTTACTGGGATCCAATTCAGCAAAGCGCTTTCAGCTCTGGGGCTGAGTGCAACTCCCACACAATACATTCCACGAGTCAATGGGGGGAGAAATGTCAAAGACCTGAGTCCGTCTGTTGTGAGATGCATAACCACGCTTTGGTCTTGTATACGTGATTCGGAGACACAGCATACATCAATTTTATGGGAGTACAAGGTTTCAGCGAGCATTACCTGTTTGCCAATTTGACATAGAGTACGGACGTTAGAAGTTCCTATATAGAAAGTATCTCATGGGTTGAGAAAGATGTTATTTTGTTTATTGTTAATAGGAAGCGGAGAACATAAGGCTCTTCGGTCAGACAACTGACAGTTAAATGACCCAGGGACGTTTGCTTGTGTGGTGGGAAGGGGTTGGGAAGGGACACTGGTGTAAACAGACCTGTGCTGACAAATGATACTTCCCGGTTGCCCAGGCCGGGTAAGGGGTTTTTGTTGAGGTACTCTACCTTGAGACTTTGACTCAAAAGTCCGACTCACAAGGCAGTGAGAGGATGTAGGCTTTTGTTCGAGAACCATTCCCCTAGCCTCCGACTCAAAAGTCTGACCCGTGAGGCAGCGGGTAGTAGGGTTTTCTTTGGGGACCTTTCCCGGAGCCGATGACTTAAATGTCTGACCTTCTCCGCTCCAGGGGGTTGGCCTAACCCGAGGGAGTAGGGAGTAGGGCATTACTGTCTCACCCCTGATGCGGCTGCTCACAGCAGGTGCCTTTTGAGCAGCACCGGACTCTTTGGTTTTAAAAGTACTTCGACCGCATTGAATAATGCGCCGGCGGTCACGGTCCACTGTTGGGCAATCGGGGTGTGCGGTTTTTATGACCGACCTTTTCTAACCCGTCCCTCCTCGGGGAAAGGCAGCATCGTTTCTTCCATAAATATGAACACTCCTACCTTCACACTCCTACCACAGAGGACAGTACGAATTTTCCACCGGACGCCTCGTAGCAGGATTACTCGTAGTACGAGGTCTCACAGCTCTTAGTCTGACTGCTCTCCTTTGGCTTTCCTGTCATTGTTGCACCTTGTGCATCAAATTTCCAGCCAGTGTTCCCCGCGAGATCATTGCAGCAATCAAGCCCGACCACCACATCAAGGTGGCAGCTTTGGGTCAGTTTGTTTTTCACTTGAGTATGCGCGCTGGAATGAGCTTCTCGAAAGAAATACTCTCAAAGCCAAAGTTGCGTTCTCTGTACGGATCGCATCCGACAAAGTCTAACCATGGTGAGGCCCCCTTCGGACCAATAGCAGGCGTGAAACAGGTGAAGGTCTACAAAATGCCTGCGAGTTAGGTTTTCTTTTTTTGCAGCGCGTCTAATAACCACCATGACTAATTTAATTGTTTTATTTCGCAACCGAGTCGAGGTGCGTTTCAGTGGTCTAGAAAGAAGAAAATCAAGGTCAGTGGGGATTGCTTTGCTCAAACAGGGCTCTCCGTTGTGTTTTACTTCCGGCGCGTTCGCGGTATTGTCCATACGATTAACTGACTATGCGTACTTTAGTCACCAGGCCCATTTTGTCAGACAGTCACGGTAGCGAAACTCAAGTCGCTGTTTTTATCCTATGAAATTTTCTATCTTATGTACACATGGTCATTCGGGCAACGCTACATTAACGGGGTGACCTGTGAACCTTGACTTCGTGCATTCATCTTTATGACCAGCATGGGCCCACAATGTCCCTGATATATTTCGAGATCAAGGACCTGCGACAACCAGATATGGTGGTTCCATCTCGTTAACTGTACTCTCAGGTCAATGTGCACGGATCAGTATAAAGTGCCTCCACGTTACGTTAATCTTGGACAGTTGCAAATGGAACGTGGTAAGTCCTTTATGAGATAAATTGTTTTGTAATCTAAGGTTTTATTGTTTTTTTATATCACTGAAAATTCACTGCTTGCTTGCCAACGGGTATTCCTCATGGGACAATTCTTTTCTTATTCTGAGAGATTTGTTACTCTTGAGAGGAATCCTACAGAAGAAGGCTTCAGGTTGGTCAATCTCATTTCCTCCAACAGGGGTTGCATAGCGGAGCCACTGCTATTGTAGACTAAAAAACACTTCAGATGCTTTGCCTTATGAAATATACTAAAATAATACAAGTCCCAGTCGATGCGAAGAGACCAACCTTAATCCAAACTTAATTCCAGTTGTCTTCAGTGTGAGGTGAGCAATACATTCCTTCCACTATCTGGAGCAAGTATGGGGGCTTTACCAAAGAATCAACCCATTTAAAAATAATTCCTTACTTGAGAGTATGAATTCCTCCTTTCCCAATGTTTTGTTCTGGTGAGTTTCTTATAAGGTGAACATCGTGTAGGATGGAACGCCGCATGGAAAATCAGTCCATAAATAGAGCTTAGGTTGGATTATTTTGTTCATCCATATTGACAATACATGAGTACCATGGTCTGAAAAGAACGAAACGGCCGCTCAAACGTCCTGGTTAGTGTGATATTAAATCAGACGTCCACAAAAGTCATCATATGAAAGTCACATCCTTATCCAGCCTGGGTGACCGAGCCGACATATTTGTAGACTACCGTTTTGATGACCCGCGTTTGGCACCAAAACGGGCGTCTTTCAGTCTGGTGCCAATCCGCAAAAATGATCGAAAATTTGTTACAGAAATAGAGACTTCGAAGAAACATGTTTAAACTTTATATGGACCTAATACACTAATCATAAGGTTGCTGAAACCTCTTTGACAGCCCACGACCAGTTTCGCCCTTCTTGGGGATCACCAGGTAGGCGCAGTCCCCGAGATTCCGTTAGCCTTATGGTCTACTTGAACCCAAATTGCTCGAACTCAGCGAAATACACTCATTCGCGTTTTACGCAACTGAATTTGCAGCACCAGGCCGCCTCATGTTTTAGTTGACACGATATTCGAGTTTGTGTCACAGTATGACAAGAGTTGTCTACGGTATGGAGTAATGCACTTGTCATGTTGTGGAATAAATGTAGCTCGAATGAGCTGCTTGTTTGTTGGTCTGTTCGCCGAGCTTGACAGCTGAATTGCAAACGTTTCATCAGCAATCGAGGTGACATCGTCAGTCGGGGTTGAGTGGATGAATTCCTCCTCTTCTACCTGTGCTTCTGCCTGTGCGCTGGTCAGCTTTACGGCAGTTAATCACCAGTGTTAAACACTGATGTTATGCTGTCAATGACGATGATGATGACTGGTCAGTTTAAGGGTCATTGATGATAGAAGTAGCATGTGAGTGGTCAGCATTGAATGACGTAGTGAGTTCGTTGGAATTTTACAGACTTATCTTCATATCAGCTCGAGGAACAGATTACAAATATGTTTAGTGTTAAATGTGTAGCCTCAGCAACGCCCCAATTCTCACAACATTTGCATTCACTGTTGCTCTTTACATGAAACGTCTAATTGAGATTCGCTGACAAAATCTACAAACAGAAGGATAGTTTCATGGGAGACTCTACTGCATCTCTCGTTTGTGAGTCTCCAATGAGAACCAAATTGATTTGCAAACGAATGTAATTGTCGAAATCAGTCTAATTTGGGTTGAAGTAGAACATGAGGTTGACGGAATCTCGTGGACTCTGTCTACTTGATGAGCCCCAAAAATGGCGAAGCCGGTCGTGGGCTGTCGAAGAGTTTAAGCAAACTTGTGAGTGGTTTCCTTTATGAAAATATACTGCGATATCTGGAATATCGTGCCAACTGAAACATGAGGCGGCCTTTGTGCAGCACATTCAGTTGAATAATATCAAGAACAAGAGATTCACTTGAGTCTTCCGTGAAAACCAAATTGATTTGCAAATGAGTGTATATGTCGATACAGTGAGTGCTTTTAATTCAGTTCACTCAAATATGGCCTTGTCTGTCGGACACGAAATTGCTCTTGAATGTTAGCATGGGCACGGGAGAAGAGGTACAGCGAAGTGTACATCGTAAATATAACTGGACTAATTAGTATGTGCACTTAGAGAATTTTACCCCCTTAAAACTGAAAAGAAATTCCACCAGATGTGTCACTGAATTGGAAAAAATTTCTTCTAGTGAACGTTCACCACAAGAACTAGCTTTCCAGATTGGTTACGTAATCCGCTTCCTACTAGGGACAATAGAATCTGTGAAAGTAAGGCAGAGAATTAAATCGGTACACAAGAAATGGGTAGATGTAAGTAACATATATGAGGGAAATCAATCGCTGAATTGACTCCCAGGGGATTAAATTTATGGTCTGCATTTACGGTGTCGAAACTATGTTTGAGTCACAGTTCTTTCGCATTAGCAGTTTGTGTCTGAAAGACAAATTACCAGCCGCTATCACTAGCTCTGTTGTGTACTGCTTCGCTGGCTCGCATCGAAAGTTGTATGCTGGCCGTACGATGAAGCGTCTGTCTATGGGATACGTGAACACACCTTCTATTTGTTGACTGGTAGGAAATGTGGATCCGGCTCGATGGCTACCACTTTACACTCAGCCGAAAGCATTCATATAATATATAATGGTCGAGCCGTTCGCATCATCTGGCTATTGTCTGTCAGTCAGTCACAATCTGTGAGAATCCGACTGCTACCTGTAGCGGAGGCAATCACAATCTGATCTCACATCCCTGACCTTTACTCTCAAAAGAAATCTGTGCATGTATTGAACATGCGCTGGCCAACAGTCAATCATATTCCCCGACTCTTTTGACCTTGTGTTCCCTCATTGGAGTCTGCATCGGAGGCTGTCTGTATTCGTCATATAAATTGTGGTGTATTGGTCAGATGACCAGTAGCAGAAAAGAAGCTCTGTTAGCTGTCATAGAAATCAGTTCTTTTTTTGCATAAGTAAACCAAATTGAACACAGCATGTATCACAATGGATATCTCAGCAGTTGGTTCAGTTCACTAAACCGACTGCTATTTGCAGCTCCCTGATAAGGTTATTGCTTTGCAGTCGTATGCCGCACTACTTTTATTGTCTACTACCTAAGAGGTAAGAATTTCATTGAGAGAATGATGTTATCCGGTCTTAAAATATGTTAGGAACCGCTTGAAAAACCGTTTGAAGTTTTTTGCGCACATTCCATTCAGTGCCAAAGCAATGTTTCCAGAATTCAGCAGTTAAAGAGAGAACATACTAACCCACTGATGTTACCTGTAGTATACATATTAAGCGTCTGTCGATAGTGTCTTTTCGCCAGTGTGATATGTACTCAGAACCACCATCATAGGTGTATTAGAGTCCGGTTGACTGTTTTAAACATTTGACACAACTTAGATGCAAGATTCGGGTTCATGCAGCTCCGGGGCGACATGAGTGTACTATACAGTGATATATACAACAGCTATACAACTATAACATCACAAACCTTATTTGAGGATGATAGTTAGGGAAAGGTTAGTCATCTTTCGAAGGATGACCTTTGAGACCTAGATTGGATTTCGAGATGCACGATTTAGATGACTCCGTAACTGACTCATACGTCGGACATTCGAATGGTGCATGGAAGAAACACACCATCCCACAACAACGAAAGAGAAAGGTCGTCCTTCCTAGGAAGTCAGTTACACCATACAAAAATACACTCCAAAGGAACTTTTTTGCTTAATTCTTTTTCTGTCTGAATGTACTGACTTCCATACCAGGAATCCGATGCAATTACCTCTAGTTGCGTGCAACATAGATTGCCTTCTGTAATACTTTCTCCACTGCGGTACCATCTGGCTATATTTGGGGGCGACTCAATGCATCACATTCAAAATCACTTTTTCTCGTGAAATTTGCTATTCACCTTACTTTTACAGAAAAAGGTGGGCCAATGTAAGGCCCGAATTGTTTACATCGAACGGGGAACTATGGAGGTTTGTCCGGTTCTTTCCATTTATAAAACGTAAGCACACCTTTTTTATGACAAAAACTGGCGTTTCAGTCGGGCGCATTAACTCTCCAATCCTCTTCGCGCGTACTGCTAGCTTTCGTCCTTCAGCTCAAATTTGCTTATTCCTGGCTCCGAGTTTTTATATCTCATTTTGTAGTCAAAAAACCCATAAAATACATAATACCTGCTAAGCCATTACAGTTTTGGTATGTTATGTTGTGATATTTTTTATAATCTAAAGAGCTCTCGGAGTGTACAAAGTTAAAAAAGTTGCTGTTGACGGGACGGAATACGCAACCTGCCCCAGTTTTGTACGCAAAATGTGGCGATTTTGGGTTATGCCCACGCACTGTAGACTTATTTGTTAGTATCTGTAATCAAAAGCCCACGCCAAGCCAAATTCAATTTTCGCAATATAACTACAGCGGCTCGAGGAATATATCTTTCATTATTGAAGATGTTTTGGAAATTTCGAACTCAACCGATTAGAATTCCCCCGAAACAAATTAACATTTATGGAGAGCTAATCCTTTTGGATCACGTATTACTTTCATCGCGTTTATGTGTGATCGGAATTCACACGGAACAAATTGACTATTGATACTATTTTTAGTTTTAATTGAATGCAATCCAATTGTCAAACTAGGCGAACAAATCACCAACCAAGCAGAGCATCCGGGGCATTTTCCGTCGGACGTTAGTGATTCCGTCATAGGTACAGACGATTGTGTTATAACAAAATGTCTGCGAAACACGGCATGAAAATCATTTGAGATATGCAAATGTCGACTGATCGATAAAGGTCACCCAAATCTCGGTTATCCAGTTATCCAAAACTGTTATTCGACGTGCGATGATGTGTTTTTCGAATACGTCAGGTCATTGTGAAATGAAACAAGTTCGATACACTTATTGATTCGTACATTTCCTGACAGGAAGAACTGGCAGCTACAGAATAGTTAGCTGTTAACTGTTAGCCGTTGGTTGTTCCCCTCGTCTGCTGAGGTAGTGCACTGAAGACAGGTGAACGTGCGACTGGAGGTTGAATAACTAAGTCTGTTCGGGGAAAGCTGATGTTCTTCACTCGTCACTCATATCCAAACGGATAGGTGAATCGGGCGGATTACTTCTGACTCTAGGTTCAGCGAAATGTTTGATGAAACTAATCAGTTTGGGATGATTTCACACCAAAATAGTCACCACATCATTTTCTTCCGATATTTCTTTTGGGAATGAGAAAATTTGGAGAATGGTGGTCACTTCCAGAGTCACTAATAACGAGGAACTCCGTGGCCATGAAAATGGAGAATATTGCCGAGCAGCAATAGGAACAAGGGAGATTCAGCTGAACCTGTGGCATTTTTTGAGTAAGACTAATTATTCATTCTCAGGTCGATTTTTCACACCACAGATAATCGAAGCAAATCGATGGAAGCTTAATAATGCGAAAAACGCATCAAGTAACCTTGCGTAAATTTTCGATAAGAAGAGGCGTACCAAACGAAGTCACGTGAGTAAAGACCCAGATGGATTCTTGCTTAAAATGGATCCCTGTATTCGGTATACTGGCTAATTAGTTAGTTTCTGACTTTTGGCGTGACAAAACAACATTTTTCGGAACAAGTCGTTCTCACTGCCTGCCAACTCGGCGAAAAATGACCTTCTCCCAGTCCAACCACTTGGTTACGCACTGGCACTCTTCTCTCTAAACTCCTCGCTGAGTTAAGTAGCAGATTAAAGGCTTCCTTCTGTATCCACGAAACCATCTTCATAAGCTTGTGGTAAACAAGAAAAAACACCAATATTCTGAGCAAGATACCAGCGCATGTCACTGAGGTGCTTGGAATAGACGCTGACATAGAAATGGTTTTCGATTACCACAGTTTCCAGTTCTATACCAGCTTTAGCCACCCGATGCACTCAGCATCAAGCAACAGTTTCAGTGTATCAGATGACACAGTGGAAGACACCTTACAGATTCAGCTATCCGGAATAACTACCTTCATTATCATTCAGCTCTTCATCATTGTGCAGATTCCCTTAAATTTTTGAAGCCCTATTAATGCTGCAGGAGTTAACCCGACAGATTTTAAATCCCAAATTTTCTGTACCGAGCGTGGGAAATATCTCATTCTATGGTCGTCGGTTAGTTCGCTGAGCTAGGCAATTGGATAGCAAACGTTTCATCACCAATCGAAGTGGCATCATCAATGCGTTGTTAGGGAGCGTAGTAATGCAACACACCAACCCATCGCTACGCACCATTACACTTCCTAACAACGCACTGACGATGTCACATCGATTAGTGATGAAACGTTTGCAATCAAATTGCCCGGCCCAGCGAACAAACCAATGACCATCTACGCTACCTGAGCTACCAACGTTTTCCTCTATAGAATGCCATTCTATGCTTGTTCAGGGGAAGGCCTGAAAGCCCTATGATGGATTATACTTAGCAGTGGGCTCCCAAAAAAATAACCAGGCCATCTGATAGAAACCAGAGTTTTGCACTGTAAAAAAGGACTGTTACGGCAACCCAAACTGTAATTGGCATGACGATTTTTCTGTCTTCATTTGAAAGTGACTTCGAACACTACAGTAAGTACTGTTTTTTCTAAGTAACTAAGTTGCTCGTTCTTTGTTTTTCAGGTTTAGCTATTCAGTTCAACAGATGCAATAAAGTTACCTGCAGACCGAAAAAAAGTCGGAACACCTATCAGTCACATCAAACACCAAAAAGGTTAGAAAGGAGCCAAACAGAATTCGGAGGTAAAGGCGCACGCAGTAATTTCCCATGGAACAGTGGGGGCGGTGAACGATTTGGAAGATTTGGAGCGGAGCGATTCAAAAAATATTTACCTGTCTCTGTCAGAAATACCCTCCGCCGAACGTACCAGTTAATTGGATGTACCAGGTTTTACATACACTAATCTCATCAAATAGGTTTCCGTGGGTATTTCGCCCTCAAATGAAGCACCCCGTGAATAGTCCTCATGGGTACCACTATTCTGCCCAAAATTACATTAGGAATCTGATAGAAACGTTACTCCCGGATTTTTATGTTCCGTACCAATCAACAAATCTTTTGTGTTACTTTATCAGCAATGAGGTCCCAAATTACTTTCGTATATTTTGTAGCTGTTTGGTACCATCTGTCTCCGGCATTTCATTCAACACAATAGGTCGCATATTATTTTTATGGTTTTCTTCAACCAGTCAAATGATGTGCTTTACAGGTTATGTCCTCAGCGTTTCAGAACGCATTCTCAACGGTCTGAATAGAAGTTACATTTGCATTTATTTAGTCCCAGTGCTGTCCCCTTTGTGGGGACGCTATAAGGGGTGCATTGTCCAGGAGAAATTCAAATTCAAGTTTGAAGTGATGGCGCATGTTTGTAAGTGCAGTTATCACGGGAAGACATTTCTGATTCTAGTCAGAGGTTAGAGTTCTTCCTGGTTGACTGATTTCTAGTGTTTGCTGGCCAGGAGGGGATTGTCATCTGGGACGTGCAAGCCCGACATCTTGGACACTTAAGCTACCAGTCACTTGTGCTCGGTGCTGACTTGCGTCCTGACGAGCCAGGTCACTGACACGTGTTTTCCGTCATTCAGGTTTAAGGCAATTGGAAAACGCTTGGAGTCCACTATGAATTCTTCATATCAGAAGAATTTGTAAGATGAGCCTGAAATTCATCAACGGACAACGTGTCGTTTTTGATATAAAAGTTTCATCGGACCAAGTGACTACGTTAAATGTTTCTCCAAGCGCCTTGTGAACTCAAACAACGCTACATCCCCATCACCACTGTGATTTCAACTTCAGTACTGTTACAGGAGTGAGTCGTCGTAAGTCTAGGCTCAAAATGCCTCAATTTCCTGCCATCTTTGTGTGTTACTGTCCTAAAAATTCTTGGTCTTGTAATGCAGTGTAGATATATTAGTGGTGCAGTGTTCGGTTGTTGGTTTGACACTCCTGAAACCTACATGAATCGGCAGACCAGGGGTAATGTATTCATTGGATAGCCTCATAAATGCTCTCTGTCACTCAGATGTTCTGGATTTTTAGGAGGTATGGTTTTCCCCATTCAAAAAAATTATTTTCACTGCCGTCTGAATAACCTTTCCTTTTTAATTATTAATGAATTTGGTATTCCCAGGTTATCCGCGAAAACCCAGAATAACCCAGCAAATAATATGAAATCATTCCGTGTGCTCGGTTCTACCCTAAACAAATGTAAACGAGTCCAAAAATACCAGGTGAGTCTCTGTTGGGCAGGATAACTGCCCTAAACTAGCTGAAAGGTTTCGACAAATACACTCACCTGCAAATCAACTTGGTTATCACGGGAGACTCAACTGAATCTCTCGTTTATGATATTATTCAACTGAATGTGCTGCACAAAGGCCGCCTCATGTTTCAGTTGGCACGATATTCCAGAACACGCAGTATATTTTCATAAAGGAAACCACTCACAAGTTTGCTTAAACTCTTCGACAGCCCACGACCGGCTTCGCCATTTTTGGGGCTCATCAAGTAGACAGAGTCCACGAGATTCCGTCAACCTCATGTTCTACTTGAAACCAAATTGCACTGAATATCATAAACGAACGATTCAGTTGAATCTTCCGGTGTATTTGTCGAAAGAAGAAAGTCTCTTATTCGTAGCAATTCACTGGGGTAGTGTGACATTATATCAGAGTCCATAAGAATCATAATGTGAAAGTCACATCCTTATCCAGCCTGGGTGACCGAGCCGACATTTGTAGATTACTGTTTTGATGACTCGCGTTTGGCACCAAAACGGGCGTCTCTCAGTCTGCTGCCGGTCCGCAAAAATTATCGAAAAGTTGTTTTAGAAATAGAGTCTTCGAAGAAATATGTTCAAACTTTATATACACCTGACACATTACTCAAAAGGTTGCTGGAACCTCTTCGAAAGCCCACGACCAGTTTTGACTTTTGTCGGGCTCATCAGGTGGCCGCCGTTTCCGAGTTTCCGTCAACCTTATGGTCTACTTGAACCCAAATTGCACGGAATTAGCGAAATACACTCATTCGCATACCAGTTCGGTTTTTTGACGGTAGACGCACCTGGAACCCAGCTGAATCTCTCGTCTTTGGTATCTTTTAGCAACTGAATGTTCTGCACCAGGCCGCCTCATGTTTTAGTTGACACGATATTCGAGTTTGTGTCACAGTATGACAAGAGTTGTCTACGGTATGGAGTAATGCACTTGTCATGTTGTGGAATAAATGTAGCTCGAATGAGCTGCTTGTTTGTTGGTCTGTTCGCCGAGCTTGGCAGTCGGATCGCAAACTTTTCATCAGCAATCGAGGTGGCATCGTCAGTGCGGGGTTGAGTGGATGGATTCCTGCTCTTCTGTCTGTGCACTGATCGGTTTTACGGCAGCGAATCTCCAGTGTTACACACTGATGTTTTGCTGTCGATGATAATGATGATGATGATGACTGGTCAGTTTAAGGGTTATTGGTGATAGAATTAGCAGGTGAGTGGTCAGCATTGAATGACGTAGTGAGTTCGTTGGAATTTTACAGACTTATCTTCATATCAGCTCGAAGAACAGATTACAAATATGTTTAGTGTTAAATGTGTAGCCTCAGCAACGCCCCAATTCTCACAACATTTGCATTCACTGTTGCTCTTTACATGAAACGTCTAATTGAGATTCGCTGACAAAATCTGCCAACAGAAGGATAGTTTCATGGGAGACTCCACTGCATCTCTCGTTTGTAAGTCTCCAGTCAAAACCAAATTGATTTGCAAACGAATGTAATTGTCGAAATCAGTCTAATTTGGGTTGAAGTAGAACATGAGGTTGACGGAATCTCGGAGACTGCGCCTATCTGATGAGCTTTAAGAAGGGCGAAGCCGGTAGTGGGCTATCGAAGTGTTTTCAGGAAGCTTGTGAGTAGTTTCCAGGTGAAATGCTGTTTATCAGTGGAGGGTGATATGCCAGGAAATATATTTCACATCTTGTGAATAACCTGATATGCAGTGTTATCAAAAATACGAATCATCGTCGCAGTGCAGTGTTCCAGACATCGATTATAAGGCACAGCCAATCACATTAACTCACGAGAACCTTGAACCGTACAGTAATTCAGTGTACAGATCTAAAGAGATCTTGCTGACACACCCTCCGTCTGCCCTCTGGTAACCTGGCTGTCTACTCACTACGCCTAAAGAAACAAAACTTTGCCTAGTCATAAATCCACTCAGTGTTTACCAGATGTTCTGAAACGCTGGCTTCTTTATCGGATTCAAGCTTTGCCCACTGATAACCAAATCCTTTGTCTCATATTATTCACTCTTCAAAAGCGTCCATCTGATTTAACGGGTGAGGGAATAACCGGGCACAACCCTCTTAGAAATGTCTTCAGAACAATCTGACAAGCCCACTCCACCCTGTTTTGTGGAGTGAATCAGTCAGTTTGCTGAATAGCCGGCCAAAGCCTTGTGGGAGAAGAGAGTCAGACCGGACAAAGTCTCACTAATGATACGCGCTGTCAGCCAGCTGTCTTATCTGACGCAGCCCAAATCATCTCTCCCTTTGGAACTTGATATTAAATTTCATATCACTTGATCTCAGTTTGTTGGCGGATATCACTGACAGTGGTGTGTCAGCGCACAACGACAACTGGACAAGCGTGTCAGTAGAAAGTAATCGACTTCGAATTTTGTTCGAAAAATTTGCCAAGTTGCTGTCCATGGATAATGCATTAATTAACTGAAGTTTTGGTCAACTAAAATAGATTTTACAGGTGGTCACGATCCAGCCACACATGTGGCTCCTCTCTGATCACAAGTGCAGCTCTTTCTGTAAGAACAGGTAAGTAAATGCGACGTATACACTCATCTGCATACCAAGTTGGTTTTGACGGGAGACTCACCTGGAACCCAGCTGAATCGCTCGTTTATGATGTTTATAAGCAACTGAATGTGCTGCACCAGGCTACCTCATTTTTCAGTTGGTACGATACTCGAGATTTCGCGATACATGGTACAGACATAATGCACTACCCAAAGAGTTTGCAGCAACCTTGTGTAGTGCATTACGTCTATATACTGTATCGCCATTCCTCGAATATCGTACCAACTGATACATGAGGTGGCCTGGTGCATCACATTGAATTGCTTAATAACATCATAAACGAGTGATTCAGCTGGGTTCCAGTTGAGTCTCCCACCAAAACCAAATTTGTATGAAAATGAGTGCATTTCGTCTAATGCGTTTTGTTTTTGTTAACCCGGTTGTAATTTTTCGGTCAAGTAGATGGCTGTGGTTTGTTACTATGGTACCTAACCACCGTTGTTTGCATGTTAGTCGCAGGGCATCCAGATTTGCGCAGCACTTGAACTGACACAACTTCAACATAACGTCAGCTTATGTAGTCAGCAGAGCCTATTCGCACGATGAAACGGCGACGATCAGAGCAACTCGGTTTTTTCTGCGTCAGCTGACAGGATGATGTGGCCGATCAGCCAAGAGGAGCGGAGGGATGACTATAAGTGAATCAAATAAAGTAAACTGAAGCTTAATCAGGTGATTAGTTTTGTGTTCACTGTTACGATTTCTGTTGAGAAGATGGGATTTCTGGATGCAATAAAATCGACCAGAAAGCAGATATTCTAAAAGAGTTATCGCACTCAGGATTCACTGAGAATTTTGTGGGTCAGTTTTGGAAGCAGTTCACAGGACCATTCAGAACTCTATAGTTCGAAAAGAACTGCTTCAACAACACACTTCAGTTAGTGTGTCAACCAGGAGATCCCACACAAAAGTCGCCGAAATTTTTCGTCGACTGTCATCCGTGACAGTTATCAACAATTATCAACAATTATCAACAGTTTCAAACGAGATTCATGATGAGATCTCTTTCATAGAGTGTTGTTGTGCGGGAAAGCTATGCAGACCGTTGCCAAAATGAGATGGCGTAAAATATCTGTACCCGATTTTGGGAGGAGTGGCATGATATGAACGTCTACAATCTAAGTGTTTTTATCATTGGCGCCGATAGTGTACAGAGGTACTTGGGGCGGAAGGAACTGCCAAAAAACGTTGATGGATTTCGCAAAACCAGCCCAACAATATTAGGCAGCTGCGACCAAAAAAGTCACCAAAAAGTCACAATATTTGTTAGAAAGAGAGCTTAAGGCAGCCAGTGGTGACGGGATGTCCAACTTCTAATAGGTCTGTCAGTCTTTGGAAGTATGGTTATCCAAAAAAACACGCATATTCGCAGACAGTGTTACTTTGCACGGTTTTCAGGGTAATTTTTCAATGTCCAATTAATAACCTTTACACAAAATGCATGTCCATTATCCAGCCGATGGACCAGTGGGTTATCTAACCCCTCAAATGCAACTTCGAGGAATTTTGCTCGAATTTGAAATTAGTCGCGTATAAAACAGGGTTTTTGGATATAACACTACACCAATTGTATGACTGCTGTAAATCTCCCTCCAGGCCACAACCGGTTTCGTCCTCCTTGGAGCTCCTCTGATAGGCGTGGCCCCCGATTTTTTATCAACCTTATGTTTTACTTAAACCTCAAGTTGAATGCAGTCAGCGAAATACGCTCATTTGTAAATCTCACAGGTTTTTTCGTGAGAATTACCCCGGGTTTTGTTGAGAGACTCAAATGAATCCGAACTGAATCTCTCCGAAAAACCGGTCATGAACCATTGAAAAGTTCACTAGCCTTATGGATAGTACATTCTCTTACGGAAACACACTGCGATATCTCCAATATCGTGATAGCTCAAGCACAAGGCAATTTTTGTGTAGCATATTCAATTGGAAAAATCTCCGAAACAAGAGATTTTAGCTGGGATTCATCTTAGTGTTTCGTCAACAACAATACCAACTTACTTTGCAGCTGACGGCAATTCGTCACTTGTTGAGGAATTGTGCACCACATGAAGATGTTGTAAGTGACGCAGTTTAATAATCAGACCTATAGTGTCGTTCATTCCGATTCACTACTAAGTGCCTTCAGTGAATTGGGGTTTATATTGCCCGAATATATTGATCTAGGAGATAATTAGGAAATTTAAAAATGCTGGGCATTTTATTTCGCACAGCAGTTTGACATTGGCCGAAAGGAAGCGAGTTCCAGGAGAATAATCCAATTTGTGTCTAGTCTTCAGGATGTGGTTAAAAAAAACAACTTTTGCACAAAAAGCAACAAGTTCGTTTTTCAAGGAGGAGAAGGAGGATAAAGACGATGAGAAAGACACAACGATCGATGCTTCAAGGGCATTCAGCCCTTGAAGATGTGTTGCGGTCAAACATAGTTTGACATATTGAAGGCTAATAAAATGAACTTTGAACTATTTCTGAGGGAAGTGGTGGCAGTTGCATGAACTGTACCACACGAAGGCCGCTTCGTGTTTTAGTCAGTATGTTTTCTTTGTGTAAATTATTGTATAAAACGTTGATGAAAACCCGGCGTATACAGGAGGTTCTGTTGTCTGTAATTAACATCAAAGTAGTTCGAAAGTAAGGTTATTTTTCCAGTTGCGCCCAGTTTAGTTTCAAGTAGAACGCAAAGCCGCCCGAATTACATAGTTTACTTCCACCTAATGGCCCCAAGGGGGATGAAATCGGCAGTGGGCTGTCGAGCAGTTTTCACTAACCTTATGACTAGTGGCATGAATCAATAAAATATCCTTTTGTATCCGTCACAGTTCCATGAACAAGATTAGGGTTGAATGCAACGACTGCTCTGACAGCACAAATTATTTGCGGTGAGAAGTCCCGAGGGGACAACCGCTTTTTGTAAACAGTAGCTATCGAAGAGACAAAACTTTTGTCAGTTAAAGTGAAACGTCATTAGTCTTTGATTTAAAGTGAAATATTGTCTGACGTATCTGATTAATAAATAAGCCATGCACTGATGGCAGTCGTTTGCGACACCCACCTTGGCATTCGCAGGTTTTCTATTAAACTTTCTACAAAATGAACGCTTGCCCCTGTCGTAACATTTTCAGCCAACGGGGACTATTTATAAAATCTGAAATATTTAGCCGAAAGCTGAGGTTGCTGTTGTAGCAGGTTAGCGGTAACTGGGTGATTTCTACTGTGAAAATGTCAACATTTTCAGTTTATATGTTCGATAAGCAATCAACAGTGTTTGCACTTTGAACAAATATCCCACAGGCTATCCCAAACTCATTTTGGTTTCGACCTACTGTGGCAGGAATATTGTCAACAGTAACCTACCTGCTTTGAATTCTCGGAAATGGATAAAGAAGACTAGCTTCATATCAGGGAAATATCAATTTATTAACGCAAAACCATGGATTTTTATTAGATTATGAAAAGCATTGTTGCATTCTCCATTGGATGTTCATATACTTTCCTTTGTGATTGGCCGTGCTGTACTCGCAGCCGGTTGTTTTAACTGTAGTATTGACTAGAACTATTGAACGTTGCTAATCAGATAGTCGAAGCTTGAGTGCGCTTTTAGCTGATTGGCTGGAGGATGGTTTCTCAAATCCGTCTCCCGATTGGCCGACTGTGTTGTGAGCTAGTAGTGCACTGGTTTGATCTCCGGTTCTACATAAACTAGTGATCCTCTTCCTGGCTAAACACTACAGACAACGGCCTTCAAAATCACTTGTATAATCGCTTTCTGATGAACCTTAAGTACTCCTCGGAGAATGCGCCTGCCTGATGAGCCCCAAAAAGGGCGAAACCGGTCGTGGGCTGTCGAAGAATTTTCAGCAACCTTATGAGTAGTACATTGCGCTTAAGTACTCCTATTTGGCGATAATGCGGAATATGGGTAGTTTGGGTGCGCAACTTGGTTGTTTGTTTGTCCGCCAATCCAGATGTCAACCTTGGCGAACGAACCAACAACCAAACTCCAATTTGGCTTATTTTCTCGATATGCTGTTATAGTCCAAATGTTTTGCCTATTTTGTTTAATTTTCCCAAGGTTTTTTTTACAACCACGTGCCAGTTACTTACCTTGCATCATGATAGGCTTATTCGCAAAGTAATCCAAGACTCCGCAAACTTAGCAATCACAAATCAGCTTACCATTTTGGTGTAGCTGCGTGGGCCAACTTCAGACCAGCTCAGAACCAACTTCCGGCCAAATTTTACTGTGGATTTACTCTACAACGACTTTTCCTCCAAGCTAACTAATTTTTCCAGTTTCATTATTTTCTCTGAATTGTTTAAACAATGAGTTCTCACCAGCCTGGTGGTACTAGATGAAATAAGTCGATTCACATGACAACAACTACACTGTTCCTGATCTAAGAGTGAGGTATAGGCACAGCAATTCTATCAGCTTGTCGAATTTGATTTCAAAATGGTATGTGTGTAGTTACGTTATCAAGTCCTTCGAGAAGCATAACAACGGAAAAGCAGCGTATATTAAACGCAAAGTTACTTATGAATAATGTTGATCTTATATGCGGCTTCCAGCATACAAATGAAATGCAAATTAATGTTGGTACTTGCAACCGTGGCGGTAAGTTTCAAGTGAACGTACATCCAATTTTTTTCAAAAACGTTTGCTCACAGAAGCACAAAGTTCCACACAAAACTATCATCACATCACAAGCAAATTTCTCAAACTGAACATTATCCCTTCCCACAAAGTTTGATGAAATTCACAAAGAATTTGCTCCCAGTGTTTCTGCTTTGGCATCATTCGAATGCGAATCAATAAGGTCTCAAGGTGCTCTTAAATTTGCATCTAAAAAGAATTAGGAAAAAACTCGCATCACTTGTGAATTGGTATAGAATATGCTCTTGAAATTACTTGTGCAATCCCCCCTGAAATTCACGACAGCATCGAAGGTACTTGAGGCCTATAGCTTGCGACTGTTCTCCGTAAGAAACATTTTCCCTCACAGCCGCTTTACTCTCTGAGAAAACATTGAAGCAGATCTTCCGGGGGACTCCAAATTTTGCTGACCTTAGCAACTTGTAATATCTGCTGATTTAGTAGGTCAAATAAGGTTCTGACAAAAAACTATTGTGCTTCGTCTCTTTCTGCTGGTATGATTTTAGTTTCACCACATGGCTTGTGAAATGGGAGTAGGCAAATAAATCTGAGCCACCTAATAGCAGTGGGATTGAGGAAGTGGCGAAGACCAGCATAAACCTTGAAGGAGGCTACCCGTAATGTTACGGAAAACTCTTCGACGACCCGCGGTCGGCTGCGTCCTACTCGACGCCTGGTCCCAGAGTTTCCGTCAAATTTATGTTCTACTTAAACCCAAGTCGGACGGAATTCGTCAATTGCTCTCATTTGCACATTAATTTCTGTTTAAAGGGAGACCTAACTGAATGGCATATAATGGACAAATGAGTGTTTCGCGATTTTCGCGAAATTGGGGTTCATGTGGAACATACCGTCGGGACCGCGCCTACCTGATGAGCCCTAAGAAGGGCGACTGGTGGAAGAGTTTCCAGCAAACTTATTAATAGTATTATACTCCTAATTAATGTGTTACAATATCTGAAATATCCTACCGATTGAAACATTGGGCGGTCTTTGTGCAGCATACTCAGCTGGAGAATACCAAAAACCAGAGTTTCGGCTGGGACGCAGATGAGTTTCCTGTTAAAAACAAATTACTATGCAAGTGGATGTATTTCAGAACAAACCTATTCGAGGAAGATTTTAAGCTGCGGCTTATGTTTTCGGATAATGCCCAGTAGGGTTCCTGCAATTAAATGGACAGCCAGATTGTTTCCATAGAGGGTTTATTGCCGCATGACCTAACGCGCAAGTAGTTGACGCAGTAAATCGCGCTCTTCTAGCCGGTATTTAATTTGTCTCACTAAGCTCTTTCCCCAACCTGGCATTTTTATTTCTCAAATCAGAGCAACACACCGAAACTCCAAAATTTGACAAGCCAAACCGTATTTCTGCGATGATGTCTCTTCCCGCTGCTGTTTTGTGCATGATGAGAATGGATAACGGCGCTTCCATAACATGAAGTTCGGGACCTACTGCAGAGACGAACGTCAGAAGTTTCAGGGTACTCAGTATATCATAGATTTAATAAGTACCAATGGTTGGCACTGAAGTAGTTGAGCCATGCCGACTGTTTATATCACTGGCTTCTTCTTACAATAGCCTGTAAATTAGCGTGCTCAGGACACAGCTGCCTCTTATTTCACCATGCGGTTTATGGCGGTGTACCTGAGGATGTGATTCTCCGGATTTTAGCCTCAGGAATGCTCAGTTAGCCTTCAGCCTGTTACCCAAACTACCTAACGCACATACGTACAAATAATACAACGGGTCTTTCGTCCATTTCATTGATATTCTAGCCCCTATTCGGTCTGCTTACTGCAATGCATGTTAATCACGAGCACTTTCGAAAGACTCATCTCTTTCATCTTCATGTTGGAAAGACGGTGTGACGCAACCTACATGCAAAAGCTTTTTCAGTCTCTAAACGATAGACAGGAATCTAACGAAATTTCTTAGTTTTTTATTGCTTCGACAAAGTATTTCAGCCTAACCTTTCATTCCAGTAGTTTCGATAGGCATTGCGAGCCAAATAAATAATCGCCAAATAGGGTGTGCTTCCATCCAACCAAACAACAGTTCCAATACGCGTGATCTGTGTTTGTTGGCTAAGCAGCTTCTGAATACTTACACATGCGTGAACTCAGGTAACGTGAAGTCTCAGTTTTCGTCTCTTCACATTGAGTTAGGCTCATCAGAAACCTTGCGCATGTGGTCCACGACCGACTGATCTCCACCTAACAGAGGCTGTCTTATGGTCCGTAAGGAAAATCTCCATGACCTAAAGTGTCTGTATTCAAATCGTTCTATTGTGAACAGTCGGAGAAATAAAATTCCTGACAGATATTCATTAATATTATGGGATTGAGGTGGAGTGGACAAATACCCACCCTTCACAGCCGGTGATCCTTTAGTTTCAAAGTAGAGGTGGGTAGAGTTTAAGGCTGGCGCAGCATGTTCAAAGTTTCTTCACCTGATTATGATCGTGTCAATCACGAGAAACCCCCCAGTGCACAATCCTTGCCCAATCACTTTTTTGTATGACACAAATTACAGACAAAAGCTGATGCGACCGACTGTTAGTTATGAGTTACACATAGAAGACGACCGAGGCTGCAATTTCGGACACGAGTCAGTGATTGCAAAAAGTACCTGGCGTAAAAAAGATCTGTGACAATGTAATTGGTCTTCCAATTACTTTCGGCATACAGGGCGATGTTCTGTTGGAGAAAATGTGTCTGAAATAATCCCTCGAATCTTAGAAGCAAAATTCAAAGATGCTTTGTGAACGACTCCTCCAAATACTGAATCTGACATCTGAAACAACTGGGTGCAAAATTCTGTCTTCCGATGCACCGATGTCCTTCCTTACTATAAAATCCAAAGCAGGAAGGTGGGTTTTCATTTGAATCTGTTTTTGAATCTGGTTCTCCAAAACAATACAAATATGGTTGTTAGCCTAAACATAGTGAGGCGAAATGGCTACTCCTAGGTTTGTGAAAGAGCTTATCTGGCAATAGAAAGAAAAAAATCGTGGAGTGGAAAGGAGAACGGAAGATCAGAAATGAAATACAGTCTGATGTTATGTCATAAGCAGCACGGCTGCATCCGCCTAACAGAAGTGGGGACTATACAGTTACGGATCACTGTCACATTCGTAACTTTGTGACTGAGACCAAACAATGTTGCTTGAAGACATATTAGTTCAATGTAGCCAGTGGTCTTGGAGAGAGCAGGTCCTCGTGTTGGGGTCACATATAAATCAAAACGTTAACCAGGAGTGAAACCCGCTGGAGTTAGCGTGAAACATACCACTGAACACCCAGCCTGAAAAAATTGCTGAGTCCACTCTGCTTTGGTTCAGGCAACCTCATCTAATGTATTTTTTCGACGAGTGAAGAAATAACACAATATAATAATAATATATAATAATATGCTAATAATATAATATAATAATAATGATATAAATAATATGAAATATAATAATAACTCGTATCAAATAGCGGCGGACCAGAAGGAATGATCTCACAGGTCTGGATAGGCCACAGACCGTGGATTAGTGGCTACTGGCCTGATCATTTAGGCTTTCGGTGAGAGAGACTGGGCAGGTTTTTCTATTTATACGTATGTGTGTAATGGATGCTCCTGACCGTACCATTTGGCAGACGTCTGGATGGAAACTGCCCTCTAAAATCACATGTAGATGACCGTCCAGACTCCTGCTTCGAATCTGTCTACCGTGCTAATTTAGTTGTGAAGTTGTCATTTCGAGTGGATGGACGATTTGCTCCACAAGTGTAGGTGACATGGGATTGAGCCCAATTTGGTTTCAATGGCGTCCGAACTTAGACCCTAAATGACTTGGTGCGTTTGAACAATGTCAGTAGATTGACTTTGTCGGTGCACATGTACTCCAGTTTGAATCTAAGTCAGCCTTACCGAAACCCATAATGACACAAGGCGACTGAGTCCTGTTGCTTGTAAAATTCCCTCACAATCGTTCGCGGTGGCCGAAACACTGTGTGCTTAAGTGCTTCGATTGATAAAACTACTGATTCCCATTTTACATCACGTGTGGGTGAACAGTTTTTTGGGCTTTTCTTCAGGTCCTAAAGTTTATAAAAGCGCGTTGCGTAATAGAATATGAACAGAAAATAGACGGTTGGCCTGGCTGGGAGCATACGATAGCTGGGTTCATATTACCAGCTGAATGACCCAAAGACAACCGCTGGGGACAGTCTTATAGGTTGGTTTTTCCGTGTGCGTGTGGTGGCAGGTGTGGAGTGGGCTAGATCGAGCACGAACAAGAAACACCAAAGTACTCGTTCACAGCCTGATAGTGGTCGCCCTACCCACCGATAGGTTTCCCCCAGCTCAAGTGAGGTGGGATTTCCCGTATGAAACTCATTTTTCCGTCCGGTGTTTCTATCTTTAAAACGGTGTACCACACTTGCCGAAAACAGACTGAAAACAAACAACTCTGATCACCGCGGACGCTTACAAAAAAGTTTCTCTTTAGGGCAACATCATTTTTGCTAATGGTTCACTGACAACTCTACTGATGTGAGTTGTATATTTGGTCACAAGCCAGTAATCCCTTACTATATCTTGGTTCGCCGTAAACGAATCAAACTCCTAAATATTTCTTTTCCGGAAAGTGTAATGAGATCCATGGCGTAGACAAAACGGTTGACTACCATTCAACCGGATGTTCTACTCAGTGTCAGTCGAAATATCGGGCGTCTAACTGAGCGTTCAGGTGATAAAAGCGCTTCTTGCCTGAACATTTTCCTTGCTAACTGGATGTAAATTGTGCACACGTGAAATCGTCTAACTGTTCTCCTCCTTCAGGGCATAATCATATGAACTTTTCTCATAAAATGATAATGCGGTTGTTTGCGGACTCGTCAGTCTAGGAAACTGCTTTTTCGAGATTTCAAGTGAACTAGCAACTCAGTTGCATACTACTTTTGGGGGGTGGGGTTGCTTTGAACTTCCGGAGTCAAGTTTACATTTATCGTATGTCATGCTTGTACAGTCTACTATTTACGCGCCGCCGTTCAAATCATTGTTTTACGTCGGGTTTTCGAAACGGCTTTCCGGCTGTCTTCCGTGTTACATATATCAGCCACCAACTCACTCAGATTTCCTCCGTTTCACTGAATACGTCGTTCAGTAAGTTTTATTTCGACAGGTACCTCAAGCTCATTATCCGTGTTCTGGCTTCGGCCTCAATCGTCGGCGGATGGCATGCAGGTTTCACAACCTAATGCAGGCAATAACCACCAATAGTGTGACTGGCGTCCGCAGCCGATTCGCCGGTCAACAGAGGGTCGAACACTGGACGCCTGCGCATAGTAGGAAGCCGCGGACGATCTTCGCGAATCTGAAAGTAGAGTTGTGTGCAAGTCCTTGGCGCTGATACAAACCCGAGGGAACAGGGTCAGTGGGTGAACGTTCAGAGATCTGTGGCTAGCCATCAGCCGGCTTCAACATGACGGCATAGCAATGAGCACCCACATAATTTATCTGTTTATTGTCGAGAGACCGACGTCATCCGTCAGTTCCTTTAAGTTCCAGCGTGATGCCACACCTGCCCCAGTATAACACATGCAGCTACCGTTAGGAGCCACCGCTAAAGGCACTGTCAAGGTGGCAATGGATAACCTGGCGGTATTCCGCTAACCCTGCTGATGGTGTTGATGCTATCATCTTTGCGAAGGCAGTACCACGCCAGTAGTCATTAGAAAACGGAAATGACTTACCTTGGTTCCAAAAGCCAACGTTTAGCAAGTGAAACAGTGAGTGCCTTGGTGACCCACGAGACTGATCCCACTTAGGCAGGTGCATTCGCGTGCTGCACAGGTCTAGGTAGACCAGGCTGCATTGGGAAGATTCAGCCCTTTCCGAATGGTTCGGCTGTTTTTTTAAATCGTAATGCATCGCACATCCAAGCTCCTCACACCCTCAGTGTTCTGTCTAGAAGACACTTCGAATTGAACGGGTAAACATTCAACCGGCATGGAATCGGCGTAACATATTTGCAATAGTAGAACGCCTCTGTGCAGATGGCTCCTAACTAGAGGCTGAAAAAGGCTGGTGCTAGAAGGCAACTTTGCTTCAAGGTAGTTCCGCAGCTCCGCACACATGCCTTTATCCCAGTGTAAAAGGCCTTGATAAGGTTGACAAAATTATGTGGACAGTCAAGCTCAGAAATGTCTTCTTCCGGAATGGCTGCCTACTGTTCGACTGAGCATGACATGAGTTGTGCACAGAAGGCGGATTTCGCGTCTTCTATTGTTCCATTTTCTATGTATACAAGGGAACTATCGTTACATCCTTGGGATCTTGCGAAACCTCTTCTACTCCTAAATTTCGCATAGCGGGTGGAGTAGTTCATTCTGCAGTGTCGGTCTTCCAAATTTGAACAGTTCAATCAGCGACCCCCCAATCCCGCTGACCAGCCATTTTTTAGTTGGGTTGGAGACGCTTGAAGGTGCAAATCTGACTAGGTCTGACAGCTGGTCGTAGAATCTGTTCTATGTTCTCATTTGAGGTGACAGTGTGCGCTGAAAACTATGGTAAACCTTGCGTTTGACCATCATTCGCGGGTTAGTACAATTTGGTTGTTGCATTAGTCTTTGATTCCTGTGATCTGCAATTGCGAATCGGACGCCGTATCCAAGTCAGTTTTCTTGTGTTCTTCCGCTCTTTCAGAAGGCACAAACAGAGTCAGCATCGCGTAGCTTTCGTTGATCAACAAACTTGGTCTCACTGAGTGAAGTGATGTCTATCCTGTAACATACAAGTTCTTTTGCAACTAGAGCAGTTCGTCTTTCGGGCCTGTCTCTATTCTTATCCATGAAAATCTTCGCGTTCCAGCTTCCCAGTCGTAGAAGATGTGCCTTCCGTTTTTTTCCGTCCGAGTCATGTGCGAGTAGGTGGGGCGTTTTAATGGCTGAGCCGAAATATAGGGGCTTATTTTTTATATACATTCCTGAACCTTCGACTTTAAGGTCTAACACACAAGGCAGTGGTGAGCTGACCTGGTCAGTGGGTGAGGGAGTAAGGTATAGAGTTCCAACTCCTAATACCAACGCCTTTTGTGAATCACCGGGTTCTTGATTTTTAGAGGTTTTTAAACTGTACTGGAGAAGGATTTTTATGATAGACCTTTTCTAATCAGTCCTTCCTTGGGGGGGGGGACAACACCGCTGCTTCTATGTGCATGGAGCTAATGGTTGCCTGTCATAGAGAACAGTACGACTTTACCATCAGACCGCCTCGTAACACAATTTCTCCTATTGTGAGTACTCGCTATCCTTCGTCGGACTGCTCCATGCCTTTCTGGCATGGTTGGCACTTGAGAAACGGAGTTCTAGTTAGTGCAACCCGCACCAGCATTACAGCAGTGAAGACCAACCATCACGACAGGGTGACAGCTTTACGCCGGGATATATATATACATATATATATATATATATGAAATTATATTGATATAACTACGTACACTACCAGTCTGAATGCTCCTAATAGGCAACCAGCGATACAGGACTTTCTCACTGTACTTTTTAGGAAATACAAAATGACCTACATAAACCTTCTAAAATAATGCATTTATGTGTTCGATGAGAACCTTGCAAACGCTATAGAGCCACCATAGTTTACCACTTACTGAACGTTAACGGAATAATATGAGATGAATGTTGAAGATTACTTGATTTAAATGTGTGACTAGACACATTTTTTATGGGTAAGAATTACTAAACTAACCAACTACGGAAAGGTACACTGATGTCGCGAATTTTCGGCAATTTTCCAATACCACAGATGTGGATTGTCAGTTTGGTGTGCATCAATCCCTACGTACGAATGCTATAGAGGATGCAACTACACAAATGCAATGGTTTCTCTGTAATCCACAGTTATTAGAAAAGATGAAGATAAAGCCGGTGTATACGCAGCATGAACAAAAAGACACATTTGGGGCACTCATGCTTCGTTCAGCTGGACTTCACATAACACAATCTAACATACCCCCTTCTGCTTCCTAACAAGATGAAAATCAGTCGGTCCAATCGCTTGAATAATGTGATTAGAGGCAGAACAATATCATCATCGATTAAAGATTAGATAGGAGCTTCTGTCGCAGCCTACCCTGTTGAATAGTGACACCAGTGAAGCGCTCTTCCAGGACATCATTCACCAATCCTCTAGGGATGAAATCATTTCACAAGGGAATTTTACCTATCCAGGGATAGCTTCAGCGCAATGATGAAGGGATTCACAAATGTAGATGAAAATCAGCCTACAACTGAATACAAATTGTGTAACAAATGGGAATGCGTATTGGCTTGCGGGACCAACGAAGTGACGTCAAACAATAAGATTTTTGGGTTCACCAATGACCAGCAACCTGTTTTACTTCTGTGTGGCATTTCTGAGGAGAATCTACCTCTTTCAATCACGAGAAAATGTAACCCTTTTGGAAGTTAGCTTTTAGGCTCCGACTAGTGCAACAGGCCTCGTGAACTTAACTGAATCCTTGCTAAGGGAGCTAAAAGCACATAGACTGTAGAAACTGGAAAATCTTTCCTAGTTCGGACCAGTAAAGTGGGGTTTGTTGAAACTGATGTTCATCAGGTAATAGGACATTAGACATTGATGTCACGAAGTAACAAATGATGGATGGATACTTTTTCGGTCAAATGAGTCTAAAAAGCGTGTATGCTACACAGTCGAATATAACTTATAATTCTGTACAAATGCTGCGTTGATTTTGTTTAGACGTAACACACTACTCATAAGGTTGCTGAAAACTCTCCGACCATTACAAACAAACGATTCGGCTAGTCAGAATATCCTGTCAAAGCCATCTTCGTGTGCAAATAAAAGCATCTCGCTACACTACTTTGTTTTGGATGATATCGAATAAATCAACATGCGAAAAGAGTCGTTTCCACTGAAGAGGATACTGATAATCTTGTGGAAAATAGGTCCCAGTAGGTCAGGTGTAATTTGGTTCTTGGTTCAGGCATCCAGTAGATTTTACATCCGCTGGATTGGGTAGCACAATAAGCAAGTCTTGTTCAACCCATCACCCACTTACTCACCAATTTGGGGTTATTTTCCGCAGTCATCATATGGTTGAATCCAAACCACTGTTACTTAAGTCAGTGCATTTAATCACCACGACAATCCTTCAACAACCAGACAGAATTAGATCTTGTCCGTTATAAAACCAAGGCCTTTACCTTGGAGTCTGGACACCTAGGAATGCCACGAAACTGGCTTCAGTTGGCTACGTAATTCTTCCTGAATTTAATTGTGAAGTTTTTTTACATAGTAGAATCCAGCGAGTCCCGAATATATGGTCCATCAAGAAATTTTCCCCTTTTTGTTTTCTTCCGGACCAAGCCAATTTGGTTCTTCATGAATCATTTACCACTTGAAGTTTTTGTTTTATATGAGGTCTAACGATGCTCATCCGCAGTTGTATCCCTTACACAGTCGACAGGACACCATAAAACAAGACAGACAGGCGCACACAGGTGAGCACACATTGGAGGACGCACCGGAATGTGCGTTACTCGCCTCACCAGTCGCTGTGTCACTGGGATGTCTTTGGTCGCCTGAGGAGAAGATGTCCGCCGATTAGACTTATGAAATTTGGATGCCGGAATTCAAAGATTCTTTCCGATCTTAAAGCTGACAGGGTACATAAAGAAGCGCCATGATTTTGTGGGTAACTGGTATTAGTGTGACATACAAAGACGATGTGTAAACCACTTTTATTCTGTCACCACGAAATCACCTCAGATACAGTTAACTTGATATGACACGGTGAAACAGAGCTCATTTTGAATGTTCGTTCCGGATCTGCGCGGCTAACCATGAACTAACTACCTAGTGCCTACGGCTTCGTATACGAGTACCCATGCACAAATGTCGCCATAAAACCTGAAGTCGAATGGACTCTGTCACGTAAACTGATGAATCACGGCAGATATCCATATGTTTGACTGTTTTATTCACTTGACGAATGTGGGCGTTTCTGTATCACAAGGATATGAAATGGATTTCAAAGTGATCATCTTAGGAGACCAGGAGCATTGGCTTCTCTGCATGTGGGGATGCCAGGAACGCACGCATTATCTTGGTACGCAGAGTGATGGGCGAGCGACGATTTCCACACAAACAAACACAACAAGATTTTCAAAGCATACTGAAGAGGTGGCAGCCCCACGGAGGTCAATGAAGTCAGAATTCAGGGCAATTTCTCAGGAGAGAGCATCGGAAAACCTTGTACTGTTTCAAAATGCTGGCAAACTGCACCCAAAAACTCCTGCTGGGTAGAACAGAACCTCAGCAGAACGAACAAACAGGACGACTATTACTAATATGGTAATGATGTCCGAGATGGCGTCTATTAGTCTCACGATGATAGCGGTTGTGAATGCGCGGATTACATGTTTCGTCTCAGGGGATGAAAGCAAGAGGGACGTTACCGCAGGAGCACCGTTTCTGGAAGGTTCATGAAGTGGCTTGGCCTGACGGAAGTTTAGTTTTATAAAATCCGTTGACACAAGAAGTTCTTTGCACAGTTCGATGCACTTCAATGGGATATTCGTTGTAAGTGTTCGTTCCAACAGAGTTCTGCTGTATTCCACCGAACCAACTAATCGAAGTAATACAAAGTAAAAGTCCAGTTCAGATTCTAATCAACTAAGCTATTCGAGACCCGCAGTGTTGTGTGAAACTATCGGAAAACCGTAATCATACAAATGTTCGGAAATATCGGGGAAAAAACAAACAACCTGATCCATTCAAAAGTAGAAGCGACCTTTCAAACAGCTTTTCGGGTAACAAGTCTCTTACCAACCAGGAAGTGACATTAACTCAGTCAAGAAGGTGATATATTTGTCAATTTTACTTTGAATCAAATGCTTAGAAGTTCAAACCAAAGTAGTAGTCAACGAGCATATTCAAGTGTTGGTTGACAGGGGACAATCCACACAATTGAGTAGGTAAATAAGGCAGAACCTACTCTTTGTCTGAGGAAGTAAGTTTCGGCAAGCAAAATTTCACCTTCAAGATGATCCAATGGCCAATGGTGTTGTATCCCCATCTGTATGGGGGTAGAGGGGAGAGGAGAGGTAACTATTTGTTTTGCGATCTGCTTTTGCTGCACTCAAGCTCGAGGCGCGAACGAAGTAAACGAACAACAAACAAAATAACCATTATACTACACGGATTAATGACGTAGCTAATGAAAGGAAGATCAATACGCAGGCGCGCAGGTGGTTGACACTGTTAGTATGAGGACATGAACGGTGATAACTACAACAAATGCGTTTCTGCGAGCGCAGATGCCATCCCAATTACCTGAGATTCCCAGGAGTTCAGTAATCTCACGGGGACAAGAAGGCCTATACATGTTTTTCAAGTTCGAAGACAATACCATCAAGGATTGGATAGACAGTTGGAAAACTATAAATACCTACTGAAACATTTCGTTCACAGGGACAAAAACTTATTTTTCCAGGAGGAATCAGGCGTGATCATCAAGCCTGCCTGACCAGCAGGCCAGTTCTTATTTCACATAAACGAATACAGTTGCATCTGCGAATGTTGCAACTTTCTGGGACTTGGTCACAGGCGATTGGCCCATAATTTAAAGCTGTCATTTTCTGTTTGTCACTAGTAATCAAAATGCTTATAAATGACAGGCCTTCTTTAAAAGAGCTTGCATTTATGGACAAAGCCTTCAGAATAGTGATGTGTCCAATAAATTACCGTTTGGACATCGTGTACAGCACTTGTCCACATAGTGTTATTTTTCTGGCAAGTGCAAGGTGGGGAGCATTCATAAGGCTTTACTAGTTTCCACTCGTTCACAGTAAATTGAAGTAACGCACAGTAAAAAAAAGTTATCGGTGACTTAGGTGGGGAAACCTATTTAGTCCACTTAAGAATAGTCGATTGTTTGGAATTGAAGATAATATTACAAAATGTTTTTACGAAGAAGTCACAAAATAAAGTAGCTTCAACTGTAATGTCACACGACTGAACAAAATTGGTTCTTAAGGGCTTTGTCTAGGAGTTTTCGGCCCTTCAAAGATGCCACTAGTTTTTTGTAAATATTTTTTCGATGATCCCTTGAAAGTTATAGGGTTACTGGACAGATTTCAACATATTTGTTCAAGCAAAGACAAGCTACCTGAATGTTCGCAACTATGTACTCACAACCATGGTTAGTAACTGCTTAGTGTAGAGGCTGAATGTGAAATTTGAGTCAGAAAACCAGATTAACCCCTTTTGCTACATCCACCTGATCAGTCCCAATTTAGACGAAGCATACAGTATATTGTTCTCTATGGACCATTCGATTCGGCTTCATAATTGCGCCTGTTGATAGCGAGAAGCAAATACGAAAGAAGTAACGAACGAATGGCCCACTCAACCCAGCACTGACAACATCACCTCAGTCGGTGACGAGAGGCTTGCAAACGTTTGTAAACAGACCAACAACCAAACAGCTTACCTGAGCTGCCCATAGTCCGCAACATCGCCAGAACGAATTTCAGGTAACTTGCTGAACTGGGCTTAAATCACTTCAAAATTATACTCCGCAGTATGATACTGAGTACATTCTTGATGAAAACTCTTTGAAATCTCTCTCATAGAAGAGGAAATGAAACGCTTTCAACCAACCAGCTCAGTTCTTAATGTAACTCATTGCCTATGGGTACTGTTTTGGCGTAGCTTTGTAAAACTCGGTCAGATGTGGATATTCTGTTCATGATTGTCCTTTGTTCACCGGTTGTTAATGTCCAGTCCAACCGGTCAGCCGAACAAGCAGTTGGAAGTCGTCTTTCCTCAGCATACGAATTGTGTTTTGGCAACTTTCTTATCGAGACCTTTACAGTACTCTGGTTTTAAGTCACTCAATTTCCTGTGGGGTTTTCTACCCAAATAGGACCTAAATGATGTCATGCTTGGACCAAAGAAAATTGTCCATTCCAGCTTGAACTTCTCTCCCCATGTGATCGAGCAGCCCGGTTGCATTTTTCGGCGAATAGTTTATTTGCCCTTCCTCGTTCTGGACTTTACAAGAATCCTTACACAGAGAAACCCATCAACAGGAACGACCGTAGAATGAAACAATACGCCCGGATGCACAACACTAATCGACTGATTTGTCCAAAGCCCGCCAAACGTGAAAGCGCAACGTAATAAACATGAATTAGATGACTTTTCACGAAGTGTATTTTCAAAACTTTGACGGGTTGACACCCAAACAGTGTCGCCTTTGCATTATTTTCAGTGACAAATTTAAGTCATAATGGCATATTTTTACAAAACCTGAGTACTACCGTTTTGTCTTAAAGATCTCTTGAAAAATTCCGCTTCCTTTCAGCATCAAATTTCAGGGTACAAATTGGCTTACAATGTTGATGAACGCTTTGTTGACTTCACTGCATAATATCTAACAGTGGTTACTATTAAGGGATGTGGATTTCATGAGTGAACTGTGGAGCATATTCATCCCTTTTTCTGTGCACGGATCCCTGAAAAAATCGTATCAACAATTGCAACTTTTTTCTGGCATGGTCAACAACATGTAAGTCTATGTTTTTAAGACCCTACTTTGCTTACATGTAGTGCGATTACATTCCATCCTAATGAACTCTGTTTTTCGGAAGGTGCACATATCACAGTTTCGATGGATATAAGATCTAATGATCCGCATCTAATCTAACCAGTTTCAGGCAACCTCTCGCGCAATCAGCACTTGCCGACTTGGAAGTATGGATGAGTCCTTTCAGCAAAGTCATTCTTCCCACCTCAGCTATTATCATTCCGATGAACAATACTTCAAAGCTCCGATTTTGTTTGGGCCTCAATTAAAAAGCTGACTTATCTCCATTCGAGAAAGCTGAAGTAAACCTCATGGACATAAAATGTGAGCTCTAAAACTTCAGCACGCACGCACATGGAAACACAAACTCAGATATTGTAGAACAGTTCACCCGACATTCGATCATGGGAAAAAGACAATACCGGACTGTGATGAAGTGAATACGTTGGAAGTGCACCTAATGCTCATCCGGTAGTTTCCTTCAAACATTTTCACAATGCAAATTTGTACCAGCATAGAGGCAAACTGAACTCGTTATTTTTTGGTGTATATTTCATCTTGTAAGTGAAGCCAATCTTGGAAAGTCGAGAAGCACAGTACAGCTGTTTCTTCCTAATTGAGAATCATTAGCAGTGCACATCTCACCAAACTCCAGAGGGTCATTTTCACCAGTGAAGGGAACGGTGAAACAAATAAAATCTGTCACGTTTGTAGTGTGTAAATTCTTGACTTGTTTTTATGTACGTTCGTTCAACCACACCGTTGGACATTTGTAAGTTTAACCCTCGTCTAATGCATTCAGAAAATCTGCGAAAACAATGTCTGCTGGTAGAGACTTTGTGGGCTTGACAATTAAACCATTACGTGGGGTAAATTTCATTCCAGGCAATCCCATCATAGAGATCAGTATTCTCTGGACGGATTGTTGATGCTTTTAGATACAGGGGTTTGTCGGAATGCGTTTTCGTTGGGACGACATAAACTTAACAATGTCGAGTTATGGTCTATTGATTTTCAGCCGTGAAAATTTACCAGTCTGTCTAGCCGAGTCACGTGTGTTCATTTTGGGCCGCGTTGTAGTGTATACGATTGATTTAAAAGGGGAGTGTGGTAAAATATTTGTCAAAGGTAAGGAAGGCAAGAGCAAGGTTTCTAGCCTTAAAGATAGATATTCCACTTGGCAAGAGGGATTTACCTGATTGAAAACGGACGATGCCTTAAATGGAGTCCTCGAACACAAGTCATATATGTCATGAATTTGTCTTAATATGTCGATTACGTGGCGTACATGCCTGTGACATATGATGATTCAGTATGATGACCGCGTTCTATCGGAACGATGAGATCTCTTACCTCAGGTGGAAACAAATATCTTATACCTTTATAATGTGCAGCTTACTGAAGTTGTTTCCAGTTGTGTTTCATGAGCATTCATCCTGAAAGAAGAAAATTCTTCGAGAGGAACTGAGGGCAGAGTCCGGTGCTCATTTCACGGAATCTACCATTATCGACCCACCAAGAGAACAGTAACTTCTCAGCAGTGGTTAGATTTGTTAGACAGCATTGAAGTAATTCACGTAGACCAGAAGCATCGCAGCAGATTGATAAATATTAAGCTGCAACAAACTAGATAAGCAGTACCTGGATAGGATTCAGGCTACCTTTACCTACCTCAGAGGTGGCCGCTATAATCGCCAGGTACTCACCAACCAGAACTTTGTTCGCAGTAGTAAACCTAAGTTAAATGGCACCACAAAATAACTATTTTACATAGTCCAGAGCTTTGTAAGCTTTCTCAAGTGTTTTGAATAAGCGCCTATTTTATATGTGTACCTAGACATATGCATGACATCCTATGATGAGGACCCACTTGCTAACATAATTAAGCTTATTCATTAAGCAGTCACAATATACCTGTCCGAATCCTTTATTAGGTAGTCGCCGCACGCAAGCTAAAATTTCTTCAGGAAGCGGGTATCACCGCCCAGGCACACCCACCGGTATTTGGCAGGCCGATGAGCTTTCACGCTGGTCCTGACGAGACAGTCCTAGATTTTTCGGATTGCTGAAAAGTACCGAAGTGGGCTGGCATCGACGTTTTCCGAACTTTGTCACAAAATAGGTTTACCCCGATCTGCATGAGCAACCAACCGAACTTTTTAGAGCCGGTGTGGGCCCTGAGGAATAAGAGTGGACAGCAAAAAGGAGGGACAGTTTTAAATATAGCTGCGTGCTGAACTGATGTTAAGTCAAATTAAGACCCATGGCGCATGCAGTAGGTTGTCTGGTGGTTCGCACCACTCATTAGATGCAACCTCGGAGCGCACATATGGCTAGCTAGTGCCAGCCACTCCGGAATATCCAGTGTTACGGCAGGATTTTTTCAGATACCTGTATGGAATACGCACAAGATTAAATACAATGACAGGGTTAAAAAATAATTCAACCAAGTTTAGTACATTACATGCAAAATAAAAATGAGATGACAGTAGAGACGAACGGATAACTCAGCAACCCAGACCAGGACCACTTAAGACCCTTATACGTTTGGGCGGTAGTACTTTCCCTGGATGACGATGAGGACTACCTATCACCCACGACACTGTAAAGGCCTGTATATATACATACATATATACATATATACACATATATACATATGCATGTGTGTAAATAAATATACGTACGCATTTGTTGCCATGCCATCTCATCGTGCTTTGCCGATGGCTGTCCTCCAGCTTTTCCCCCTCTGTTAGTGTTTGCATCGGTTCCTACGCTCTCGCGTGGCAGCGTACCTTGTTCCGCGCTCTCCGAACAGTTCACTGGAGTTGAAGGATCTAATCACTGCTGACGAACGAGCCTGGATTGGATACCAGTTAACACTGTGTCACTGCCGAACACCACTGTATACTGCTCGTTTTCCTTCCAAGTAGAAAATTGGCATGCGCCACTTGTAAATTTAAGACATATGGTCGGTTCATCAATTGGACACAGTTTTGGCGTCCTACATCTGTTGACTGTTTCTCGTCTCCGGTTGGACGGGTCTGGATGCACGACTGAGCTTGTTTTGTCCACATGCTTTTCGTATATTTTTAGGTAATGAAAATAATTAACAGTGGAAATCGTTTCGTTATCACACCAAACGCTGTTTGTTCCTAATTTTATGTGCTCCGTTCAACATGGGTCGTCCAAATTTCCATTCATCAGCGTGGATTTTTCCCGAATTTACGACTTTCTAAGGTCATTGCTGTACATAGAGCTCCCAAAAGTCACGTCGTCAACAGCAAGGATGCGAAACACTATTACTCGCAGTTCAGATTATAAGAACTAACCGGCACAGTCCATGGTGTGCGAGAGCGCCCACTTTGTATCACCAAACTGCAGCGTTTTTGAAAATTTTTCAATAAATTATGGAGGCATTTTACCTTGTAACACCAAATCACGTCTTCGGTTCATTCACAGAACTAAAGCGATTATTTTTGGGCTACACAGGCTTTGTTATTATGTTTGACATGTTTTTGGCTGGGTTGTTATCCGTATGTGTGCATGACTCTCTCATAAAAAAACAAAGAACTCGTTAATTAGACAGTACGAACTGGCGCACCGCATGGCTGCTTGTTTTCAGAACGACGAAAGGGGGCAATCGTTCATTGTCTTGACGCAAGCATGGACTGTAATCTTCCTTCTCGTTCAACGAGGATGTTTATTACCATGGCTATAGAATCCGGAACCATTAAAATTCCGCCACTGAATCTATGACCAACGGGAATTCTCATTAAGCGTCCAAGAAAGGCTGTACAAACTGAACCATTCATTGAAAACTTTTATCACTAGTTTGCATCCATTTCTTCCGCTCGTAATCACAAAAAGTCTCACCCTTCTGCTCAGTGAACTTTGAAACTCACATGCACTATAGTCACCCAAGGGGCTCTCTCAGGTTATTCTATTTCGAACGTGAGAAATTAGAAGTATTTCCCGACCACGCCTGATTCCCAAATATATAATAAAGGAAGCGTTTTATATATTAAAAAATTTTTCGTTTACATATGCACTACCTTCAGCTGATTCCATTTCTAATTGTCTTACAAAGTTTACAGTAAACTCGTGTCTTTCGTGACACAATTCTGTGGAAGAAATCATTCGCAGAAATTCTCCACTTGGTAAATTACGTCGGAAAGCTTTAATCTCTCTCCTCCTATTTCACTTAACACGGCCAAGTTGTCTGACAAACGACAGTGGTTCGCGACATATCCTGCGAATGACTCAAATAAACTATTGTTTTTCGTATCGACGGTTTGAATTGCAATAAAAAGCAATAAAAAGCAAGGACAACTGAGCAATACGAGTTCAATCCATGAGAATCGTGTATATCGACTGCGGATCAGGAGCAGTTGTCGGTCCGATCAACGAAGTACACTTGACTACGTCTCACACTGTTTCAGTGCACGACAAAGTTTTCGGAGTTTGATGCAAACATACTTAAAACCGACGGACAACTCATTAGGCACTTGTTTAAGTAATACGTGTTCTGGGCTAAATGGGAATGGAACAAATCTAGAAACAAGCTAGGCATTAGTACCATCTTACTGTGGGAATAGTTTACGCCAAAGAAGGTAATTAGTGAGTACGCCATTCTAATAGGTTTTGTTCCTTGTAGCCAGGCTTTCTGGATTGACGAGGGCCAGTTTTATCTATGACTACTCATAGCATTTCCATAAAACTAATTCGTAACACCTACGTGTGCAGGCACAAAGGGAAAACTGATTTCAGTGTATTCTGATAAAAGTGGGTATGATTAACATCAGTCGCTGCATCGAAACTATAAAAATCACACTAGCGCTAAAGTTTCAAGAGTGATAGACGTAACGCACTATTTATAATCAGCTGGAATTCAGGTGGGTCACCCGTGAAAACCGAATTGGTATGCAAGTGAGTGTGTTTCCTAAATATCCTGAAGTTTTGGTTGACTGAAGAGGAACTCCAGGACTGCACCTACCTGATGAGCCCTAATAAGGTCGAAAACGGCCGTGGACTGTTTTCAGTAACCTTGTGGGTAGTTTCCTTTATGAAAATGTTCTGTGATACCTTGAATATTCTACCAACTGAAACATCAGGGGCCTGGTGCATCACATTCAGTTAAAGAACACTATAAATGAGAGACTCAGCTGGGACCCAGGTGAGTCTCCCGTGAAAACAAATTGGTATGTATGTGAGAGTATTTTTGTCGAATTTCAAGAGCGCTCTTCACAGTTGGTTCCACCAGAGCCCCCATACTTTCGAGTAGGAGAGCATCCCCAGCCTTTGTACAATTAGGAGCAAACTGCAAAACAGATAAAATCTTGTGAGGTAACGTTGAATGGCGCCTAATTCTGACTTCTAGGTTCTTAAATCTCGCTTATCGGTTCAATTCGCCGGATCTGATCCGTGTTCCTGACATCGTTAACCTGGCCTGTTCAGCTGTAACGACATCCAGCGGATAAAACGCCCGACACAACGAGCAGTGCCACAGCGGGAGATATTTGTCCCATATGTTTCTTATTTATTAATTGCCCGGTAAAACGGACTTCCAACAAATTATCTGATAAATGTCTTTGTATATGCTAACGAGTTAAGTAAAAAGGTTGCTGTGTTTCATTTCAAGTACAGTATTTTATAAGCAGTACATATCCACCCACATCATTCATCTTTGTCCACATACCTATCAGAACTGAAGTTGTCTCTGTGATGCCACACATTTATGACTTTTTGTGTCTCTTAGAAGCGTCCTGTTGAGAATACTACTGTTTCGTGCAATTCTTTTTGAGCCGAAGTCTGGTGGACACCACTCAACTAGCCAGCCCTAAATAAGAGCGACTGTATTGTGAACAACTGAGGTCTTTGATTTGTAGCCATAAGCAACTTTCTTTTATCTCAGGCGGCGTTCCAGTGGTCTGGACCTTGGTACTGCAGTTAAAAGCCGAATGGTTCCGTGCATTTTATAATCTCATAGCCATTTAGCAATTGCTTTGGTTTTGACGAGAGATTCAGCTTGTTTTTCACGCCAGAAATAAGCCTAAAGGAAATTCCCTGGCGAGGCTTACCTGTTGAGCCAAAGTAGGAAAACCGATTATCAGCTATTCACATTTCTGATGAACTTCACGTGTAGTGACGAAACGTACTTCTCTATATTGAATGTCGTGCTAAACGAAGTATGAAGCTGCTTTTATGCAGCACATCTAGATGAAGAATATCACAAAGTATTCAGGTAAAATTCAGCTGAGTCTTCTACCGACATCAATTTGTAAGCCATTGTTTGTCGCACCATATGTAGAAAGTGGTATTCAGGCCGGAAATAGGCATGATGGAAGTTCAGGGACCAGGCCCACCTGACAATCCACAGGGAGGAAGAAACCCGTGAGGAGAGTCCACCGCCCACATGAGTAGTATGGACAGCCAAATACTCTCTTGGTGGACCATAAGAACAGAACTGAGCAGTACAAGTGCTAAAGAAAAATAAAGAACCAGAATCAAATAGGGATGACAAACAACTCGAACCTTTTAGGGTGACCATCAACACTCAGATAGTACTGGGTCGGCAACCATAAAATGGTACGATTATTAAAATAAAAGAGCTGTGTTTTCCGCAAGAATGAGTACTTTTCAAAGGCGTACGTTTGTAGAGGCTCATTTTGATGGCCTCACCATTTACTAGAGTCCCCCAAAATAAGGCTGTCATGGAGGAAGAGCTATTTTGACCCCTAGTGGTAGGGTCAAAGACTGTTTTTACTCTGATTTCTCTACAGGACAACTCGTACTTAGCCTCGCCCATCTTCGACGAAATTCATGGATATCTACTCAAAATGAACTTATTTAATCACTTCGCCGCAAAGATTTCATTTGCGTCATCTGTGCGCTTTGCTTATCAGCCTGTTTTTTTAAAGCGAACCCATCAAAATCTTCATTTATCCTGAAATTTATCTTGGCACACGTGATATCTTAACTCAGATCAGGCATCGGCTATTGAGAGGTACGGACAAAATACCACACAGTTGCCCCAAAATCCATTTTGATAATATTCATTTTTTAGTTTATTTTCAAATGTTGTAGTGCGTCTTACTGTCTTTACTGTTCTACTTTGAGTCCATTTAGCCCCAAAGTCATATTTCCACTTCCACGTTTCTTAACACAAGCCTGGTTTACTTCATTAGGAACAACAACTCATGAAGAATTTAGTCATACAATGAGAAAGCAAGCATGAATCGAAAATTGAAATAGACTTAACCACTAGTATCTTCTCACCATCGGCATTCAATGTCACCGAATAAAAGCTTCACCCCGAGCATGAATATTCCAGGATGAGCAGGAGTTTCATGACAAAGCGGGTAATAAAGTAGAGGTCGATTCAACGGTTCTCTTGGTTATATCCCATGCATCGAATTAACTGGGTATTTGAGTACTGTACGACAAGCGGATGGTTGCCCGTAACGCTCTGCTCTCCTCGTAATGAAACTCACAGGTATCAAGTCAAGGACACAAGTATTGATTGCAGGCTCGATTCCCCCCACTGTACCGTGGAGTGGGGCTCAAATTTTATCGCGTAGGGACAGTATCATTCTAGTTTTTAATATGAGACCAGTGAAAAGGTAAGGTGACCAGACAAAACTGAATGTTTCGGGCAAAAGTTAGGTCATGTTTCATTTGGTACGATTTCCGAGATGTCGCAATATGTTTTTTGAACGAATACTACTCATAGGGTTTCCGGAAACTTTTTGATAGCCCACGACCAGTTTCGCCCTTCTTGGGTCTCATCAGGTAGACACAACCACTGAGCTTCCTTCAATCTTATGTTCTACTTGAACCCAAATACTCTGATTCGCATAGCAGCATTTTTTTAACGTGACACTCAGCTGAATCCAATTGGATCACTTTTTACGATGTCCTTCAATTGAGTGTGCTGCTCAAAGACGGTCTCATGCTTCAGTTGAACTGATATTTGAGAAGTAACTATAGTTAATGGTCGGTTACGCCTTCAGGTTACTTTGAAGCCTTATGATTCAAGTAAGTTGAATAATATTGAATGACTGAACACCAAGCAATGCAGACCGAAATGGAAATTTTAACAAGATGGACACATTGCCCTTTTTTGCCTTCCTTGTGAGTTTGTTCGTGATGACAATTCCAGGTGATTTTCAACTTTTAAGTTGCCTCAGTTGTGTTACTTGTTCTGGTTACAAGCACGGGTCATCATTCCATCTTGCAGGATCCACCCGCTAACTGTAAACGTAATCCAAGAATCCGGGATCCTTCCAGATAGTGGTAATATGGGGCGAAGTACTCCAAAGTCAGGACTGACTGCCAAGGGTCAAGGTCTGTAGCCTGTTTAAAATATTCTAACCGGCGTGAAAAACAAACCGGTGACTTATATCTCGGCTAACATACATCGGATGACGTGCCCTCCATGTTAGTACCGTCTCCTGGATCTACCTGGGTCTAAATCACCTGTGCAACTTAATTAATTGAGATTGAATCTCTAGTGAAGACTGGTATTTGGCTTACCCGGAACCAAAATAATGTGGGGCGAAATTCATACACCTCGATATGACCGTCTACGTTGACCTGCATTTGCCTTGCCTTTTGGATAATTAATGCATCCGAGACACCTAATTTGAGATACCTATGACGTCAAAATGGTGTATCCCTGAATCTCAAGGGACGTGTGTATCAGCCTACAGTGTGGGCTGTTTTCTTGTATGGCTGTGAGACTTGGCCTGTTCGAGCAGCGGAACTGAGACATCTTCAGCTGTTCGACAATCGTTGTCTAAGAACCATAGCTCGTGTGGGTTGGTGTTGGCGAATTCGTAACGAGGCAATTAGAAAGCAAGTTTTCGGCTGTACAACGGGTACTTCCATTGAAGAATGTGTCCAGCACCAGAAACTGCGTTGGTAGGGGCATGTGCTGCGTATGCCGAACCATCGTTTGCCGGAGAGAGTGCTGATTTCCATGCCCAACTCAGAGTGACGGAAGCAGAGAGGTGGTTAACCCTTGACCTGACAGAGGAGTATAAAGGAGATTATGAAACGTTTAGGGTGCTGTCGGTGCTACTCGCCTTCCAGGGTGGGGACAACGTGATGCCCCCTGTACCTGGTTAGAGACGCTGCAAGATATGGCTGCCAACCGATGTCAGTGGTGTTCTTGTTGTCAGTTTCTAACCCGATTGCCTGAATGAGTGTCTGGTGGTGTAGGCACCTCTATTCTTTTCTTCACCATAAGGCTTTCAAACAAATCATGGTTGTACGGCAGCGAAGCATCGATGTTGAACACTGATGTCATGCTGTCGATGATCATGATGCATTCGAGCCTCAGTACTTCAAGATGAAATGAAATAAAGAAGCTTGTTATACAGTACTTGTACAGTACTCTTTATATGGATGGGCGCTGCATCATTGGGCTTGGCCCCTGTCAACATACCATACTTCCTCAACAAATGGAGAGACCCATATACACTGGTCCCACTTGCTGAGGAGTTACTCCCTTCAGTCTAGTTAAGTAGTGTTTTTCTGAAACTGTATCACTAAGCTCAGCTTGGGCTACAAAGCACTGTTATGAATGTGTTGAGTCCCTTAATAAATTTATCCGTCGTTTAAGGACCGGTTATTCTGGCTTCGCACTTATTCTACAAATATAACTGAGATAAAATGCACCCCCAGCGATAAGAACAGGCATGCTGGACCAAGGGACACGGCAAAAGCGAAAAGACCACAAATTATTATATGCAAGGAATCTAACAAAGGATTTATTCTCTTCTGTTATTTCATGCAACAAAAAAGGTTACTCACCACGGAAACCTACACATACGCCCCTGTGTAGCAGTATAAAGTAGAGGGAAAGGATAGCAAACAAATGCCAAGCAGGACAAATGAGCAGGCAAAATATAGCATTTTAAGGCGTCCACAAGCATTCACTTGATTAAATGATAAACAACCAACTCAGCCTCAATAACAACATCGAAAACAGCCATCGAATGAAGAACGGGCTAACAACAAAAATGTGAAATATATGAATTCCACTTCTGTTTGATGTTCTCGAACAAAGTCAAACTTCCAGTGGCAGTAGGAAGGAGATTAAAGGATCAAGAAACGAGCAGCCATAGATCATGTCTAAACACGCAAATATCAATCACACTATCGGAAGCAGTTATAGAAAATGATTCGCTGGATTCTGCTTAACCGAAACCCAAACAAAAAATGAAACGGAAGTTTTGGTATCTATATTTAGAAATCCTTTGAATGCAAAAACAGAGAGGTGTCAAACGGCTTCCTCGTTCAGAATTGATAGATGGATCCGAAGGCGATTGAAATCAATATCACATGACCGCGTTAGGGAAGACAAGGTGGGCGACGTTTCAGAAAACGCTTAGTTGGATCTGCGTGATATCATAAATCGAGCGAGCGAGGTGAACAAATGAAGGTTTTCAAAAAGAAAACAATCACCATTCCTAGAATCAGTCGGAAAACAAAGATTTAGGCGGAAGCAGTTCAACAAACAACTTTTGGAACAGAAGGTTAACCTACTGTGCGGTCGTTTGATACTGGTGCGCATAGTTGAACACATAACTGAGGCTCCAGCTGACAGAGGGCTTTCAATAGAGAGTTCATCTTGTCAGGGAAGCCAGTCTATGCGGAAAAGACAAGAAGAAATCTACAGTTGTTTCATCCCTAAAGGGGATCATCATCAGTGCGCTTCTCACGGACCCCCAGCGAGTTTTGAACACGTGACCTTCCGACCAGTGGTTGATCAATCAACCATCCGGATCTACTCCAGTGACAGGACGAAATCTCGTTTGAAAATTACAAGGTCACTTCACACCACGATCAGATGGATAGTTTTCGCCATAAGTTTGGTAAATGCTTATTGCCATCCATGAACGGCAAACACCTTAAAGATGCGTCAGCACCGTTTTCTTTCCTAGGATCTTTATCGTTAGGAAAACTCAAGCTTTTAGCCATAAATGACTATTTGTCTTCAATCCGCTCGCACTGGAAGAAGAAGCTGCAGTTTCCTTATATAACAATAAAGGTACTACCCAAGATTTCACCAAAAAAGAACTTTGACGCTTTTGCGTTGATGACCTTTTAGCGCGAAGTTGAACGTAAAGGACATGGCATGACATGCTAGCAGAGTGCCTGAGAAGGACTGAAACTTCCGGTAAACTAACTCTTCGTTGTCTGAGGTTTCTACATCTGTGATATGATCTACGTGCTTCGGTAATGCAATTCAACATCTGAAACCTATTGATCAATCGAAAGATTTCCTGAGAACCATTAAACTACTCCGACCAATATCTTGAACCATCAACCAACTGCAGTTGTACCTGTCAGTTGGGCTAGCCATTAGTGAGCAAGTTTCCTGAATTGATTAACAAGTGGTCATGCCAAGCACCAAAACAAAGAATAATCTATAAGCTAATATCCCAGCGAAATACATTTATTTGCAAACGAATTTGGTTTTGCGAGAGACTCACCTGGAATCCAGCTGAATCTCTCGTTTGTGATGTTTCCAGGCAACTGAATGTGCTGCACCAGGCCGCCTCATGTTTCAGTTGCTACGATATTCGAGATATGGCGACACACGTATATTCGTGATGCACTACTCATAAGGTTGCTGAAAATTCTTCGACAGCCCACGACCGGTTTCGCCCTTCTTGGGGCTCATCAGGTAGGCGCAGTCCCCGAGTTTCCGTCAACCTTATGTTCTACTTGAAACCAAATTGCACGAAATTGGCGAAATACACTCATCTGCAAACAAATTTGGTTTTGCGAGAGACTCACCTGGAACCCAGCTGAATCTCTCGTTTGTGATGTTTCCAGGCAACTGAATGTGCTGCACCAGGCCGCCTCATGTTTCAGTTGCTACGATATTCGAGATATGGCGACACACGTATATTCGTGATGCACTACTCATAAGGTTGCTGAAAATTCTTCGACAACTCACTACCGGCTCCGCCCTTCTTGGGGCTCATCAGGTAGGCGCAGTCCATTCAGCACATGCAGCACATTCAGTTGCCTGGAAACATCACAAACGAGAGATTCAGCTGGGTTCCAGGTCAGTCTCTCGAAAAACCAAATTTGTTTGCAAATGAGTGCATTTGGCTAATTCCGTGCAATTTGGTTTCAAGTAGAACATAAGGTTGACGGAAACTCGGGGACTGCGCCTACCTGATGAGCCCCAAGATGGGAGATACCGGTAGTGGGTTGTCGAAGGATTTTCAGCAACCTTATGAGTAGTTCATTAAGTTGATATCCTCTTATAGCTTGTGTGCTCTTGTCGTGAAAAGGACTTGCAGCTAAAAGCATTGGCTGATTTGAATACCTACTTAAGGAAGCTCGAGTAAATTACAAAAAATAAACTTACCAACTTACTTCGCACACTCCAACACATGTAGGAGTGCCATTCATTATGCTCGAAACATGGCATATTGGATCATTCCTGTGAGTTGAACTTCAACGAGTCGGTCATTTCAGCACAAATATTCGTATTTTATCACCACATGTTTTAGGGCCTAAGGTCCGGTATGAAGCCTTTAAAGCTTCATTCACAAGATAGACTAGTAATCATTCGGTTGTGACTTGAATACAGATTCGTTCAAGTTTGATCAGTCTGGACCAAAGGATAAGCAGAGCGTTAGTAAGAAAGCGCCTCCTCGAAGCAGTAATGGATGACAAAATTGAATAAAAACTTCATATCTTCATCAAAATTCACAGCTATTCACAGGCTAACAACTTACTGACCAAAAGGTCCGTGGTTCGAACCCAACTTATGCATTTGGACTGCTCCCGTCTTGGCTTTAGAAACCTGATGATATCTCAGTCCTCGTGCTTCCTTCCGGCAGCTAAGTACCGGAAGAGTATTACAGCTGAGGGGCGGGCACCACCAGCAGCATCAACAGGGAATCAGCTACACTACATTCTTTGATTCGAGGTCGTACAGCGAATCCGTATTCAGAACACTTGCGTGTATCCAGCTACTTGGTTTACGGCGCAGTTTTGCCTCGAAAAAACATATGGAACAAATTTTAGTTCATTAAGTCTCATGTACTGTTAACTTATTTTTTAACAAGAATTTTTCAACTTTTTTAAGTGTTCGATGCCATTTGCATATCAGAAACTTCACAACAGTGACGTTAAACGCACTGACAAATCGGATGTTGGATGCAGTAAATTCCACCTCATAAAACACGACACGAAGTGATGTTCGGTAGCACACCTGCATAATTTTAACGGTGCTAACAAATTTCCAGAGCACAAATGTTCCGGAGCAAAACCCATACTTTGGAAAGCCTGGTTAATTGCTCTTCTGACCGGATAAGTTGGCTTTTAAAAGGCTTTAGGCAATACACAGCTTGTTTGAATAGGTTGATTTGGTATTTTATTCTGTTTTCTTATTTTCTTTTCTATCTCCCTTCTCACGGTCATGCTCAGCATTATTCTTAAGGTGAAAGTGATATGCCTTCAGAGTGAATGTGTTCTAACCTGGATAGTTGTTGATGTGACTTGGTTATCTGTCAGTTTATTATGATTCAAAGAGGAGTTGAGCTCCGGTAATAATTGGAAGGCATTACAGGCGGCACTCTGGGCAGTTTCTTGGTTTTTGTAGAGTATCCTACAGTAGGAGTACTTTTGTTAGCTAACACCATTCCCTCATCGCATGACGAAAGCGGTTTATCAGAAGCTTCGATTCGAGAATGCTCACTGGTTAAGGCGCAAACTGCTGGTCGGAAGGTTTGTCTAAATTTCTCTTAGGAATATTTCGCGATTAGCTAGCCAGCTGAAAGTCACGGATTTGTAAATTCACCGTAGGATGGAAGAACTTGAAGTTGTTTAGTGATGTCATTGTTGTAACCATCAGGTTTAGTATATCAGATGGTGTACGGGAATAAAATTCCCCATGACTTAGTTGAATTACCGATTGTGGCGCGTTAGAAAGGGACCGGTGACGGATCGGCAAATGGTGGTAAAAACTCAGCCAGAAAAAATTTCTGGATCAAGCTTGGTTAGATCACAGACCCTTCTGAGGCAAATTTAGCCAAGTCTGTTTGACGACTATATGCATATTGCATGACAACCTGGCTTGTCTATTGAGTTAAAAGGCTGGAACTAACAGACTACATTGATACGGTTGATGGATCTAATCTGGAAGCCTTCAGCCTTGGCTGCATGAACCGTCCACAAAAGTGCATCCACGCGGATTGCATCGTCGGAGAAGAAGAGAAAATTCTTTGGTTCCGATCAGTTCTGACCGAAGACCGTGGTTATGAAACTGAGGCAGTATTTTGAACAGTCCAGCTGATCACAGATACCTCACAATAGTTCAGGCACCAAAGGCGTGTCGAAAATAATCAGCTACAATGGCAGTGTTAGTATGACGAGTTTGGCAGAGTTGGACATATGTTGAAGAGATAACTTCAACCACCAACAGGGGAAGTGAGTTAAAATATTGCATGGATAAGTATAAAGTTCTAGCCATTACAGAACAGATTACGATTTCCTAAGATTCTTTAAGTAAGCAGCCAGACTACCATGGGCAAATGGGGTCTTCAATTTGGACCTCATCCTGTGAGTGAAGCCAATCTATGCTGAAAAGACGACAGGCACTGTACGCCTGTTTCATCCTTTATGGGAATCATCAGCAGTGCGTATCTAACGAAACTCCAGCGAGTTTCGAACCAGCGACCTCCCGGTCTGAACGCTTAACCGTTCGTCTACGAGCATCTGATCAACAGTGTGATTGACTTGCACTCAGGACATAGAGCCACTCATCGTCCAGTCGCTTAAATCCATATCATGTGGCTCCTCGAGTGACAACTTCTCAGATGGAAGGCTCATCGTGTGAATTATTCTTCCTTCTGAATTACTTGTAGACTGTTGGTGGTGCGAGGTTTTTAAAATTTCAGCTTAGATTTCGTCCTGTAGTTGAAGCCCATTCTATGTTGTGAAGTGGTCCTCGGCTTTTCGCACTGCCAACAAATGGGATTTCCCTGGTTGATATTTTTCGTACGACTGCAGAAGCAGGAAACGGTGAAGTGTGATGAGAATTGTAGTGGGAGCTGTTTTGAAGTGCTATGGATAGTTTTTTTACGTTGAAGTACATCCGGTAATGCCACAAAACCCTTGTTTGTTACTGATGCATTCGGAGTGAAGCAAAGTTTTTCCTCCGGATGGAGCTGCAAAATATGCTCGAAGAAGTGCTTGGATTTAGCAGTAACCCATACCATGGAAGACGTTAAGCTGAGTTAGAACCGGATTTTTGTCTGGCTCCTAAAAGCTGGATGGTCTGCGTGCAGGACCTTGGCTTGTGGGCTGAATAAAACCCACGTTCCATTCCACTATATCGTTTGCCACTGTTATATGAATAAGTTAGCCATTTGGTGTAATTTCCGGTAGGAATACTGGCCCATATAAGTCCAGTGAAGAACAGTTTATTCTGATAAGTAGACAAATGTTGATTTCTAAAAAAAATCAGAGTACTCCGCTGTAGCATTCTTAGATTCATGAGACAACGGTTTCAGCTTCCCGTCAAAGGGAAAAATATACGGATGTTGACGCCAATTTCTCGGCAACTTCCTGTCTGACAGTTCAGTTTTAAAGGTTCCGACTGATAAATGTCAAATAAAATCCTTTACAGCGACCTCTATCGGAAATGATCGCAAGCGGTCGTCTAGAAACAAGGAAGCGGAAGAGAGCGGTGTGCATAGATGCTTACCGATAAATTCAGATTGGCTTAAAAATTATGTTTATATTCAGTGTTTGGGTTCGGAGTGGCGGTTGGGGGTACTCCGGCTCCTACCACAGGAGATGTAAAACTTCGTTCCATAATGAAACACAACAAGAATTTTGAAAATCAGGTTCAAAATGGTTACATAGAATAAACAGAGTAGAATGACCAATAAACACCTGACTAATAATAACCGCCAAGGAATTCTAAACAATATTCTTGAGACGTGGCGGATATTGTGTTTGTGTGAGCCGCGGAACAGGTTCAACTTTAAGAATCCAAGTTTACCAGCACAAAAAGTCGAGCCACAACCTCGTAGGAATCCCTTCGGTCACAGCAATAGTACTAAACCGTATCAGTCTGGACTGATTTGACTTCATCATAAGAATGAACTGAGAGTTTTCATATCGTGGGATGGATAAACGAAGTGTTGGCCGATCGAACAGTCACTTGACGACGGCCAGCTGTTTCTCAGTCTTTAACTTACTTTCCCACAGAGTTGCACTGTTGCTCGTCTAACCTACGCTACAGCACAACAGCATGAGAGGGGGTACGCGAACCTGTTAACGTTATTTGTAACAAAGGATGGCTTTAAACAGAGCCAGGATTGTGGTGGACGTGAACTTACTCTTCAGGTCTCCCTTGCCGTGAAAATCTGACTCCGAAGATATCACATATATTACACATGGGAAACCACATTCCATGATGACTTGAGTCCATAGATTAGAGCGCCCTCGCAGTCTAGTTGACTATCCGTTTAAATGAGTAATGTATACACAAGTCATGAATTCCTATATACTGTCAGATTCTAGGCAGCCTACAGTGAACCCAAATGAATGTCTAGCGCAAGATACGTATAGTTTGGTGTTCCAGTTGAAATAAGTCCACCTGACAAGTCCAAGAAGAACGAAGCCGGCGGAATTTTCCCCGCCCTTACAAGTAGTATTGAAACGCTTGTAACTGAAGAGAATATTGGCAACTCAGCTTGTAATGATGGCCGTTGTTTTGTTCGCTGAGGTCGGAGGTGCACATCAGTGCACAGCGCACCTCGGCTTGTGATGAAACATGTGCAAACAAATCGCCCAGGTCGGCGAACAAACGAACGGCCGCTGTTGAAACACATATAACTTGAATATCGCGCGGGTTGAAAGATGAAGCAGTCCTCGTGCGAACAATCAGTTGGAGAATATCATTAACCATAGATCTAGCTGAAATTCACCTGTCTCGCGTCAAAACCATTTTTAGCCACGAAACAGCTCGTCCTGGATGTCCAAAACAGACTTTAAAATTGATTATAACGTTTTATTGGTTCCGTACACAAACCTAGTACCTGGTCAGTAGAGCGGAGCATCCGAGTTTTTAATTCTAAAGCTGAAATCTCGTGTTTCATTTGTTATTCTTCGGCACTAATTCAGACACTGACAAGCTTGGGATATTAATTCGTTAGACAGAACTGTACATGTTGCATACATATAGCATGGAGTAGCATCCATTCAGAATAGTTGCCAGTTAGTCTTTCAACCCGATATCTGCTTTTTGCCAAGAGTGTTTGAACTGATGAGTTGGGATTTAACAGATCTGCCACTGAAGTTCTTGCTGGCAGATAGGACCAACGCATTTTTTGTCAGAAGGACGAGCAACAATGATGTTACGAGTTGATTAGGAATTCAGTTACTCGCTGATTAGAAAACCACGAAGATAAAGTACCCATATTGGCTGCAATTTCATTGTTTACCGATAATCTGAATCTCTCACATTATCATCGTATTCTACAGTTCTCATCATAATGTTTACTTTATTTCACTCAAAAAAGCATACGAGTCTAAGCCCACGAACGTTGTACTACATGCCAAGACGATCACAACTTACAGAGCCTCCATAAACAGTCGATTCTCTCGACGTCCTGTTGAAACTGCCCTTCGTACGTAAATAAGTAGCATCTATAGCTAAAAAAACGCTTTCGGGTTGTTATTCTTGCGCTACCACGATTCGTCTACAAACACTATGATGGTTTTTGATCCATGGATTAGAGAAAAATAATAATTGTAGAAATGACGTGAATCTTCAAACCATTCATATTAAGGTCAGGATTGCTGAATGGTTCGGCAATAAATCTCCATTCCTGGCATTTTTATTGACCATAAGAGAAACACCAACAACAAAAAAACAACTACCAGTCCTTTTAGCCGAATGTAATGATGCCCCATTAGATAAAGTGGCCAAAACAGAAAAGCAATAAAATAGCAGCATTAGATGGGCTTCGGTAAACCGCGTTCAGGTATAATTCTCATTAAACTTGTTGCAATGTGCGTTGTTGTAAGCAGTGCAGGGAGACAATTTTTTATCGGACCACATCACTCTTTTTGAAAACAGTCCCCCTTCTACCCTGGCGCAATTATTCTGGTGAGTCAGAATTAAAGAGGAGAGAGGAAGTGGCAGTAGGATCTGTTCAAACGAGAGTGATATGAATGTAAATACTCCAGTGGCTTAAACAACTGCAGCGAAAACAGTTTTATTAGTTTTCGGAAGAGAAACGGCATACGGTGTGCACAGGGCGATTAGTGGGAGCTTTAATTGCTTCGGTGTTTTGACGGCGGTTCACGAACCAGCGGTGATCAATTTTTCCGCGTTGGTTAAGTCGGCCACACGGACATAATTGATATAATCATCAGAATTAGCCGCAAGCGGCTCCCAGCTAGCAAGGCTTAGTAATCGTTTCTCTCTCTCTCTCTCTCACGAACTGATGTCCGCAAACAACACTTCGGTGATCACAGTCCGATTAATGGTAGGTGTGAGTATACATCTGATTGACGCTATCCAGCGGCTGATGGCGCCAAACAGCGATAGGACTTTCGACATCTGCACGACACCTAACACCCCTTTTCACTGAACATTTTTCTCTCGAATAAGCCGCCATGATGGTAGGTAAAGTGGTGAGGCTATTATTTCAAAATGGTAATAATTCGAGCATAGTGTTGAATAATTGCGCGCGTCTCAACCAGCAGGGCCAGTCAAGAATGGAATGAATAGGAAAGGAAACATAATAAACGCCGCGCATATTTACGTATAAAACAGTGTCATCTGGTAAACACGGACGGTAAGACCTGCACCGGCGATAGCCTCCATGTCAGTGTTCAGGCTCATTAAAGTGCATATTACCACTGATGAATTACTTAGCTTCCAAGGCCCATTTTCCATTGTCCGAGTTCTTCATGAGGATGAGCGCCCATTGAGGAGATAGTTTAGGTTACAAAATTCCTTCGCGTACAATCTCTCATCAAGGAAATATCCAACGGTATCAAACAGGACATGCTTTCTGTTTCACGAAATGGTTGATTTGCCTGGAACACGAAACACGATGGTAACGGACGACACTACTGTCACAAATTTTTTTCTCAGTCAACAGTCAGGCTTAGATGGCCGATGTCGGCAGTCCTGTCGGTAGAGGACAATATCACATTAGGAAACTATTTTTAGTCGAGCCTGATATGAAGAGTAGTACAGTGGCAGTTGGAATCATGTCATGTACATACATTATTGCAATAAGGAATGAAGATCGTCAATGCGGAAAATAGGATTGAATGACAGACGACGACCCAATAATTACCCAGCTCCCAACGATGGCCTTTTCATATTGAATGACATCCTTATCTTACTACTAACCTTGTCACCATGCTCCTTTCAGTAAGCTTAGCGTAAACACGGTTGGTTCATAGTGAACTGGGCTGCGGGACTGTCAACCACGTCCGGGCTGTCAGATAGCTATAGAACCCGCTAGGATAGAAGTGAACATTTTTACTTGACAGGATCTGTTGAAACTACGGCGTCGCCCAATAGGCTGCCTCAGGCGAGATAGTCCCCAAGCTAGGGCTACTTTCAGGTTCCGTGAGGGTTTGAAATCGATAGCTTTCGAGAAATAGTCCCTTAACTACCGACAAGGATCGCCATAAATGCTCCCGCGGCGCAAAGTCCCTTCCCAACATGCTAAATTCCTGCGCTGAAGTCTCATGTATTCTGACACCAATTATGTATCTGACAGGTGGCAAGAAGACAAAGCTGGTCCGCCCAAGTGACTCACGGCCCTTTAACGTGGTCTTCATCTGTAAGGCACAAGACTACTGCACCGCTCCTTGATTTGGAGTCTATCCCGTAGAAAAAACAACCTGCGGGTTGCCCCACCAGCCCCCTCCGATGGCTAAGACCCTACTGAAAGATACTAATCCTGGCACGTTCCTTCGGGTGGTTTACCTATTTCTGCTCTGTGTATGCCTAACATGTCTGTGGATAGACCTGACGCTAGGGCTGCCCCTCTGGAAAGAGCGCCGTCTTGAGAGACCACTTTTACCTCTTCCCACGGTCAAGATCACCTAGGAGGATTTCGTCTTCCAAAAGAGACTACTTTTGGTTGGTACCTTTAGACGTCTCTCCAAGGAGGGACAAACATTTGGAAATTTTTGTGTGTGGGGATTTCATCCTGTAAGTGAAGCCAATCTATGCTGAAAAGCTGAGAAGCATTGTACAGCTGTTTCATCCGTATTAGGAATCCTCAACAGTGCGCACCTCACGAAACTCCGGAGAGTCTCGAACCCGCGACCTCCTGGCTAGTAGTTTGAACACTCAACCGTTCGGCCACGAGTGGCCGAGGAGCCAGTGAATACGTGATGTGGATCCCGTGATTGAAGGATGAGCGGCGCTATATCCTGTCTAAGTGCGAGTTAATCACTGGAGTTTCGTGAGATGCGCACTGCTGATGATTCCCAATAAGGATGAAACAGCTGTACAGTGCTTCTCGGCTTTTCAGCATAGATTGGCTTCACTTACAGGATGAAATCCCCACAAAAACTCTCAAATCTCCTCACACTACTGACAATTTGGAAATTTCCAATAGAGATTTCATCCTGTAAATAAAGTCAATGTATGCCGAAAAGCATTGTAGGCTTTTCCATCCTTATTTGGAATCATCAACAGTGCACCCGTAGCCGAACGGTTAGGTGTTCAACACCCGAATCAACCTGAAGATCCGTGACATGAGCCCCCGGAATGAAGAGATGTATTCAAAATCTCTACAGAAGTAACAGAATTGAAAAAATTCACAGGCTGACAGTTGATCTCGGTAAATACAGTGCAGTGTGATTAAGGTCTCATTTCAGTAGCAGTAAAATGTCTAACCTAGACCTGGTCGCGGTGCACGAGGTCACCATGCTCATTTGATTGCCGGTGTTCAACAAACTGTATGAGACGTATGAGAGCTTCGATCCCACTCTGGAACATCCATATGTTTGTGACATCTGCCCTAGTCAAAGGCTGTGTCGTGGGCCACTTTACCCTTTTTCGGTTAAAATACACAGCAAGATTATTTCGAAAAAAAGCATGCTCTAAAATACCATTAAAAAGACTGCGCCTTGTTATCCTTTACCGAGACCCACAGCCAGCACTCACGAATGAATGACTCACGTGTCCCACAATAGTGGCCACTGTCAGAATTAATCTACTACTATTTAGCGCATCATACTCGTGATTCGGATGGTCTATCTATCCACAACCAAATAGGATCAAATCGCTATGATCCCAAACACCTGACAGCCCTCGAGTACACCTGAATAGTTCACCAACAGCTGCCCGTTATTAGTCTTTTTCAGGCGATTTTTACACATTAGTGATTTTTATTTCAGTGCATATTACCGAGACTGATCGTTGTGCCATTCTACTGAAAAAATCAAACAGTGCATGCAACATCCTCAGGGCAGTCCGATAGTCATACTCAACGAATTAGAACGCCCAAATTTTATACACGAGAGCAGCTAGTAACGCAAGTTTGGGCTCGAATGCGTAAAAACCAGAGGATAAGCATACATGATGATATTTTGGAAAATTCAGCGTTACTCTATTGTCATGTAGCCGCTCAACATAAGGAGCCGGACACCGGTCAGCTACATCAACAGGCTAACACAGGTTAAAGCGGTTGCGTATGGCAGTGGTGATGCTATGGAAGAAGCCACCACACACAAGATGAGCTCATGTTCATTAAGGTTACGTCACCATCGGCACTGGTTTTGCATGGTTCCACACGAGTCTCACGGACAGTGCCCACTTCCCGGGATCGAAGTATCTGCTTTAGCCGAATCAATAACTACCTTCCGGACTATAAATACTACTCAAACAACAACGGTATAAAAGCACCTATAGACTCCAGCAGACTTACGGTTGATATAAACGAATAACTAGGGGTGGTAGCAACCAAAATACCAACAGCGTTGAGGACAAAAACGTCTTTCGGTTCACATCTGCTGTGAAACCCGAAGGAAACACAAGGGTCGAGATTGTGCCTGTTGCTAAAACTTAGACGACACTGTTTGTTACAACGGCCTAAAGATATAAAAACTCATGGATATATTAGAACACCAAACGCAAGCTTCAACCACAACAATGCAGGTAGTCGTGAATATCCAGGTAGTCAAACCAACACCACGTCTACGTCAACGGCAAACTGATTGCAGCCAGCTTCTGATCGCTTCCACGGATGAATGCGGAATCCGACTAAACAGTTGATGGCAATCTCTTATTGACTGTGCCCATCGTAATCCACCCAAAATCTCAGAACGAAGATGGTCCGTTTCAACTCTGTATAGCACAACGACATATGACATTCGGTGAATGGGAGAGCAGAAAAATGCAACTGCAATTACACACTTCATTGCTAACTGCGGAGGGAGCGAACAGATTCCACGAAGGACCGCAAACAGGGTTTAATGTGACAGCGCTGTACAAAGGGATAGGCGTGAAAAAATATTGACGAAACTGTGCAATGAAGTGCAGAGCCGCACGGAATTTTGGTTCAAAAGATGCTCCACAGGGAAAGAACTCTATCATACAGTTAGTAATCCATCATTAACCACACTAACGATATTAGCCGACCTCATTTCCGGTTGGGCCGGTTGAAGCTACCGAGTAACACTTGCTCAGATGCCGTGGGTGTGTAAGCAGTTTGCGGTGAGGAATCGCCGGTCGAATCAGCTGTGTGCCGGTGATGATGATGGTGCGCTGAAAAAAAGACACAAAGTGACGAGGTACGTATTAAGGAAGAGGATTAAGAGCGTGGAATGCGAGCCTTTTTATATCTGCTGGTTGTGAAATACGCTGACATTTAGGTGCAGAGTAGAGACAGGGCGAACGACGATCAATGACTGACAATAATATCAGCTTAAGACTTTAGTCATAAGCATGTCAATTTATGGGGATGAAGCTCTATGCTGAAGAGACCAAAATGAGGATGGAAAGGGGCAGAAAGTTAATCAGACTCGAGATATGTACACCTCCAAACACAAAATCCGAGGACTCGGGTGAAAACGGATAGCACAAACGCCATCGACACCGATCCACAGCGCCTTCCGGCTAAACAACAAAAGGTCATGTGGACTCTCTCCTAGATGGCCAATCGTACTGATACCAAAGACTTTCCAGTATCTTCTTCAACCCCTTCTGAACTATTCTACACTGCTCATATCTTCATTTGAGTGACATCAGATATGGTATGGAAGACAACACTCTAATGCTAGTTGCATGTCCCAAGCACAGTAGCTGATGCCTCACTAAACATCGGTTTCCTGGACATCTCATTGAGAATCGAAATTTGCCAGAAGGCGAAAATAAACACAGGTAAAATCTTCCAGTTCAGTGGAACGGCCCTAACGAGTTTAGGAAGGGCAAATAATGATCGGTTTCTCGTTTTAAATAACAGGTTGTTGAGAATAGCTGGAGGTCATGTTTGTTCAACTAAGAAAATACGACCCGAATAAACTGATATCAGCCAGCCAATATGGTACACAACGGCAGGGAAAAAAATCGTGCAGCTGTAACACCCTTCATGTGCCCAGCTGCAATGCCACCCAAAGGAAGCACGAGGACTGGGATACTGCCAGGTTGCCCAAGCCTAGACAGGGGAAGTCGAGATGCAGAGATCAAGTTCGAACCACGGACATTCCGGTCAGTAAATTCGCGCTCTAATCACTGAGCCATCTCGCCCCCACACAACGGCTAGGATGAACGATGTGGACCAAAGGTTCCGGAAGTACAATAAAAGGTTCACTGTACCAACCAGGCTGGATTAAAATGACAGAAAATTTTTTTAAAACTTACCACGCTTGGACTTTTTTGAGCCCGACGAAAGTCGATCCTCATCTTCTTTGCTGTCGGCCGAGTTACTTGAGGATGCCCGTTGTTGGACACCACGACGAGAATGTCTAGATGGAGCAGAAGCACTGGACTGTTGTGGTTGCTGCTCACTAGAAAGGCTAGGCATTCTCCCAGAGTGGCGGACGGTACCCTCGTTTAGTGGAGTCTGTGCATCAGCAGAAGGTGGAGCACTGGACAGAGCGGGGTTCGATTTCTTTCGGGTGATCTTTCGCGAATCGCGGTGTTCATCAGTTACCCCACCACCCCCTGTCCCTGCCTGTAGTGATAGGAAAGAACGAGGGCTGAGTAAATCGCACTATCAAATAACTCTTTAGTTTACGCTCCTGGCACCAAAAGTGGGAAACCATGGTCTAAGCAGTTCGGATCAGCCTCGGGTCAAAGCCGCTCGGAACCTGTGGGTTTATTTCTGTTAAGTGATGCAAAGGAATCAAAACATATCTAGAAGGAACAACCTTACGCCACAGCTTTAAAAAGCGCTAAATACGTCACTGTCAGGCGTTTTATGTTTTGCAATCGTCTTCAGTGAAGGGTACTCACTGGTGAACCCGTTTGAAGCATCTACTTACCGAAAAAAGTATTAGTTAGTCTTTGCATGTCACCTGTTAACGTCCTCTACCGTGAATGAACGCTGTACACATGTGTGCTGCCCGTTTGCTAGACCGTGGGCAGAAGCACTGAAGTATCGGTAAGTATCGCGGACCATGTCTGTCTCACCGAAAAACCAGGCATTTTGGATGTGAATAAGCAGCGGTCCAGGTAAGTAGCAAGGAATAAACAGCGTAGGAGTTGCAGCGGAATGTTTGCCGAAGCTAGTAGGTGCCAAAAATGAAGAATATGCAGAATACCACTGTGATGGAGGTACGCCGCACTATTATTGTGATATCTGACAAATATTTGGTCCATCTCATCTGAAGCACCCTCTTCTACTCTTCAACAAGTCCTTCGCCAGTGGTGCTGGCTTCAGTGCCACAATTCCAGGAATTACCAAGTTTGATCAGAAATTCTTGCCGAAACCAGCTCGTCTAAAATCACGACGGTGGAGCATCAGCGTTGTTTTTAGTAACGAGACAGCAAACTTGGCAACAGGCACCAAAGAATAAAGACATTTTGATAATCAAGATTTCGCTAAGACGCCAACGATGAAATGTAAGTACGGAATCCCACACCATGGAAATGAGGTATTTCGAATCCGCTTCGAATCAATAACAGTCAATCTGGACGAATCAAAGATAGAAGAACATTGTTTCAACAGGCATTCTTCCCTTTTCAGACAGCTGTGGCTGTTGACAGGAATTGGACTGCTTCGGTCCTACTGCAACCATTGAAGACGCATATATACATACCACGTTTCAACTTGGTTATCTCGAAAAGTGGGCCAATGATAACCATGGAGTCAATTCTCTTTCTATTCCCTACTTTATTTATTGAAGCTTGTGGTATGGTAATTAGCAGCTGAAACAATCAAGGTAGAACAATCATTGGTGAATGAAAGGGTTCAATCGGAGGCACCTCACACATTCAAAAATATTGCACCATGACGGTTGTCGTCTTGTTTGAACTCATTATGGTGCCATCTCCGTTGTGCATACGCAAAAGCAGCTAAAGAGAGCGCAAAATCAGCTTTTCGTCTCCAAATTTTAACGTCTACATCGGCAGTGACGATAAAGCCCATGTTACGACAGGTGTGCCTCTTTTGAACTGCCGCCAACAGACGGTGATGGTAATCAGGTTTTTCGAACAGGTGAGTGAACCACTTAGTCAAAGTGCAAGTGAAGAGCACCGAACCCTCGCCCGAAAACCAACTGTCAGCCATAAAAGAAACAAAGGATCGTGCATGCAGAAAACAAGCAGTGTAAGAAAAATGAGCAGCGACGGGGGCTGCGGCGCCAGACATACCATCCATCAGAAAGACAAGGTAAGAGGTTAACAAAGGTGTGACGAAAGTGAATGATTCGGGTTTCAGCGGAATATGAAAGACCAAGACGTATTTTCAGTACCTGCACATACGGTTTAATTGGGGAAGACCATTATTATCATCGTCTTCACCGATCGGTATCACCAACTGCAACAAAAAAGGAATTCTCGACAATTTCATTGATACTGCCTGTGTTAAGGCCAATAGCTTGCTTCCTGCTTTCTTCTTTCTCGGGCAGCACACCGGTTATTTAGAGTTTACGTGTCTTGGTACCAGGAGTTTTGAATGACTAATGAAAGAGTGTACACATTCAACCTGTACAGAACCACCTATGGACGAAATAGCATTAGGAGAGGACTTTACTTGTATTCCATATACTGCTGTTTCAAGCATACGGTGCACAAACCACCAAACGAAGTAGCCATGAGTCCCACGGATAAATACCTTGGATGCAATGTGTGTGGTCATACAAGATTTTGAATGAGCGCCACCGTAGAGGCAAATTGATGATAATTCTGAGCATACAACATGATGCCGGCAACGCTTTGGTCTACCTCTTCAGCTTGTTGTATCAGAGAACATAATTCAATTAAAGGTAAAGGTTAGTGAAACCTGATTTCAGGTTAACTTAGTGCTAACCACCTCAATGTAGCCGATCGTTCGACACAATAGACAGAAAATGATCGGTGATACACAGGCCGATAAGTAAATACAATACACCCTTGTAAAGCTAGCAAGGATGGCACTCATTTACAATTCGCGAATAGGTATACCCTCTGGGTATACCTAGCCAAGCCAAGGAGGGAGTCGAGTGGTCCGCCAACAGTTTAGACACCGGCAGAACAAATCTGCTCAGATAGCTGAATTGGACACCAGTACCGCAATGAAAACACACAAAAACGCTCATTACATCCAAAATATTCTACGTCACGTGGTGATCGAAAGAACCATACAAATTACGTGCGAGAACCCCACATGCATGCACCACTGAGCACACACATAAAACAGGTTCTCCGACTAAAGATTTAGCACGGCTTTCCAAGTAAGAAACAGCCTTGCTTATTGCTCCAAAATTGCTAACTGATTACCACTTTGCGATGTTTGATCAACCCAGTGATAGAAAATAATAACAACACTGCTATGAGGCCGTTGATGCAGCCGCATTTAACAAAACAGTGGTCAATGATTGTAGCCTGTCTGCTCACTCCATCAAACTAACTACTGTCCAAGTCACCGGCTGAGATTGTTGACTTTAAGCTGGTCTTTGTTCCAACAATTGCGATAATTTGGCTGGCGATGAAAATCGCCTGAGGTGATTGTAACATCGGCCCCACCTAGTGTTGTCATTCTTTCAACTATTCGATATTCAACTCTGATTTTAGTCATGCCGGTCCTTCTACCCTTAGATAAAGTCATGGAATTTGCAAACATCTGAAGAATAGCCCACACAGAATCTACAGCTGGTGTGCCACAAGATGAGGAAGTACACAGTGTGTTACCGTATTAGGGTGGTCTCTGACCGAAACATTTGCTAAGAAGCGTTGTCAGAGCTACTACGGTAAGAATGGGTGTTTTGGGTGAAGTGCGACTGAAGCCAACAGTTTTTTCTGCAAAGCTCTCTTTCAGTACGGTCTTATCAGAGTTAGAATGTAAGTTATTTAAGAGATGAGGTTAGCATTTAGTTTTACGATAAATGAGCAAAAATCACGAGTTATACCGCATAGGTGTCCCAGAGGATCAAAATACTAATTACGCTAGTAATTAGTATTCACACTGTTGTTCACACTGTTGGAACACGAAGGAGATACAACAGATATTCAAATGCATGGTGACTGTTGTTTCACTTCATCAAGAGTTTTTGTTCCGTCAGCCCGTAGCCCGAAATATAGCTTCATTGATAACGTTTAGAAGGTATTGAAGGAAGTTTATTCTGCAGACCATACGAATAATAGGTTGATCAAAAGCATAATCAAAAGTAGTATACCCGCTTCAAAGAATGCAGGTAACTCAATTCCTTATCCAGAATCTGGTCATACATGTTTGACGTGGCTCATGACCTAACGATACCTTTACAGCATAATGAGCATTTGTCGCTCTAAATCAGAATGTTCCGACTTTCCAATATGATGGCCTTGTTGAAACAGGTTGGGGATTCTCCGGTGTTCGCAATGATCGATTTGGGTTAAACCTAACTCGATGAGGTCAGTTAGGTAGCAATAAGAGAATCGAGAAGTCAATGGAGCAAAAATCAAATTGAATTACAACGAAGCGTACATACAATCCGATGGATGCACGAGGGTCCACGTACTGCTAGACTGTTCAAGTCTAGGACAGGGACAATCAGGGAGTCACAGGTGGATTCAAAGAACGGATCACTCCATCCACGGTTCTTTCTTCAACTCTCGAGTTATCCGGATTTTAACATTAATAAAAACAAGACAATTGGATTAATCAACAGCCATTCACATCGTGAAATAGAATATACCCCGACTAGTTTCGCACACGCTGAGCAGCAGTATTTTCACTGACAGCTACGTTTAAGACAAGCGACCAATAGAAGCACTTCAGCCTACCAAAAAAGGGCAACTAAATGAAAGAGGAAAGGAATCTGAGGATGGCATTCTAGGCACTTACAATTCCAAACACCAAGCTGGATAGAAAGTAGTAACACGAAAATGATTGACATCGGTTCACAGCAGTACATTGCATCGTCTCCTGAGTGCCGGAAAGGGGGCTAAGTGGACCCACCCTAGAAGGCGGATAGCATAAGAAAATGCTACGAAACTGCTTAGAAGATCAGCGGCGAGAAGCCTATTACCAGTTTAGTCAAAATATGAAACAGACAGACCGAATTGAACATACATGGACTCTGATGGTCATTTTCACATTGAGGTTGTCAATGTGGAACTCGAAGAGTACTCAGGTGAATTTCCTCAAACGAGGGTCTTCCGCCCACTTGGCAAGCCCAAAACTGTGGGCTTATCGAAGAGTTTTCAATAAACTTATAGGTGACACAAGCTGAAACAAAAAAGCTTCTAAACCTTTTGAGTAATGGCTACAGTGAAACAGGGTGGGCACTGTGTGTCACAGATGTAAAAAAACTCATTATAACTGAGATCAAAGACATACTCTGGGTTTAGTGGATGAGTGATATGCGGAATTACAATGAAATCGTATCCACGTTTCGTATTGTTGATAAGTAAACTGATGTTGACCGCAAGTGTTGAATCCAACTTGCGCGTAGTAATACTCGGTACTTGTGCACTGTTTTTCTCTCATGGCCATGTTCTTACTGTTTGTGGTCAACCGTTTGTTTTTCTGTCGCCACTCAACTTTGCTAAGGCCACATTATGCATGTAGTCGTGCAATGTGGAAAGATTGAAATCACGTGTGTTTTTCTGTGGAGCAACATAGCATCGGACAAACTGCTGTCAGCAAAACGAACACAAAAATGGCAAGTATCACAACAATAACGAGTAGGGAAAGTCGATTGACCCACATAAAGATGGTGATAAATGGGAGGATATGTTGGGTTTACGTAACAGAAGAAACAGACAAACTTTATCCACCGCCAGAAAGCTGAAAAACGACCACACAATCTTCCTACGATATGGTGAGATGCAGCCAATGATTCCGGAAACCACTTTCAAATAGACTCAGATCAACTGCAGTGCAAGTAGGATGCAATTACTACAGTCGGCTGTGTAACATGAAAAGTACACCAGACCGTTTTCAGTATGTGTCGAGATTTGAAACTTTTATTTCATGTTTTCAAAATGCAATACACCTAGTTATGAGGACCCAACAATTGAAGTTTACAATCAATCTCTCCTTGAGACGCACAAGAGGGTTGACCACTTTTATTTCTAGAAGAAACGATCAGACATGAAGTCACGGCGGTAGTCCCTGAAGTTAGTTCAGAGACCGTTGCACACGTAACAATCATGAACGAATAAACGGGATTCAAAAGCAAGTTCGAGAAAGAACATCTTGGGAACTAAAAAACCCTTGAATCACGGACAGTTGTAGCACACGTCACCCGATCTAGTGGACGCAAGACATCTGATAAACCAAACAAATTGGAGTGGTTCACACGGACAACCTTGTGCGACGAATTTCTTAGGACGCAGATGACGGTTTCTCACTTTTCAAAATCCTGGTGGAGGACCTGATAAGAATGCCGAGAAACCCCTTTTGAGTTCACGCAATATGAATCCTAGGGATAGGGTGGATAAGCGGAGCCCTGACGATCAAATTACCTCAACTACACGGTTTACGGGGAAGGGTAGCCCCACAGTAAACAAAATGCTCAACAAACAGCGACAGTCAAGGTGGCTTCCCAATGGACGTTTTACCTCTAGTCTTGAAGAGTTGGAGACTGTCAGAAAGCTGGAATACGGTGGGCGGTGAGGAGTTGCGGAATGTAGTTTGGGGAAAGAAGGAATGGACGAAGAGTGTAATCCGATAACGCAGCACGAGGACGTAGTAAGCATGACTGGAGGCACACAGGCTAGTGGAACGACTGACACCGCATCTACATGGAGGGAACACAACTGATGCACGCTCAGGGAAAATACATCTTACTACGTTTTTTTTATTTCTGAAACATGCGTACAGATTACTCAGAATGAACGCCAACAGTCGGTTTGAAAGCGCCCATGTAGGGATCGAACCCGGGTTCTCGAACTGTTAGTCTATAGTCTTATCCAATCGACCAGTCCGGCCACTATAATAACGATAAAACAAGGCCGATACAATGCAGCTATATATGCTTTCCAGCTACGCTGAAAACTGTTGGTACCGTACAAGATGGCAACAGTGACTGAGAGACAGGTGGAGGATATCCCATACGGATATGCAAAGTATTCTGGGTTGGGGCGAACCTGAGATCTAGGAACAGTAAGAATTCAATGGAAGGGGAGAGCATTAGGTACATGTGGGGGCGGGGAGTGACGCAGTATCGCGAACATGGCCTGTATTCTGCGATTGATCATGTAGGTGATGTATCGCAGGGAACAGGTCTTGTGCGTCTTCTTCTATCTTATGTGGGGATATTCAAGTATTTTGACGATCAACTGACGTAAGCAAACCAAACGCGGTTGCGAGGATATATTTAAATTTAGAAAAGCGAGGAAGCAAGAACGAGGAATAAAAGCTTCTGCGCTGATAAAATCCAAGAGGTCCGATGAAGCTTAGCCAAATCCAAAGGAATGACTTGGAAGGGCTGAATGGCGCAGAAATTGTGGCAGCAGTCTGGTAGGTGCAGTAAAATAGGAGCTCTGTGGTCTTATTCTGTACAGGAATGAAATATGAAAACTTATTGCGCTTTCCGGGGCACATGTCATGCACATTTGGTTTACCGATAAATTCGGAAACAGCTCCACTAACTGAACCAGGCATTAAACGCAGTCCTTCTAGGGATAATATTTTCCTCCCTGCTGATGATCAAGGCGAAAGTTAGCTGGAAAAAGTCGTCACCTCTAGAGATGCCGCATGATAAACCCCGTGGCATATAAGGAGTTACGTTGAACAGTAAACTGAGTTCGCCGCCTCCAGTTATCAAGTAAGGCTGTTCCGCAATATTGATGCCACACAACTTGGTACGTAATGTCTAAATAAGTGCATGTCAGATGTTTGGAGAAGACAAATGAGTTGATGATATTCCGTACATTGCGCTGAGTAAGACGAGCTCCCAATGAATAAATAAAAAGCTGAATAAATATACGAACAAATAAATAAGTAACTATAAATTAGGAAAATGAAAGCGCAAACAAACGGATTCGCACTAGAAGTTGTCGGTACCTCGGGCTGGAAGTTAATACAGTAATCACTAACACAGACTACACAGAGAACGTTGAAAGTAGTCTTGCCCAAGTTATACCCCTTTAAAAAAACCAACTGGGAGCAAGCTCAACCACAGTGAAAAGCGAAGGCCAGAGTAGCTCGGCTTCCACGACATCGCAGCTGACGAGAGATAGCCTGTCAGAGACACACTGTCGACCACTCTTTAGATTTACGTAAGGACGGTCTTGATAGGTGTAAACTTTGTTCACGGGCACACAGCTGGGAAGGGGAACGTCAAGTGGTCGGGTCACAAACACGTAAGCTTTTTTCACACAAGTTGTCCGCTAGCGAACCCAGTTTCCCATGTCGCCTGGCGGTATGCTAATGTATAACTTCGAACAAAATGACAGTTTCAATCCGACTACTGGACATTCGCGCTATGTGACCTTACTTCTATTGCATCATCCCCTTCATCTGCAACCAGCTGCAGTTGCGCGCGTGCAGAGTATACAGTGGCATAGTGCTGGAACAAGTAGCTAAGTTTTGGGTGTATGTATTTGCCATATTGGTGCATATGAACAACCTGTTCGTCATGACGGGCTCTGAATCACATGCTGAACAGTATGCTCCTGAGAAGTGGACATAATCTGTCTCCAGCTAATAATGTGCTACAGAAAGGGCAAGAGCGGCAGTATCATCTATCATCTCATTCAGGCGCACCGACATGCATCAGGTCCAACATACATATTGATAATACAATTCCATACAACATACGCAGAATGAGAGCTCCGTAGTTACAGAAACACGGATGAAATGGTCAGGACACTAGCACGAGAGTGTACTGAGATCTGCAGAATTTGCTGACGGTAATGTGTGTGCTCTATTTTGATAGATTAGAGGTGACCACTGAAAGTTTTCGTAGCCTATCTGAAGGTGGTGTTTCCACGTAGGGTTCCCTCATCTGGAAAGATTCGGGAATCAAAAAGGGTCCTAACTGGAGGAAGGTCTTCACGTGGGGAAAGCGCCTGTATGATATATAACGTCCATTTCTTTGGCAAAGCAAAATGTACGTTTCCGGCATACGACTAATAGTGGTGTCCCGAAGGTGACATTGTGTGACATTTTTTCCACTCAGAAGGTTAGTCCTTAACCTTATCACTCACATTTGTCGTCCACGTGTTCTATGACACGATGAGGAAAACAGTGAATTGATGCAGCGTTTTCAAACACTTCAACCGGTACGGGTTCTGGGCTTCCAACCCCGCCTATGTCAGATGAATATTCAACGCGCACAACCCGGGAACGAGCAAAGCGGGTACAGATATGAGATCATTGTAACATACACAAAAAGTGCGACCGGTTATTTTCGCGACATGTCAAATTTCACTGATAGACACAAGACAGGGTGAAATGCGCCTTACAAGTCTAGACCGTACATCAAAATTCAACAATAAAAAAGAAAAACAAAGAGTTGAGTGAAGAAGTGTAAAGTGATCTAAAGATCACGTGAACTGAGCTAACAATCCCTGTTTCAGTAGTTTCTCTCCAAATGTGGATTCTGCCATGTTCCTGAACACTTGAAAATACCCCCCCACCCTTTAAGGAGGGTGAATCTCCACCAGAGAGCCATTCCTTTCGCCGGTTGAGAACCACCGCACCAGGATGATTTCACAATTGACTTTGAGAGGTTCGCTTACCTGCTTGTAACGAAAATCTACGAACTCGAACATCTTACCAAACTGCACGTGACTATAACTTCACCTTGAAGAAAAAGCATCCAACGCTAGAGATATGAACGGCACAAAAATTCAGTCTTATTCTCACGCTACAATTTGTAACTAAAGGTATAGGGATGCAGATGCCGATGCTTCTGAATAGAAACGCTATGTTATAAGTTGCGGGGAAGTTCAACGAAGTCGGTGTCATTGTCTTGCTGCTTACGAATTTGCTGGGCAACACCCAAATGTCAGCCCAGTTAGGGTTCGACATCATGTCAATCTTTTCGGAACTGGTGATTATGCACTTCCGGGCAGTGAAGTAGCTGTGTTTCACGCTCAAGCTGCTGTTGAGGACCAGGAAGGCGACAGGTTCTGATCCCGCACCTATCACCGTAGGGCATATGGAAAGTCACAAATTGCAGAATGAACGGAATCCAACTTGTTCGCTTCCACAGTGGGAACTAAGGATTTATCCAGCGAAAGGGGTTCGAAATTCTACTAAGTGAATCTGACCAAATTTGGAAAATCTGTTACTGAAAAGAAGAAGCATAACCAAGGAGTTTCCAGGCCAACAAGTTTTGGTGAAAGGAGGCGATTGAGTAAGAACCCAGAAAACAGTTTGAAAGTAGTAGAAAGAAGATGAAGTGATTTTGTGGTCCGGTAAATCTTGAGGAGAGCGGATACAAAAGGAGATAACCAGTGGATTAGAGGATTCGGTACCGGGGAGTGCGTGAGACTGACTCTTGAGCTCACAACTGCATAAAACAGGTTGTGAATCAGCTATTGCGTCAAAGGCTCACGTTCATCGACGGTTAAACATATATTCCTCTCACTAGAATTCCTAGATTAATTTGATCGACAGAAAACCTATCAGGTCATTCCAAGTTATTTTATCCCCAATTCAGATCGATGTATAAGCACACTGACAAAATAATATAACCAATACATAAGTTTAGTGAAATGCTGTGGGCAAAATACGAACGAAATCAATGGTCAAATAAAATGTGCCACGCTGAATAAAAGTAGTTTTCCGCTAGACGGTCGGAACCGGTCATTCGGTAAAAGATTGTCTAGAAAACGCTACTATGGAAGAGAGTGAACATCCGATTCATAAGAAAAAACCCCATCAACATATATGCTAAATGTTTTCTAAACACAATCCTCACGTGATTCAAACAGCGGGAACAACTAACCATGATCAGGAACTGGGGACAACAAATCACCTGAGAATAGCGGTACCCTCCAATAAAATAACTGATAGTTTAGAGGCAATTTTTGTGGGATTAGAGACCTGATGTTTTTTCCTTGAATTCCGAATTTCAACCACCAGTATGTACCCTTTTCGCATCGGAATGGTCACGTCCTGCAGACTATCGGAATTTAACTAGAAATTGTTGGGAGGTTGATGTGCTATAGTGATATTGTGATT
>SJOL01005115.1:4276-85952 GCA_004794785.1 Opisthorchis felineus | reverse complement strand
CCCCCCCCCCAAGATCTGGATATAGAAGATGTTATGAACTCAAAAGGATTCAGTTCGCATGTGAATGCCACACTGCATATTAGACTCCGATTTGTATCACACGAGAAAACGGGCAGTGCGTGGCAGAGCCAAAGTGTGATAAACGTTGAATGAGGTGGTTGCAAGCGCCTAAGTCCCGAGGCCTCCATCCACCCATCGATCTTACGTAGCCTTCACTGATAAGCACATTTCAAGCGCACTCACTCTGACAACCCCTGGCACAGCTTGGCCATGCTTTTTGTTAGCGGCGTTGTTAGGATTTTCAAGCCCATGGTTTATGATATCAGGATACAGAGACTCGGATGTCTCAACAATTGTGGCCCATACTCAGTGGTCTGTAGGCCAACAACATGGAGATGGCAGTTGATTGCGCACATGCATCCGAGTGAAAAGCGCATCCAGAGAACCAAAAACTCCAGTTCCGACCGAACAGCAGCACCCGATGTTAACATTTCAGTTGTGACAACGTCGATGCGATAAAATGTTCAATTGATGCACAACCTAGTCGGATCGCAATAATTCAATGTGAAACAACTATCCATCGGTCCTAATGCTACAGAATTTAAGCAATCGATGGTTCTGAGCAAAGCCAAAAATATTACCAATGGATCGCTTCATATAAGTTTAGAAAACAATGGGTAGTTTTATTCCAAACTTCTCCGAAACGATGACCTCTCAGTCGGTTCTGCTTAGCTGTCTCGGCTACTTCGAACATCAAGAGCCCAGATGGAAATTCAGAGCGTTCATACTATCAAAACCACACCTCGGCCGAATGGTACTGAACGGCTATAATAGGAATTCGATGCGTGTCCCCTACGACAGGGCAAGACACATTTGATCAGAAATGTCTTGAACAACAGGGGGAATACGAAATAGGTTGCAATCCAACGAACACAGAATTGTTTGTTGGTGAGCAAAAGCCATTCGGAAGATAGAAGTTCCTCTATCCATGCCTTTTAAAAGACATCATATAGCCACACATGTCAAACACAAATTACGAGACGCTATAAGGTAGAGATAGCACAGAGAAACCATTCTTTCTGTCTATCGTGCTTCCCATCAATTCACCGTATGATTGAGATGCTATTTAGACTGACAGAAATAACAGGAGGCTAGACGTGTGGCTTCCCGAATACCAACCAAAACAATTGATGGTAACAGGACCAAAACCAACTCGACCAAGTGGTCGTATGCCACGCGAAACACATTCAAGTTACGGGTTACCGAGCAGCAGCTCGGTTAAAGCAAGTCGATGAATAAAAATTTAAGGAAAAGTTGGTAGTAAGTTTGTTCATCAGTCTACCTCAACGTCATACAAGGTTTGACAGACTCTCTACAAAGAAATGAAATTGAATTATGATAAAAAAAACTCCACGGATTGACCAAACTTGTTCGACCACACTTCTCCGTTTGTCCATGCATCCAGTATTACCATAGGAGAAAAACCATGGTACTATGTACTTCTTTTGTTCAGACTACAACTCAATGGTCGCTGCTAGCAGCACAGTTTATACGAATCCGACGCCTGTGAAACGGAGTGCTTCCTGCTGAGGTAAACCATCGATCTATATAAAGAAGTGCGATCTTTTATAACTGCACTCCAAAATGAATCACTTCAGCTTGCGATTTTTACGCGAAATACCGTCGGGGCGTTATAACAGCGGATAAGCAGTTGTCCGCTTCTCCCCAACAAAACAGAAATAAAATAACCAGGAAAGCCAGGAAACTGCGGAACAGACTGAAGCTAGGTGTGGGGAACGTAAATTGTGGCCAGGATAAAATGCGCGCTAACAACAAGCGTAACGCCTAGCTTAGTTTCGCAAGGCAATGAAAAACAACCCATCAGACGGATATATGTGCCTGTGGCTGAGCAGCATTGTCCCGTGAGACTGACTAATATACCGGGTCGTTAGAAAAGCTGTTTGCGGCTGGCGACAAGCGGTTGGGGAACTTTTCACACAGAGAACAAGTCAACCAAAAAATGTTCAACTGGAAGAATGTTAAGGTTAGTTGATGAAAAACCAAAAGTACAGGATTTCTGAAGCTGAATTTTCGAGAGTTCTAATAAAATACTGAACGGGGAATATGAACGAAGTCCTACCGTGCTAATTAAAACAAATAATAAACAAACGATCATATACGTACTGAGATGACCTGAATTTCGTTGAAAAATTGTTCGCAACAACCACGCCCTGCTTAGATCCGCCCTGTCAAATTCCTGTTATCATAGAAGATAAATCAACTGATACAAAATGTTACCAATGTTCTAACTGGATTCAGTTTAACTTACTGACGAACACAGAGTTCCAACCGCCGAGTCAACCCACCAGATTCAGTCAGCAGCCTCTGTACAAGAGTTCTTAGGCAAATTATATCCAAGAATAAAACAACTAGTCACAAAAGTCTCCAGTAATTACATCATAGAGGAACGAATTTAACTGGATTCAATCTAAATGTACCAGATTGAAATAAACTAGAGGACCAGTGGCATCTATCCTACCGGTATATGACCAAGCCGGCAACCTGACTGAAATAAGGAAGAGTTAGATGTAATTTATTCGAAAGAGTATGCTCAGCTCTATGGCTTTCACAATGCTGTTACGGTTAGCAAAATTAAGGGAGCAGAACTCGAAAGTAACCGTGTATATATATATATATATATATATATATATATATATATATACCCATGCGTTAATAAAGGAAGTTAAACCTGTTTGGTTTTGGTCTGGGCTGCTTCTAGTGGTTACAAATACTGCACATAGTAATTTTCAGATGTAATCTGTTTAGACTCCAACTTGACGATGTTTTTCAGAATTCTCAATAAAAGCACGCGCCCGTATTGAGTCAAGCGATCATTCATAGACCAGACTACCGCGGATTTCAGTTTGATCCGTTGCTGACTGAGCAAGCTATCGCAGAGTTGTTGATGATCGGTTACAATGGATTCGGGTATCAGACATTGAGATCCATTTTATGAATGAGAAAGACCTCAGCTGTGTGGATAGGTAAACCAGTTCGACTAATGACAGCTGTCTTAACAGTGCGGAAATGGACGCCAAGCGAACGTAAAAAGTGACACTTTTGCTTGTCTACTGTTGACTCTCTCGATCACCTGAGGACTGACGACTATTCAGATAAAACGCCCAGACTGACCGGTAGCTTCCTGTTAAATTCCAAACCTATGGCTAGGTGGTTACCAGATACTCCACGGGGGTCGATGAATATTAAGACAGAACACTGACTATTCACCAGCGATCAGACGATTCTCTGAAAAACTAACAGCCAATAAAATCGAGTTTCATACCTAACTGAAACCTGTCCGCTGTTCAAGCCGGTCGGCAGTTGCATGCTCCTGTTAACTAGCGTTCGATGCCTCACAACCTATGCAACAAAGCTAAGCTTTTTCGGGATCTGACCATACCTTGAACAGTGTCTTCCGCAATGCGGAGATGCTTTGTGACGGGAGTTCCATGTGTGGGAAATGGAGGTGTCTCGGCATATAATTTGTACGACACGGATAGCCTTTCCGATACAGAGTGGGTGTGATTCACATATTAAGATATGGTAGTATTGGGTTCACCGAATTCCCTTTCCAATTGACCAACCTATAAGAAAACCTCGTAAGTACAGAAAGTAGGCTTTAGATGGACGAAGGTGCAGCATAACAGGAGGTAAATTTCAGAAAACACCACTCTACACGCATTCACATTGACATTGAAGATTCTTGTTCTATCGCATGTACTGAGTGCACCAAGTTGTAACCAGCTCTCGAACAGGTGTGTGTGTGTCTGTGTGTATGCCGACCGGATGAGATTAACATGCAACATCTGGTAGTTATGAGCGAATACTAACGCAGTTCTACCGCCTAGCAAAGCGAACGAAATTCCTCAAGCTCCAATTTTTCAACAGGAAAGCAAATGCACAGTATCGCTAATTGGTAGAGATGCCTGTGAATGCGTGTGTGTATGTGAGTGTAGGATCCTTCATACCGACCAAAATTAAATAGAACCTAGTAATAAAAGCTTGACGATAGGCAAGCTGTTTACAAAACACATGATTCCCGCATGTCCTAGGGCAAAATAACAGGAGGAACAACGAAAAATATTTGGATGCACAAAGAGACATCCCAAGGGAGGCGCGTTGAGTATAAGGTATGCGCTTTTTACTAAGACTCATCACTCTACATCACCCGAAACATTCCCTATCAGCAGATTAAAATGAGGCACTGTGGAGATGAACTACCCTCACAAGGGTTGCATGTAGCGAGAAATGAAGAAAAAACAAGACATTTACTTCACCACAAAATGGAAAGACCATAAATCCACCTTTTAAAGACCCCAATAACTGCATTACATGTTTCCTGCACTAGCGTAATAGAATTTCGTCTGTATTCAGGTGCCTTTTTACAAGTTGCCATTAGAGTGGGGTAGAATTTTCAACCTTGTTTGAAGTAAATGTTCTAGATATACGATAGTAGTTCATATTCGTGATTTGCGTGAACGACCCATGAGATAACAGTCACCAAGAGGTCAGTCTACTACCCGAAACAAAGGATAGTCGACTATATCCGTTGGCCACAGGTCATTCCACTGACGCCAGATATTCATTCACTATTCTCTTACATCATCGACCATTCGAAATGTTAGAATTCAGCAGGGTGATGCTGATCAAGTTGAGTCGGTTTCATATGCTCGAAAATAAGATCATTCGTCTACCTTGGTATTGGCCTCCGACTGCCCCTCCTTCCCTGTGAATGTCTTCACGTGCTTTTTCATTATTGCCGTGTGATTGACGTACAAGGGCCTGTCGTGTAGACGACTGATGAAAGTGGAAGAGATCTTAACATCTCGCCTGTTGTCTTCTCGCAGTTCCAGTGTAATAGATTAAAGGGACTCGATGCTTCAAATTTCTTAAATGAAGACTCCCTAATGTTTTAACTACCGAACATCCAGAAGAGTGGTGCGTATACAAAACTAAATTATTGGCTAAGTTACGGAATTTCCGTCGCACCGTAACAGGATTGGTGTATCAGCTGTACTTATGACAGTTCACTGTCACTTTCGCCTCATTCCCATTTTCACCCTTCAGAGTAGTAAATCAGCCATTTGTAAACCAAAAAATATCCGCTCTACGGCCCTGAGGCGCTTGTTTTCTCAAAAACGAATCGTAACGAAAAAGGTAGCGAAATTGTTTCATTGGTGGAGGTTATTCCTCCATGGGGCAGAATTAATAGACAGAGGATCAAACGGAAATCGAATGAACAAAGAAATAAGAAAACGGGTCAGACGGTCAGATACAATGTAATCAATCTACAGGAGAAACCCCGAAAAAAGATCAACCTTGGGACCTATCGCAAATACAGCAGACTCACGTTCATGATACAAAACAATGGCCACTAAACAGGTGAAAAATTCGAATTTCAATCCGTATGTTGAGCCCAAGCTTGCCTCTACACCGTAAAGGACGATATCTGGCCTGAATTCTTCATTTCTAGCAGCACCCCTTTGGACCCTCGAGTTGCACATCACTAATTATATTACCGATGGTTGTTGCAATACACCGATACGACACCTACTGGTCCGAATAAGTGTGCCAGTGAAAACAGATTCATCACCAATAATAAACTGGCAACTGACGCATGACTGTCCTAAAACAACGGGGGAACAAGGCCCTTGTTACGAGTGAAACGTAAGGAGAGGAATGGTGGCTGAACACTGAGGTCTGTAGATGCCAGTAGTACGTATCGTCTCGTCATTACCCACGGCTAATTACCAAAAAAACGGGTTTTTATATCAACTTTTTACACAACGTTTATCATGTGATTACGGATCGAATGGGTCAACCGACCAGAGTGGAACTGGTAAATTCCTAATGGAAAACGATGAAGCACAATGAAGTAAGCAAATGTGAGGAATATGTCGAATACGCTCATGGCTCGACTTAGCATCACTTGCGAATACAAGCCCCGTGCAGAGCGATAGATAAACGTTAGTGGTGCGGCGGCCTGCTGAGAGTAATTATGTGCGAGGTTCTGAGGGTGACTTTTGGATGATTTTGCACTAGTGACTGCCGATTTCGGACCACGACATCACCTGCACTATGAAGAAATTGGATATAAATGAAGATGCTAGAGATAGATGAGTGAAGAGGTGCGACAAAAACAAGCACAAATGGCACCACTAGGTAGTTCAAATAGATTAATCTGGAAAGGGGAACCGAAATTTGAGATATTCAATTTGAATCTCAGTACCTTCATATGAGGAAAGAAATTCGGCGCAGAACCGCTAAAAATCTTGTTTAAAAATTATTTCCCAAAGTCTCTACAATTTTTTGCGCGACTTTTCAAGGAAATGGCAAGTTGATATTGGATCCTGTAAGATATTCCCGAAAAGACTTCACCCCTAGGAGGCCAAAGAAGCTCACCTCCGGTGGTGACCTCTCTCCAGAGAATCCATTGAGCATGACATCTTGTACCTAGGATTCCTTTCGTGAAATTTTCATAAAAGAGCAGAGCAGAGCAGTGAGAATGACTGAAAGAGCTATACTTTTTGCTATAGCAGATAGCAAACAAGAAAGTGCCGACTGTAAATTTGTATCACTACAGTAGCGTACGGCCCCAGATTAGCGACCGACCTAAGGCGACTTCTGTTGGTTTTGAATGGAACTAGGCAAAATAGTCCTGCTTCTAACAGGAGACTCATTTATGTTTGAGACCACCGCCTACGTTGCAGTCGTACAACATTATATATCAGATGTAACTCAGTCGACCGACTTCCTCAAAGGGTTCTTTTCGCACAACCACATGAAGGGTAGAAACGAGCAAGGGGAGGTCAAACAATGACTTAGCAGCGAAGTATAAAAGCCATTACCAGAAAACTCAGCTGCGCTGGTCATTGCCGTCTTCCTGGATGGGGACCTCGAGACGGGTCACATCAATGGTTAGAGACATCGTCAGACATAGCCAAGTCGCGCCCTCAATGGCGCTCTTGCATCCAAGCCATTGCATTCAATGCATAGCTCCCTTCCCAATTCCCCCACTTAACCGTCCGCTGACAATGCTGTATTTACGCACCAATTTGTCAGCCCCCGCCTCCAATGCGCACCTACCTACCCCACCTCCCCAAATCATCGGTGAACGAAACTGTGGCAGCTGCAAACACTGTACGACAAGTACGCGGTTCTTACAGCTGACAATGATGATGATGATCAGATGTAACTGAACATGAATCTTTCGACGGTGAAGCCAGGTACTTCCCTAGTTTCCATCTCAAAGAGGCCTAGCTTCCGAGGAATGAATAAAAGACAGCTTTAAGACTGTAGGAATGAATTTATTTGAGCATACTCAGAAGGGTACAACTCACTGTTACGAAAGCAACTTTTTAAATTACTGCATTAGTTATAACTAGCTATTGCGGTAGCATGGCTGTTGCTATGACCTCGTTCAATCGTCTGCCTGAACGTTGCTACCGATTGTGATTTATGGGCACCAATGACCCACGATATTCTTGGAGTTGATTCATCCTTCTCCAAGAGGAATTAGTCATAAGTTAAAGCGGAGTGAGTTCAATCACGTGTGAAACGCTGTTAAGTTTATTAGTTGTTTTCCCGACTTAGAGCAATCTTTTTCAACCTGGAGGGTTCAGAATGTTCAGCACACCAAATTTGCGATCAATTATGATTTGTGACACAAAGAACTCCCAAAACATCAAACTGTGTGCTGCGAAACACTAGATGCAAAATCAGGAAATTTCAATGGATGACGTCGTCTTTCGCAACACTAAAAGAGATTGCTTTGCAGACTTTATATTATGCTAAACAAAACTTTTATCCTCAAATTCCACTTCACATCGAACATTTATTGTTTTAAACAACCCGACGGGCATCCTAAAAGTTACACTGCCCTGACAAGTTAGGACAACCAGTAGGTAGATAACGGCAAAGTGTGGTTCGCCGCAACACGCGGCTGCACAATGACGGAGTTGGCAGGCTAGCACTAAGTCCCTTTCTCGTCCACTTTCATCCTCTTCCAAATTAATCGTGGTTATACGCCAGCGAAGTATCAGTGTTGGATATTTTGCTGCCGATGATGATGACCGGTCATTATGCACTTAGTTGGTTCCGTATATGTGTGCATAGCAGACTGACACATAGGTGCTCGAGAGAAGAATAGTGACTGGTTAATGAGGCAGAAGATATAGGGGCCGGCTACACCCAACTAATTTTCTCGGCTGGGAAAAAGAATGGCAAGAGATGTTCTGGTGTGGGATCAGCCGTGATTTCTGGTCTAGTATTACCAAATGATGCTTGCTTACAGCAGAGATAGTATTTCAAGGGGTTGGATTAGTTTCTATCAATGCCTAAGGCCCTAATTCCAAGAGCAGCAATCTGAACCGTCTTTCCATCCCCTAGTGATTCTAGCAGTTACGACCTTAGACCCACCAGGCTCTGTTTTATGCGCATTATAGACTGCTAGGAACCTTCCTTGTGTTTGACTATTTGAAACAGGGTGGATCTCGGAGCACTCACTGCACAAAATGACCCTCAAAGATAAAATGACGGAGCGGTCCACATTCGAGGTAAATGTTATCGAGCTACGCAGGACCGTCAGCAGCTTCTGTTTCAAAAATCCATACAAGGACTGTTGCTTTGAAACGTTACCCAGAGGAACTGATCAGAAATGTGTTCATCGAGATTTTCGATCACATGAACTTCGATGCAACGCGTCCGGTGTTTAACCCAGCATTTCTAAAACCAGAGTCGTTTTTTTCTATCAAGCGTCAATGAGAAAAACTCACGCACTAGTTTTTATTCGACTCAGAAGAAAGATTGTTTTGTGCGCGCCCAGAACATAGCTCATCAATGGGAGTTAATCACAATTGACGGTAATGCGATCGCGACCTTGGAGTATCGAAGGTGTCAGGTGCAGGTCAGGAGCAGTTATCGATGGGATCAATGAATCGGGCTCCCTTCTAGCACGTAACACACCAGATCAACAGTATTAAGTAATTGGACAACCATATGACTAGATAGATGTGCTAGAAATCTGAGTAGTCTAAGTTGACCGGGAAGTTTTACCAGCGTTTCCTAAATGGTACACAAATGTGGTGACAGACGAATTGGTATCACTGTCGTTAGCTTATGCAACGTTGCCCACAGACGTACGACCGACGGGTGGTAAGCCACTTTAGGATTTTCGCAGATTATAAGAAATGCAAAACTAAGTGGAAGAAACCAAGACCACAATTGATACATCACCACACCAAGTTGACACACAAGAAAACTAGTGTCGAAAACACGTCTCAGCAATACGTCTCAACACAGACACGTCAGATAAAGAACGCTACAGGGCAGGATACGAAACAGAAATAAACGAGCATTGGACAATAAACTTTCCGCAACGAACGTGTCGAAACCCAACGGCTGGAAATAAATCAGGTTGTGGCTATCAACCCGAACGACGGAATACCCTTCTGTATGGAACACCAATTTTTCGCCAGTTGTCACTTGATGAAGGATAGCTTAGGTGGTGAACTTGTCGAGTAGTATGGGTGAAAGGATGTTTGAAGGCGTGGTGGAACATCAGACATCAGCAAATGACTTCACAAACGAAGTGATGATTACAAACTTCTCGTCCGATTGCTGAAATTCTAAGGAATCCGTTTCGACGATCCAACTTTGATCGAGATTAATTCGTTTCATGGGCTTCACATATCAAGTGTGACGCCATATACTTTCGCGGTAAAACGCACAAATGAGGATCGTCACAGAAAACAGTACATTGTTAGGAGGAACAACAATGGAATAATATACTATGACAACTTTGATGAGAAACCGTCAAAACCAAGGTTCAGAGGGCTCCTCTAATACAGTTTAATGGTGCCACAACAGACTAAGAGCGACCACCGCTTTTATGCTGCGTAGGATAGCAAAATACTATAATTAGCTCCTTCACTGGCTAGTCAACATGATCAAATGTGACGGTCCCGACCCAATGACAAGCAAGGCGTTTGGTATCCGCAATATAGCAATTGAGACACCAAATATGCTTGCTGAAGGTACTGTCGATCAACGGGACAGTTCCGTAAGCGAAACTCGTTTGAAGTTTTGAGATGCGTTTTGAAAACTAGGATTTTCGGATGGCAATATCACATTGCGCGGAAGTTCCCACTCTCTTTAACAAACGAGGCAAAATAGTCAGATTTTAAAATTTTTCTGTTTTCACTTCGATATTTTACGGCAAGATATGTAGCCTTTGTTCTTGATGACGATTGGAAAAAAGGATTTTCTGTGAATTCAACTTCGCTTACCGGAATCGCGTAAGACGATGCCCTCACGACCAAGGTGAACTGCATCAACTTGGAAGTCCCATGTTACATGATTAAGGAAAAACACCAATTCAAAAAGATGAAAAGACAGCTCGTTCAGACAGCGTCAAACCACAGTGCAACCAGTGTGAGCCGCGAGCATTGATAGACATCCCATGATGCCGAAAGATATACAAAACATCCAACTGATGGTTAACAAAGGCAACAAACGCACTAGTTGATGGGAAGCACGCTGTTCCCATCAAAGTAGCTGAGGTAAGCATACGCCGTTCTACGTGGGACTTTATTGCGTCGTTGAGCAAAGCATACTTTAGAGCCATTTCAGCTTTGGCGGGTGCGACACTTGAAAGAGGACTCGGACACTCTTCCCTAAGGCTTTTTGGGGCCGCCGACATTTTGAATATGATGCGCAGAATGGCGAAATTCTAGCCCAATAATCGAGTTTTTGTTGATTCCCACCACGGATAGCATGGTCATACATGAATGTTCAGTCCTTCGGCATTTCAGTTAGGATCTAATGTTTTCTCCTAGTGAATCATTATGAAGGGTATCCATTACTCTGCATCCTGCAGCTGGATTTGTCAAGGCGTCCAGGGATTCATTTGTCAGCTGTGTGGAACCAACGAGCGTAAATAAGTGCAGGACAGTTGTAAATGCAGCTATTATCCAAGCTGAAAAACACCTGTCTTAGTTAATAACCCGATTGTTAGTAAGACAAACAGGCTGTATGGAGAGGCTGTCGTACGGTAATGCACTGAAACGCGTGAGCCTAGCTCACTCATGTTGAAACACAATACACAGTTGATTTACCGAGTGGACAACTCTGGAAAAAGCATTTGCTTCGGTTGGAAGTTCATTCCTAATTAGAAACGCAATCAACCAACTCCCGAATGGTGTTTGTGCACCGTCGAAATAGAAAGCTTTCCTGAAAAGTACTCAAGTGGTAATTTTGACATACATTCTACTCATAATCACACGTTTCATCACCAAATTGTTGATTTGTAAAATGTGATATTCGGACAAGCCATTAACTTTTGTCCCCAGCCGCAAATGCAGCGCATAACTTTTCATGGACCAGTCAGTTTCACACTCAACACATTAAGGTATTTTCCTTCCTATGCCATACGGACAAATTTTGAACAGTCCTCCCGCACTACTCACAAGGCACTAAGGTTTATGTGTAAGTTGTTCACGGCTGAAAACATGTCCCTGTGAGTGATGTTCCGAAACCGAAATTCTCCACCCCCAAGCGTAACGAGTACAACAATCTGGTCAATCGAAAAAAATTAATGCACAGTCATTTCTGAGCCTTACAGTGTTAGCCGAAATATGGGGGAGAATTTTCACTTACAGCTACTGCTTTAATAATCCCAAGCTTTGGTCTTAGTGACCAATGAAGTAGCTGGTCTGCTAACTTACCTTAGTGGGTGATAAGAAATGCATGAAGGTGCGTCAGTGAATCGTCCACTACCTCGGAATCCACGACACAGTCAGGCAGCTCAATATACATGGGTATAACTTGATGGTAGCGAAAATCCAGTCATCAACATATTGACAGTGGGTCGGTTCGGTTGTTGTTCGATGCCTTTGTCCGTTAAACTATTATGGAAATTCCCGCACGATGAACCATATATGTGAATATCCGGAATATGCATAATTGCATACACAATCAGCTACCTCATCAGAGCAGCTGCAGGCACACCCCACTAGCATAATATAACCCGTAAGGATTTGCTCGGTTTCCGCAAAGTAGTCCAATTGGCGAAATACATTTGTTGGCAAACTAACTAGGTCTTAACGGGGAGATTCAGCTGAATCCAGGCGAAATCTCTCGTTTATGATATTGTGCAACAGAATGTAGTGCATAAAGGCCGCCTCGTGCTTCAGTCGGTGCGACATTCGAGATATTCCTAGCATATACTTTCTTGGGAGATAGGCTACTCATAAGGCTGCGGGAAACTTTTCGACGCCCACGATCGGTTTCGCCTCTTTGCAGAGACTCCTGAATAGATTGATCAAAAGAGTTTTCTTCAGATAAGGACAAACTAAGAGTGGTCCACCCGGATGTGTTGTCTCTTCAGAGGGAGACGACGAGTATAGGAAAACTTGTTCGCCGGGAGGTAGGATTCAATAATGGGGGACGGCTAAATCAGGGAATAGGACAGCATTAGTGCTAGATTTCGTTACGTAAACAGATTTAGTCGACACAAGTTCCATACACTGAATATATTGGTTATACAAGTCTGGGTTACCATAACAACCGGTTCACAGCGTACTGATAAAGACAACAAGAAAATCACTCAGCACGCCACCTGATACAATCATTTTCAGGATGTTCACCATAGCGACAATCCACTGGTGTCTTTGCAGACGGAGATTTGATCTTTAATATTTTTCCATTGAAACACTAGATATTGGGGTACATAACGCCAAATTTGTTCAAGGTTAAGGCTATCTATTGAGGCTGTACCGTCGGTCAACAAAAGAGAGAAAAACAATAATAGAAATGGTATTCGAAGTGACAATCATTATTCATCAGAAGAAGCGATACAGTGCACAAAAGCCACTTCAAATTAGCTGAATGAATTTAACTTGCTTCCATAGTATACAAATGGAACCACGCAAATGCTGGAAGCCAAGGAGTTAAATACCACAGAGCTATTGACACCATTGAGACGATATACCAATCATTCATCATTGACAAATACACTGATTTGGTTTTCAGGGTTTTTCCGGCTGCAACTGTCGTTTTTTATGTGTCGAAGAGTTTTCAGCAACCTCGTGAGTAGCTTCCCTTATGATAAAAAAATGATATAGTTCAACCGGTATGGGTTGGAGTAAAAATTACTTTTGGCCTTCTGAGCGCTCGGAGGCCAGCAATTACTTCTGATATAATTGAAGGACCGTTGTCGGTTCAACGATACGGGAGCAAATAGGAGGCCCGTAAAACAAGGGGAGAAACTTCACACCTGTGAAAACCGAAATCACTCTAAACGACCGCAAAATAAGGCCCGTTCACTAAACCACCCATCTGAGAGCTGCATATCCGGCTAATTCCATTTCGACTGACCAGAATGGACAAGCACGACACCACCACCCGGTCGTCATCACCCGCACTGTAACCCGCAACTGACTAACTACTAACGCTTCTCTCAGTGACACACCGAGTAATTTTGTGGAGTAAATTCTTGAAAACACTTTGAACAAATGGTCCTAGACGGGCTGCGACCATGCTGTGACTGACGTGAGAACGGGCTCGATATTTGATGTTCTGGGTATTGCACCTAAAAAAATGGGACGGTGATGTCGAAGTTCCGCAAATATTTAGTTACGGCTAAAATACTTTTTTAAGAAGGGTATTACGACTGGATTCCAACATATTCTAGAGAACTACACAGGCCTCATAATAAGACTGCACGCAGGATATGAAATTAATTCTCTGGTGTTCAGAATAGTCATTCTAAATGACCGTGTGGTGCTTTGACATGGAATGATCTGAGATCGCCGAGAGCGAGGACTCCAATGGCCATCAACCACCCCAGTATCATCGAGATTTGGTAAGGATGCACAGCAGTAAAACACAAGACCAGTCAGCAACATAGCTTGAGAGGATTGGAGTAAAAAGTAGCCTAGGGAAACATCATGACTTACGATACTGGCGCCCTTCAGTCAGTCACAAAATTTCGGACAGTAGGGTACACCAGCTCTTCGACAGTGAGCAAGGAGTACACGGTCCGAAACCACCAAACAACTGGCGGGAGTCATGGAAAATCAATAGTGATACTGAGCTCACGAGGCGTTATAAGTTGGAGAGACCAGTACTTGGATCCAGCTGTTCTCGAAGAATTTGCAGAAGGTAGAAAACGCAACCGAATTCAAGTGGTGTGTTTCCATAGGAATCCAGGTTCGAGATGCCAGGTGATCTGTAGGTCGAGACTAAAATGTCATTTCACATGAATCCTGTTGGAGCGGAGCCAATCCAACTCTCCCAAACAGCGTTTCGCTCAAACTCTAGCAGGCTTTCGAAGCTGAGTTTTTGAATTCGCATTTGGCCCACTGACAGATCACGAATACTTCACAGGAGTCGGAAAATGGTGCAACTATTGTTGGATTCGTGTGACCCAGATAGCGCACTGATACGAATTCGCAATCCGCATTCTGATGGAAGGTAGGCTCAGGTGATGTTCCAGCAAAGAACTCACTGGTGACAGAAATGACCGAGTGGCCAGTCTGATCCAGCACTCACTTCCATTCGTCTGATAGCCGATACTGGTAAGATGTCTGACCACTCGAGGGTATTAATCCTTGGGAGAGCCAATCGTTTGTTGCGACTTGATTTGCCCAGACCGTTGATCAACAGAATCGAACCGGATTCTTGCAGCACTCTGACAATTTTGAAAACCGAAACCCAGTGGATGTGGAGCCGACATTACAGAGCCATCGGCCAAAGCAGTCCAATTCGGTTTCCTCTCAGAGGAAGTGATTCGCAAGCATTTTTGCTCGAAATAGAGCAAAATAGAGCAGTACAGTCACTCTAGACCAACAAAATCTTAGTTGTGCCGAATTTGATATAATATCGGGTTTAATGACACTCGGAATGACGATGGTCCCAGTTACTGGCCACTTAATGCCTCAGCAGGTGTCCATGATGTTCGGATCAGTGTGTTCGATTCCGATAGTCCTATCCCCATCAGTGAAGTCCTTATTGTCCACGCATTTCACCACAACAATAGTGGGTTCAACAGTGAGACAAATTCCCAGAGAAACCACTCAACATCTTCATTTCTGGATTTCACTGTCTTTCATTCTCATCAAATGACTTCATCAGTGAATGACCGTAGCGACTGGCCGACTACTAAATCATTCATAGTTGTGTCCCTGAAGAAATACAGCACATGCTGATCCCATCCAGCGAACTCAAAATAAACCGTAAATCGCGGTTCTCCAGTTCACATCGGTTTGGATTGTGCAGATTTGATCAAAGCGATATGGCACACGAATTCGGCGAATTGCTCACCTTTTGGGATGACGCGCCGCCTGGCGGTGAAAGTGCATTTGGTACACACGATGCAGACGTTGTTTGCTCCACACGTCGCCTCTTGGAACCTGAGAACAAGATAAATAGGAAAGGCGAGGTTTGAAAACCGGATGAGCTGCAACAGTGATACCGAAGTAATCAATTGAACCTCCATAGATTCAACAGAGGCAAGATGCGGAAGACGCTGGATGAGACTGTGCTTGGAATTTGGCAATGCCTGCGCAACAGAGGTGACAGCGATTACGAGACGACTCAGCACTGTCCGGAGGAAATTCATCGTAAACTAGCAAGTGAACCGGCCTACAGTGATAGGTGTTGCTATAAAAGTGGAAGTTCACTGGGTTCAACGGAAAGTGTGGGTTGAGTTCTGAGAATTCCGAGATCGAGTATTGAGCTTATTGTAGATTAGTTTAGTCAATGCTTGGGATTAGCTGGTCAAAGTGCAATAAAGTCGATGCGAGTCCGCTAAGTATACGGTAGACGTGTGTGAAATATACTTTGGCATCCGAAAAGAGTACCTCTTTGCTTTTGTTCCATAACAGTCAAGAGAACAGAGAAAGCATGATTCCAACAGTGGATCGGAACCAGTAATTCACCAGAAAACTATAAGAATTCTGGATTGTACAGAACAAAAATACCACCTTCATTCCACTGTTTTGGTACGTTTGCTCAGTCCATTGAAGTTTACAATAGTCAGGAAACGCTAGGTGTTATGATAAAAAACACTTTGTTTTTCAGTGACAGAATTTTGGAGTTTGGGACTTCCGGTTTCGTCTCTTATTGCTGATCTTGGCTATTTCGAAAAGCTCATATAAATTCTTTCTCACCCTTGTCAGCCAACATACTGTGCACCTCGCGAACCCAGTCGGGGGGGGGGGGAAGCTCGGATAAGCAAACTCCTATAAGAGCTGGATATTTTAAGTTCCAATTAGAAATACGATGAATCTATATTCACGATATGTAGCGCCATTCATCTATCAATAAGACAGTGACTCATCGAGTGATGAATGAACAGATAAAAGCTCATATGACCTCCCGGGTGCTCCCCTTTATGAGTATGCCTAAGTACAATCGGATACAGAGGTACCCAGCGTACTGTAAACCACAGTGGAAGTCACCGAAGTAAAGTTTGTTGCTATTTCTGATCGACTGTACTGCTATACCAGTGACCCACTCCACTGATTGTCCGTCTGGCTATCTAGTCTCACCTAAAGGGTACGGCGATAGGTATCGCTACGGCAGTGTATTCTGGGGAAGTGCGGGATTTCACTACAACTTTGAAGGAATTGACGGATAACGTTAGCTCTCCCGTATCGAAGAACTAGTGCTGGTGCCCATTGTTGAATCATTCCACTTGGGCCAGCAAATGGTTCCCGACAGGCCTCTGCATACTTGCATCATCAGCTAGCGCGGCCCATCTCGAAACACCTATGGACTGCTTGTTATGCAAAGGCCGTCTACCTGTTCAACGATTGTTGGCCGACAGATCCGCTTCGGAGGCCAGCAAATCATTCTTATTTCGCAGCAGTAAAAAGAATTTGAAGTGCTCATATTGTTAAACTCTTGCCCGGAGGGTCGTGGATTCGTGATTTGTGAGGCGTGCGGTGTATATGTTTTCCGGCGTAAGTGAAACAAATGTAGCTTTGGGGCACCCAAAATTAACAGCCGGGTTTTTCTTGAAATACGCCGTCCTCCAAATCCGTAGGATAAGAGATAAATGTGAGAAAGTAGGTGTGATCGAGGCAGAAATATGATCGCGTCAATCACCAGAACACAACCTGATTATCCCAGCATATACCCACTTAAGCATAGTTTGATAAACGAAAATCGTCGAGTGAGGATAAAAGTTCGCGTGAGTTTCGTGACAAAATCGTACTCCCTAAACAGACCATTTTGTTGGTTCCTCTCAAAAAGGTACAATCATGGTTATCCCATCCAGGTGACACCACAGAAAGCAACGGTTTGATCGAGAGCTAACAACACACCTGATGCTTCATCTCCGGTGTTCGCGACACCATCCGTGGCACTCGAGGATGCGCCTGCTTCAGGGCGTCTGAAAGTGGCAAAAATATAATAAAGCGATGTCATTTATTATCAACCTGAATTAATCCCGACTAATACAGGCTGAACTCGGCTTTGCGTGGAAATCCTAACCAGCTCTTTTACCGGTAGACTCATGAGGTAGGTGATAAATCATGCAAAAGTTGCCAAGGGAGATCAATATAATCTGGGAAATTTCTGTGATCGTCTTCAGAACGACACATTCTGAGTGAGGAATCACCTTATCTCGTCCACTGGTTTAGATATAGAAGAAGCAGATAAAGTCTGAAAGGGTGAATCGGATTCAGCCTAGGTAAATACTGGTAGTAAAGCTTCAAAATATCCTTCTGAATCGGCATTCATGCATACTAAACTGGCTTGAGAAGCAATTTCCTGGTGAGCGCCAGTGTCCGTACATAGCGTTCCTGAAACCAGAGATGTAGTCCCTGTTAGCAATGTTGAGTGAATTTAAGATGGTTGGAAAAGTCGATGTACTATTCACCCGACGTCCTCTATCGAGTAATTGGGCCAATACACTCATCAAAATGTGTCCACACATAGGTTTGAATAGTTGCTCCTTTCTGTTCAACCGATGGTCTAAATTTACGGGGGCATGAAGTTGGTTTGGATACGGTTTAGCAAGGAATCCTGTCCTTTGGACACTGTTCCATAAGGGTGCAAATGGCGAATTCAACTAGTACCGTGGCCATGTTGCCACTTGAAGGGCAATAATACATTTAGAGTTTTCCGAGATACATAGGATGGTTGAAAGGTACGGATTGCACGTTGAAAAAAATATGCGGCTGCTAACTACAAGAAGTGCGTAAACCAGAATACAGGGATTTCCATCAACTTACGCAACACTCCGTTGTTTATTTGACGGTGAGTGGCCAGAGGGAGGTAAATTGGACGTCCCGGACTGTTGCACACTGGTCGAACTGGAGCGCGTACTCTGTTCCACTGCTGAACCAGAGGCAGCCGAACCACTTTGAGATTGAGTCGAAGGATTCGGGCGGGATCGGGTTTCTAGATTAGAAAGACAAGTTGTATTTGAATTAAGGTGGAGAAGAAAGTGGAGTAGATACAACCGATCATTCAAATCAAGCAGATAATCTGCTGAAACAAAAAAAAACACGTCGTACCGAGGGCGACAGATGCGTTTCTGGGCGTTCCACCAGACCGTCGAACCGGAGAAGAATCGTGATTAATGTCAACCGCCTTAGTGGGCACGTGGCCTTGAGTCCGCGGCATGTTATGTGCTCGATCCCCAGCGAGAACAGATCGACTGACAGCCGAAGAACTATGACTAGTACCACTGTTTCCATGCAGTGACGATATGGGGTCCGGACGCGTAGGTTTGTTCTCTTTCAGGTGAAATTCCTCCTCACCCACCCATTTCGCCTTCCTTGGATGAAGCAAACCAGCATAGCTGAATGCCAGTGCCTAAGAAGACAGAATGGGAGAGAGGGATCAAATTGAATCATACGGTAAAACAGCTTATCGCACAAACGTAGAAAAAAGTTCACCTAGAGGAAAGATAAATAGTCAAAAAGTACAAGAGACGAAATTCGGATAGCATCGACGGCCTTTGCCTAGCACCAATTGTTCAATAGTTGACACAAAGCCGATATGCTAGAACACCTTTCAATGCGCATTGTACGATTACAAAATGCCGACCTGAATGTCGGAAGATACCGTGTAAAAACACAGCAAAGTAGAACAACAGAGATCTCGAAGTGGTTATCAAGTATGATTTCTTCTTTAAGCTGCTCAAACGAAAGCCTGCGATCTCTAGCAAAGGGTTGGGAGTAGCGAGATGCATAAGGCTTCAATAGGGCAAGTGGTGGTACTTCCTGGACGACGCACTACTCACCACCTTATGATTGGAATTAGGAGCACGGTGCTCACTGTAGAGCGCTTGAACACGCATGCTGCTTTATCATAGGCACCAAGCAGGACGGGTCAAAAAACATGCAGATATGCTGTTCTGTTATACCCCTTTTCCAAAGTGAGAACAAGTGATAAAGTTCCTTTTACTACGATTGGGGTGGGTGGGTGGAGTCGAACAAATTAGTAGTGAAGGCATTCATCTTGCAGACAGATCCGGGGTCGACGACAAGAAAATTTGACGCGTCTTTGGTAGGTCAGCTTGTCAAGCGCTCGTCCGGCAGGAAATTGTGGGTCAAATAAACTTCCAGGCGTGCCTTTCTATCCCTGACGTGTGCATTGGGAATCCTTGTTTCAGGATCCTCTGCGTGACAGTTTATAACACTTTAGATTTCGGGAAATTGGCTTTTCGTTCTCCATGCGAAAGAAGCAACAACCATGAACATTTTATTCGGCCAGTGTGCTTCCTTGGAACTAGGCGCTAAGGAATCGGGAAGTTAAATAGGTGAGATTCCGATGGGGCATTTACCCAGATGAATGGCACTTCGCAATCTGGACTAAGTCCATCAACAGTTGATGAGGCAGTTCACTTAAACGGTTCAAGCAGCCAGCCAGAAGAATGAAACAGGTTCTAGGATGACAGAAAGAATAGCAAGTTGTATGTGTAAGGACCAAGGAAAGGTATCAGCTTCACCAAACATAATACCGTATAAATATAGCCTGACTCGATAGAAACTTGGGAAAAATCAACCGTGCGAGAATGCGATAGAGCAGGACAAATCAAACTACCTAAAACTACTTCACATCGATGCGCAAAAGGCAAGACCCGGTAAAATGCCTGGATCTAAATGGGAAAAATGGCGGAGAATGAAAACATTGGAGACCACCTGTCTAAGGGCTGAATAAAAGCTGTAGAAGAAAAGATAAAACATCCATTAAGAGGATGCAAAGCGTTGAAGTAGGACCACAATGGAAGCCATACCATAACAACCGCTTACATATGCCAGGAGCTCGCCACCAGGTTTTTCGGTCCTTGAGTCACTAGCTTATCGAACAAGTTCCACTTCATTTGCCCCTCAGGGGTGGATACAAAATGGGTGTTTGATTTCGTGTTCACACCACTGATGGGCTGTTTGAGGGAGTTAGCTTCGCCTGACGATAGAATTTCGAGAAGCAATTTGAAGCCGACGGTTGCGTCAGTGATGGTCTGCTACAGTACAGTTGTGATGGGCATTTCGGATAAATGCACATCTTAAAAGCGCACTAGGCTGAGTCAAAAGCACTCTGGGTGTAATGACCGCCCTAACTGCTAGAGTGACTAACAAGAAGTGATGGACATTCGTACCATGTACTTTGGGTTTGCCGTTGTGTCAAGCTGGGAATAAGCATAATAACCTAAAGGATTTCTTCAAAAAAAACGTAACCAACTGACTTAGAGCTGACCAGATGATCTGCCATATAATGGACGAAAGCTATCGTCAAAATGGTCAATCTTAGGAATCCGAAATGTGCGATCTCCAAAACGTATGTAACTGCAAACGCTGACCAAAATAGGGTGATATAGCTAACGAAGCCAGTAATATGGAAACGGGAGGTGATAAATAAAGAAACCAACCTTCAAATCTGGACGACGGTCTTTCTCCTCCTCTTTCAGCTTCTGTACTCGACGTTCCACAGCGCTTCCAAACTGCAGGATTCGGGGATACTGGGGAAGAATTCTAGTGAGCACAATTAGAGCATTCCGAATTTGTACGTAACTGCCCGACTCCAAACAAGCCACAGTTGCTTTGGTGATACGGTAATGCCACTTATGCACGACGTGCCGATAGTTTTCGTACTGAAGTTGATCAGCCTTGGTGTTGGCATCGGAGCCCTGCAAACAAGTGATAAAAACGAAGAGCAAAAAAGTCAGAGAATCACGAGGCTAAGAAACAATCCTAAACTTCGGATGGCACAACCACCAATTCATTGCTACGCACTACTACGCTCCCTAACAACCCACTGATGATGTCTTCTCGATTGTGGATGGAACGTTTGCAATCAAATTGCCCAGCTCAGCGAACAAATCAACGACCATCTACGCTAGCTGAGCTACGAACATTTTCCTCTATAGAAAATGTAGTCTGATAGTCGAACGCACGCCGAAATATCACTACTGAGATCCCTTCAGAAGTTCCGTAAGAAAAAAAATATTTCGACTATTCTGGGATCAGCAGGAACACAAATACAGACACCCGCGAGGATACCCCTTTGAGGGGTGACTGTCGTTTGACTGGTACTTGCAAGCCACAACACACTAACAAACTGGAAAGCTACTTTAGAATGTATCGGACCAGCCTAGGTAGACTGTATTCACGGAAGCCAAGCGATACGTGGGCATCTGTGCGATTAAAACGTACATACGTACAACGTACACACACACAATCCATCCCCTCCGAAGTTAAGCCTGATTCAGCGAAGGGTCTTTAACGTGTCGTATTTTTGTAACGGCCTGCGAAGCATAAACAGCAGTGGGATGCGCGAACGTCAACTGATCAAAAATAACTACGGGTTAATTTTACATGGAACCTCCCGAGTTGTTTGTTAACATCCTCTTGGAGGAAAATGCAAGAGATGCCACGTGACATAAGAATATTCCCAGTCAAACTACACCGGTATATAAGGGAAATGTGCCAAAAAAGTTACGGAACAGCAGATATGTCACAGATACCAAGAAAGCGTACCGTCAAACGCTGTGCAAACCTGCTGTGAGCACTTGCACAAATTACTTCCGCGGGAAAATATTGATCACAGTGGATCGGAAAAAGCACACAGGATGCAAACGATGCAATAGAAATGACAGTGTTGACCTCAGTTGATAGTTCCTGCTAGGTGTAGAAAAACGAATTGGCAAAACGTAGTTCACAAATACCGGAAACTAAAGATCCCTGCTTTTGGTCGATTAGTGTAACTTGAGACAATATCACTTTATCTATGGGTATGACTAAATGTGATGAGGCGTCCAATAGGAAACGGATCAAACGCCAGAGCCCATACGACACAAAAAGAAAGTAGGGCGACAAATGATGATGCAACAATAATGTAGGAGAACATTGGTAACAAAGTGTGAACAGAGAATACAAACCCAAGTGCTTGACATTCGGCAATTCTTCAATTCAGTTGTTATAATCATCGCCTACAGATAGGAAACCGGTGGTGAATCGCTCTGTGAGCTTGAAGTGGAGTCACAAAAGAATTCGCGGCGGTTATGGAGACCAGTGATCGCTATAGAGTGAACGCTTGTGGTCAGCGATAAAGATGTCGACGTGCATGGTCATAAATATTGATTACACCACAACTTTTCCGGTTTCAGGTCAGTTGACACTTACTCATCGCCAGGTCTCTATCGAGATAGTTTAGGATTCTCATGAAGTAGTCATCTTTGAAATTTTGTAGACCCCTTATAAACAATGACAGGATGTCTTAGTGTGTAAAAGGTACAAGTGGCCACGGGCAGCAGTAAACCGACTGCTAGACTTTTTGGAACGAAAGAATACAGGTTGAACACTGCCACACCACTGTAACACCACCAAGGCGTAATGCAGCATTTGCATAGTACAGATGAAGTATGTGGCTTACCTTGCGGAAAACAGTCACAAAGCCCGGGTATTGACCACACTCCTGGTTGAATATTTCTTCACTAGAGTGCCAACGCATAACCAACTCAAGGACTGCGCATAAGAAACGACCGTACCGATGAGCCTCGTCTTCCGTACACATGCTAGTAGGAAGTGTTATATCATTGAAAATCTGTAGCAGTTTGAAATGGCAAGAGAAAGATTTCGTTACCGACCTGCACCATGCGGCAACACAAAGGGACCAAAACAAAGACTCGTGAGAAAAGACAAACTAAGCAGTTTTTGTATGTTTAGCAGGGCTCTAACACGAGTAAACACCTACTTGAAGTCAGTTATGGTCATTTAGGTCGAAGACCGTCACATTCATAAACCTGCCTTTGGTACAAGCAATATACTGACAGCGATTCTCCGAAAAAATCAGTAAAACAAACAACTTCTTGTTGGACATCGTCTTCAGTCATACACATTTCGCCTATGCATTCTGCCACCTATTGGAGCTAGAGTGATGCGGTTTCGGCAATTCTGCGCAAACAGCGGACACAGTAGTGAGCAGTAGCTGCAACGATCTTCCTCCGTCCTGCCACCCGTAAAAAAACGAAAACATGAACCTTTTTTTGTCACCGATATGCCTGCCCTTGAACAACTGGTGTGGTAGCAGACTCTAGAGACATATCAAGCTGAATAAGATCATCATCGTCAGAGACGGCAACATCTGCGCTGACACTGACGCTTCGCTGCCGCACAATCACAAAGTTCATTTAATTATATTTTGAAGCCTTAGAGTGAAAGACAGGGGTGAGGGAGCGAACTGGTGCTAGCCTACCGCAAGCATTAAGGTGCCTACATTTCCAGGCGCCAAATCAATCTGGAAAGAAACTGACAGCACGAATGCCACTAACATCGATTAGCTGCGATTGCAGTGTCTCCAGCCAAGTACTTCATCAGACATCAGTTTCCCGAGAAACTCATTCCACGCTCGTTAGTTTCATCCGATTGCAGCTATAGTTACGAGAATTGGCAGTGAAATACGTTGAAATGTCCCATTCTCCAGCCGCAGTGACCAAGTTCCGCTTTGTAATGTGGGAATACCAAAAAGGGTTGGAACACTCATATGCACGACCCGATATGAAGCGTATTCTAGTGCAAAATTATGGTATAACGGTTCTTTTGTAAAGAAACGTGGACATCCTAAACAAAAAGAAACCAGAATGTCATCAGCACATCATTCAACCTCAATAATGTTTCCAAAAACTGGGTTCCACCAGACTAAAATTAAGAGTCTAACACAATGACTACATTACGTGTCCGCCCATTTGAGTCGTGCGTGCAACGGCGGATAGCATTCAGTAAGGTAGGGATGATTGAAGGCCGGAAAGAAGTGAAATCTTCATTGCCCCAGATCACGTTCCGTGGTGGTGGCCAAAAAAAAGGTATACAAATCTCACAAGAATCATAAACATGCTAACGCTCGTGAGCTCTGGCACCACAATGTGAGGAAGCTACGGTAAAATATGGACAACAAATTAAATAGTCTAAATCAATACTCATCAAACGACATGAATTTCGAGGAGAGTACTCACGCGATCCAAACATATAAGTGTGGAAAAACGGGATGTTTTGAGCTGATGTAGCACATGGATGAATTGAGCCACGTAGATTGCATCCGCTGCGGTGAAACAGACGCGCGGATAGATGCACAACTGCAAGAACTGCGTAATTGTATCCATCTTTGTAACCATACGCGTTTGGAACCAGCTGTCACGTTCGGCCAAAAGCCAGGCTCTGACGCGAGCGACGTGCTCATGTCGTTCAGTCTGCTCTGCCGCTAGCTTGTCAATCAAACCTTGGAGGCGTTCTATCTCGCGTTTCTTCCGCATTGATGTCTGGACAGGGGATTGTGGTGAACAATAGGGGAAAGAGATGGATGAACACAACGAACACAGGTCCTGAGTAGAAGGGGTAGGAATGCCACAACTGAAAAAGATTACTTCTCTTAGAACGCAAGAGAAGTAGAATGAAAACAACGGAAATAAACTTCCCTTTAGTAAGCTACGGGATAATAACAGCTGGGAGTATGTGAACGCCCCCAGGAGAGGATCACTGAGCTGATAATTAGAACATGAGTGAAGGTAACGTGCCAGCGACACAGCAGTGGAGGTGTGTTGGAGCGGACCAGGGTCATCGGTTCCGCAATTTCGTGATGACAGTGATGAAAGTGAAGAATTTAGTAACTGCACATTGAATTAGTTGGAAGAAATTGCTGGACGTTTCGACCACAAACGATGGCCCGTGTCGGGCGACAAATAATTGAATCTTGATAGTGGAGGTAATCGGTTCGAGCAGAGCACAATGTCACCATTTACTTCTCGAGGTGACCGAGCAACAGTGAGAATTCGTGTTCACATCACGATCGTGTGGACAGTCCCCCTCCTGTCCTGGTCCACACCAAGGGGAAGCTAGTACAGGAATCGAGTTTCGCTTTTATTATGGCTCATCAGCAGTGCATATCCTTGGCAGTGCCGGGGTATGAACTCCGGACATCTGATATGCGAGGCGAACGTGCAATCAATACTCGTGAGTGCAACGAACAACTCAACCACCTACAGGTAATCAACTAGTGTGAATTTGGCTGACGGTGTCCAATTGTTGACACAACTGCACAGAGGTGAAACGATATTATTCAAGACAAAACAAAGCCCACGAAGAATGGAGCGGCATATGTGAAAAAGGTCTAGTGAGAACTTCATGCAAGTGCTACGGGCGGGAAAAGCACGACTAGTTAGTAGAGAATGAAAGGAAACTGCATGATGTTCGAGTGCCGTTGGCATGACCCCTCTTTCAGGAAGGAAAAAGTGTTTGTTGTCAACTGATGTCCATGTCGTTCTTCTCACCAGTTCTCACACGCATTGTATTGAAAATAGAAGTTTATTTTTTGCTCAAGGGTTGAAAATAGAGAAAGTGAAGAAATAAAGTCAATCAGAATCACAATCCTCGGTAAACCCGGAGGAACATACGCAAGCACATATAATGAAACTAGACGGTTCTTCGGACACAAACTGTCTGCCACGAAGACAGCAGAAAAAGTGAGTGACGACCAGGCTCAGATATTATTTATGCGTTGCTTGTGTTTGGTCTGGTGTTACAAATAAATTTGTAACTGACCAAAAACGCAACCAAACCACGCAGACCAGTTGTCTCTAGGGTGGAACGACTTACCCAACCGCTCTGCGTAATCTCAATTTGTTGCATCTGTTCACGCAATTGTTGCATTTGGCGGTGATACGCAGCTTCCGGGACAACCAGGTCGCTCGACTGCAAACTCCAGAATGTGACAAAAAAGTTTGTGCCCAACTCGTCCCAAACACGCGACGGATAAAGTGGACGAATAGCTGAGGCGATCTCGGCGCAAATTTGTTGGGAAATAGCAGCAAACAAGGCCTGAGGTGGTGAGAAAAAAGGGATCCAAGAAACAAACAGTGTTGAAGTCGGTAGCGTGGTAAAAATGGGTTCACCAGTACAGCCGTACAAAATAGGTTCACACTTTGATGCAAAACCCAAAAACCCAATGCCCTTTGTCGCCCACATAAACCACGCCTCGACCCATTCGAAAACCTTATATTCAGATACATGCCACCCAACGCTGAGGAGTGAGAAAAACCCGAAACTTCCAGGAGCTGAAACAGTCACGGCCACGTTGAAGATTGGGTTCCTAATCTGCGGCGAACAAACGATCGGTCCAGAACCTTGAGCATTTCAAGGACCCTTAGAATTCCGGTAATTTCCCTCAAGGCACAACCGACTGCGCAATCCACAGCTAGAACTAGTGGTCGAATGACAACACTTGAGGACGTATGCTCATTTTGCGGCGATGCGTTCAGTATATGAACGTGGAAGAAGCTACCCGTTCCGCTTAGAAATCTAATAAATTCTAAGGAATTAACACAGTCATACAACGGTGCCCCGATCAGAGAGCACTCAAAGGCATCGTTCTGGTTGGTTTCAGCTGAGGGAGTAGTCCTTCTTGGTGGATACTTTGATCGGCGTTACTAGCAAATCTTAGGATAAACGAAACTGATAGTGGTGTGTACTCCATACAAAACGACCCTAACATTAAAGTCAAGCCTATCATCTACGGAAGCAATTGGAAAAGTAAAAGATAAACCATCAAGAAAAAAAATCACTTTTCTACCAAACTCTCGTACGAGAAAAAAAAACTCACACTAGAATCGAAGCAGTCTTAAAGAGTGACAAATGTTTGCATGTTAGTTTCGACGATCACACGGGAACAATGATATAAGCGTAAACTTGGACCACTATATCTTCTCAGATGCGCATACGCAGGCTTGCTCGAACATACAGACTTTGGACTCCCGGGTAAATTAGTTCAAGCTTGTGCTCTCCCAGTCCATACAAATTGATAGAAGTCGTGATTTCGCCATCCCTCCTATTCCATTCCATAATACTCGTATATGTGATGTTGGAGGCCAAGCTTCAAGTGAAAAATTGGTAAGCAATTTTCACACGTTGGTTTGCTCTAGTGAACAACCTACAGGTAGGGCACCGCATTTGGTGACTATAGGTCCGTGGCACTATTTTCGACAAGGTAGTAGTTATGTGATGCATCCAAATTAAGCTTTGAGGATATCTTGCAAACAAGCCTAGATGACACTGGGACGTCAGGGAAAGTACGTCAAAAATTGTATAAAAGCCACAATCCACTCAACCCGCAGAAGTCTTGCGTGGTTCGCTACTCCAAGCATATGGATTGGACTTCCGGTTCTCAAAAATCTGCCTCTTGAATCGAACAGCGAACCAAAAAATAAAAAAAGATCCTTTCAATTCCAGCCATTCGACGTGGAATTCCTCTGTTTGTCTTTTTAGAAACGACCTTCTGGGATTAGGGTCCGCTCTTCTCTGTAAGTTCATTTTCGGAAACTTTAGGGTCAAACAGAGATCCGTTAGAAAAGTGTATAACCGTGTGGGCGCCACTCACTAGAACATGCCTGACTGAACCCTGGCATTAGAAGGCCTACGAGAGAGCAATGAACAGCCTGCAATTGCAGTCCCATTCTATTGGTAGGAATACGAAAACTGGTCCGTAAGATTGCCTTTTACCGAAATTTACGAGGGTTGCTGCACAAACACCTCCAGCATATACCCTGACGATAATCATACTGTACAGTTCCCAAAAGCAAATCAGCGGCCTTGATTACCGGATTTTCGTTTGAAGACCCTCAGACCAAACATTCGTCATTGGATTTGACAACAGCAACGTAAGGAGTAGGGGTGAATGTAGAGACGACCGAATTACAACTAGTGTCCAGTTCATACCAACTAATCTAGTGAAAAGACGATCAGATCAGCTAAGTCCAATAGACCGAACCGACAGTGGAGTCTGCAACAGTCCAGTGCACTAGCAAGGGTGAAGAAGTAGGCCAATATCAAGCAGCGACACTTCTAGAGTCGCAAAGGCTTGCTTTTTTTCGTTAGTCTTAGGTCAGTGAAAACGTAAAACTATCACAAGGCTATAGCGCGCAGACACACATTACATCAAAGTTGAGTTCCCCTGTTGTTCTCACAGGAGAAAGAAAGATAACAAAAGAACGAGAGTGAATTAGAGGTACTCACCTTGGAAGACAATTTGGAGGAGTCACCACTCTTCAACGACTCCAGTCTGACCTTCAGTTCCAACTTTTACAACGGATGGGTGAAGGAAACAGTTAAGTGATGACAGTCGTAGAATGGAGGCAACACGACACAGTAAGGAGTGCGAAGCACAAAGCAATGCAAGCGAGGTAAAAAATTTAATTCCGTGCACTCTGACAAGTTTGGACAAACACATCTGCAAAAGCAGTTGTGTGCATTTTAATGAAGACCGAGGGCAGGTTTAATTGGAACTGTCCGAACAAAAGAATCATTCAGCTAACACACTCGAACCACCATCCGCGATAACAAAAAAAAATCAATCAGAACACTTGATACATCATTAAAAAATAATAATCATTCAGCTGTATCACCTTTTCGGTACAAAGCGGCCTGACGCATCATTAGATGCAATTAGGTGGATGCTCCGAGCAACGAAAAGAAAATTAAAATAGGAATGCAAACAGTCCTTAGAGGAATCGTATGTTTGATCTGATAAAACAGAAAATGCTACCTGACAGTTCCAACTGTTGAGCACAGCCCGAAAGCAATAAATGACTGCTTTCTTGCCAACGAACGAAAGAACTCAAAGCTACTATAGGACTGACAAGTAACGGAGAAGTGAGACACATTGGTGCGCAGGTTACTAGCCCCAAAATGAGACTAGAAGGCCTGAAGCCCTATACGTCACCTTCGACGTGACCGGCATTGTCACCAATCACGCGTTCAAAATATTTCCCACATGTAGTAAAAAAGTATAAATTACTCAGAGCCAAGGAATCACTTTCAAGATAGCAGAATCACAGAGCAGTTTGAACGGACGTCGAGTTCTGAATAACGTTCCCCACCATCACTACCATGGAGGAAATAGCACCCGCTGGTCGGGAAGAAAAAGCAGTAAACTTTGGAAAGTCTGCAGTTGAGAAACTACTTGCCTACCAGACGAGCGAAAAGGGGTAGATACAACTCCCTCCGACTGGTTGGCTGGAATGAGATTGTCTTGAACCTAATCGAAAGTTGGTCGGACGACAGTCATAAGACCGCCAAACTTCTCAAGTCACTCAACTTGAGAAAAAGTTTGGAAACCCACATTGTGAATAATGCGTGCAGACAAACCCTATATGAAGCTATACCTAGTAGACTTCGAATGGAATTCGTTTGGCACTACAGGTAGTTCTGGATTTTTGCGCTCATCAAGTTAAGCAGAGAAGGCGTGACGAAGTACGCCTGAGGCAATACACACGACTTAATGGTAACTTAAAATTGTTGCCGATAACAACAGACACAATCACTTTTATGACGAACAATCCGACAATCCACTGCCTTGGAATTTACAGTTTGAATAGAAAGTGTAATTGTGCCATTCATTCAACTCAGCTGTGGATATATTTCCTAAAAAAGCCAAAGAAACCATGACTCTCTTCAAAGTGATGGGTATAGCGAGAGTTGGTAATTTCCGATTGAGGTTTCGTCTGGCAAGGGAAGCCAGTCTATGCTGAAAAATCTGGAAGCACTGTATAGCTGTTTCCTCCTTATGGTGAAACATCAACAGTGAGCATCTTACGAAACTCCAGGGAGTTTCGAACGTCCAACATCCTGGTTACTAGTTTGAACAATTAACCGCTCGGCCACGAGCGGCTGATAAGCACTTTGATTAGCTCACACTATTCTATTTTCTGAGAAATCAGAAGTGACTCGGTGAGGTGAAAAAAAAGATAACGGGTGATGCCAGGGGATGAAATGGGGAAATTTCATTGGAACTCACAGCAACTTTCTGCTCGAAGAGACTTCGATGGAGACAGAACGCCGTGTCCGCCGGCACATGAAACTCCCCCATCATTCGTTCAATTGGTAAACACTGTGTGCTCATCTCCTCGCGTGTCAACTGTAGTCCAAGGAAGGTGATGAACTGAACCAAAGTGCCCTGGCACTGTGGTGAGTACACAGAAAGTGGAGAGGGTGAGTGTAAGGCTGGGTTGAATCGTTTCGACCTATTGATCGCTAGCGCCTGGAGAATGCAAGCCTTTTAAGCTATTTGGAAGGTAGAATGCCAATTTGGATCAACGGAAACAGTACGAAGGTCTCAACAATACAAGGTTATCGAAGCGAAGACTGGCTAGCCGGGATGTTTCGAAGTTCGCGCCAAGTGTCCACTGTTAGACAAAGGCCCTTCTGGACACACGAGGAAGACTCTAACCGACTGATGACTGCGGCTTCAGCGAACCATGGGATGCGTTAGTACCGATGAATGAGTAGAACGGTAAACGATGACGTCAAGTGTACCTAGTGCCTGTGATCAAAAAGATGTCCGCAGATCTTTGACTGCGGTGGCCAAAAATAAGGTAAATATGTCAGGTTTCGAACCGCTGTGGTTTTACACCAAGGGAGTTACGTTCTATTCTGGTTGAACAGTGAGACATCCATTAATTCGGCCTTTGTAGATTGCCCAGCAGTTACGTGTGCACTGGGCTTTGCTGGACTGAGGATAGCTGTAAGCGACTGGGACTTGAAACACAAGTATACCGGTAAAAACTACATAGTTTATTGTTTACACCACCTCAAGGAACGGGAATGAAAAAGGGGAACCTCCAGCTGTCTTTTTCTCTATAGGGTAAATCTGATAGTACATAGAGCAAAATTGTTAAGACAAGAGAATGACTGTGATCTTGTACCAGGAGTTCAGCTTCATCTCGTGGGAGACCCACGAAGCGATATAGTAAGTCACTTTCCGTGTAAGTAACGGAACCCCTACAATGCGCACAACTGTTAAAACTTTCGGCAATTCGGACAGATCAACATAGTACTCAATCTTAGCGAGAACGATACAACTACTGGTACCCAATTCCTCAGTGGAGAGATTGGCATGTCCTATTTCAATTGAAAAAAAGTCTAATTGACGTCCATGTTCTCCCAGCCGACAGCAGGAGAACAATGACGACCAGACATCTAACCTTGTCTGGCACGTCAGAAGAGTAGACTAGAAGCTGCCATGGACGACGGAATTCAATTAGCCTGAACACTGAAGATTATGTACGAAACAAGCCTGGTTTGTCTACACAGGAACACCTGAAAATCGAAAGCAGGTACAAACAGTACGTATCCCAAGTGTGGATTCATACAACTTTATACACGTCCCCGAAATAAAAAAAATTATTGTACGAATTGCAACATACGACTAGTTTGCACTACTAGCTATCACATATTCGTAGTCACGCATAAAAATGAATCAGACCTGGTCGTACAGACGTCCGGCTAGCTTCACGTGGCGAGTAGGGTCGTCCAAGAAGACTACAGCATCTCTTTGTTGAGCCATAAGGAAAATGAAAGGCATAATTAGATTATGTTCAATAAGCGCCTCTTTCAGGCGGGTAGCGTTCTTCCGAGTGTTCCGAATTTGCGCATAGTAGCCACCTTCTTGAAGAAGTAGTTCTCCACCGGACATGGATTCCAACTGTTCATCGGTCATTTCCTCGGATATATCGATCCCGGACATTCTATGAAGGACTTCACGTAAAATCTGCAAGTCATAACTGAAACGGGAAAAAAGATATCAAACTATCAGCATAAACCAAGAAATGTGAGACAAAAAAACGCCAACTGACTTCGTTTGAACTCTAAAAACTGACTGACTACTGCAGTTTTGTCAAACTATACGAGGCAGACTGTGTACGATCGAGGTTTTGCACCCGCTATTCCAAAGTAGTCTCCCTAATCACCACATAGATATTTTCATCCGGAAATACAAAACTGGACGACAAATGCGTCCCGGTGATTTGGTCTGTATGTACATTTCACGGTTAATTTCTCCTACATTTAAACTGCCGCTAATAACAAGCTCTATACATCTCGGTTGGCTGCACTGCGACGAATTTTCTAGACAGCTGAGCAAGGTGACACGATACAATTACTGTGATGTGATTCCTGAAGGTACCTGGTAGAATAAGTGCATCAGAAGCGCCGTCTAACAAACTCTGACCGAAGCAACATCGTATCACTGCAGTCATTAGAGCTGAAGGCTTCGTGACCTTGTCATTCGACGATAGAAGGGTCGTGTGAGTACGCTAGATCTGCTCAGTTCCACACTAGTCCTCAAAACACGTGTGCTTTTCACCGCCTACAGATACAGAAACGCACCCGCATCACTCTCCTGAGCAGTACCATCTCTAGTTCACTTCATTGGTGAGCTGAAACTGGCTGTTTTGTGAGCAATCACTAATCCGATGGTTTGTCTAACTTTTCATTCATTTTTGTATTATTTGGAATTGTGAATACCTGAGGAGGCATTCTCGAAAAACGCTTGTTTTTATGCCTTCCTTGCGATAAGGAATGGGAATATACAGTTTACTTAGTTCACTTAGTTGTATGAACAATTTCGTTGATATGGGTGACAATTACACCCTTCAACACGTGTACGAATGATCGGTTGATGGACATATGTGTAACCTTCAAGGTGAAGGTACAAATGTGACAGGTGCGATTGTCTTAAAGCATGCAACCAGAGGACCCGCCGAACATGGTAAACTAACGAGAAGAAACGAATGCCACTATCGGAGTAATGTACTGCATCGCGCTGCAATCAGGAACGGAGGTGGAATCTGTCACTATCGGTGGTTTGAGCTAGCGAAAAAGAAGTGAAGTTTGTGTAAACACAAAGGACCAACGTTGTCATCAGGAAGATTAGATGGGAATAGCGGTGCACAACCTGGATCGTACACAATCCTGTTCACAAAAAACAGGCTGCCTTGCACGAGCGAAAGTCCATCATCTGCTAGGAGAAAATAGCAGAAATAGCCCACAACGTATGGTGCCTTAAAACGAGAATTCATCAACCAGGTAGGTGGTTTTCGCAAAAATGTTTTCAGGCTCCAAATCTCGACTTCCTCAGGATTTTATTCATTGCCTCCAAAGAGGTAGAAATTCCTCTTTGGTTAGTACCTATTACCATTATGAACGGAACGAAACGGGAAAAAATTACAAAGAACAGCTTACTTGGCGGCAAGTCAGACGATGTCAGCGACAACTCGCTTACTGGAACTGATTAAAAAAAGCCGTCCCGCGAATTGTTTCTGGAACCTCAAGACGTACTAGTGAACAAAGAAAAATCGAACTACCCGGGCGGAAGCCCAGAGAATAACAGACAGCCAACACGATTTGAGTGTAGCCAAGATGGAGAGTGTACGAAGAAGACTAGCTGTCACACGCAAGTAGTGGACCTTATGGCTGTCAACCAGACCACAGTTTGCTAGTGCCGGTCAGGAAAGCAACTTCCTTGATTGTCAGTTAGTGCGGTTTTTGAGAAGACAGGTTCACTGAACTGAGTGCAAATCAGAGACAGAGAGCTATGGCAACCACAAGGCTAGGTATTCGTAGAGGAAAGCACACAGTTTGCCTACAGCAGAGGGAAAAGAAGTATCTAATAAAAATGCAACTGAAGACGATCAAGAATCCTCGTTTAGTTCGACAGGAGAGCGTCAATCGCACCAAGCTCGCCTGGTTTACATCAACTGCAAGTTAGAAATAAGCCTACCAAATAGCTTCATCGCAAACTTATGCATAACTTGTTTTCGCTCACAAAACTTATACGCACCTAAGTAGTTTCACCTCGTGCCAGCGACAATATGTTCGCCTTAGTAGCGGTGAACCTTTCGGGTGATCAAGAGCGAAATTTATATTCGAAAGCTCATGGACGAATGCTTACCTCTTTCCCATCTTGAGTTGATTCAGGACGTAATGGAGGAGTCCAGAAAGATCAAACTGGTATTTTTTACACAACAGTCCGGTGAATGAAGACAAAGCTGAGGGGTGAAAAGGACGGATACAAATTACGGAGCCGCCAGCTGAGAACAAATTGACTGATTACGTTTCAGAAAAAGTCCACCACCAGTGAAAAAGATCACATTGCTATCTAATACAAACCACAACATATGCATACGTTTTGCGAACAAAAGTATCCCGCGCAACCAGAAAATAAGAATGATTTATGCAGGGCATAGTTTTTCACAGTACACAAAGAAGAAAAGGCTATTTTTCGTTGGATCCGTAGGGAAGCTATCAAAGTCTACTAATCCACAAAAGTTGTTTGCTCGCGGACTAAGAATAAATTTTATCCGAACAGATTAACGGCACGAGCAATCATCGTCATAGCCATTGGGGTTAAGACAAAAAAAAGTCGAACCACTATTGATAAACGGCCGAGTGAACAAATTACTTGGTCAAATAATTGAGTAACTAGTTGATACTTACGTAAATAGGTAAAATAAATAAACGAGGCACAAACTGCTCAATCACCCGTCGGTGTATAGATGTTACGTAAACCGTGGGAGTTGTGATAGTAACACTTTGTCCAAGCATAAACCGGGCTGTTTGAGAGTTCAAGGTTGGGTTCGAACAACGGACCTCTCGGCAGAATTTAGCGATACAATTACTGAGCTGTTAGAAGCTGTAAGAGAGACATCACCAGTATCCGAATTGAAACGGGAGGGAGCTAGTCCCACATATTTTAAACAGAAGCAAGCACTCAAGAAGATTCCCATATCTTTTTCAGTGGAAATTAATGACACATCCGGTTGAAGGAACGCAGACAACCCTGCGGGCAGGAATGGTATTGCTTCGGAGCAGGAATTGCGTGAACGAGTAAGAGACTGAAGCAACGAGTGTTTTGATGGTGTACACTACTTCACAAGGTCGACTAGCTTAAGAAAAGGATTATGTTTACTTTCAAAATAATAATCAAACATTTGTGCAAACTATAATGTAGCTGACTGGTTCCCTTTGCGCCTAAAATCTCGATCAACCTCGTAACCTAGCCATTTGGCATGAGGAAGCTTTAATGTCAAAAGCGAAACATTGTCCAGCAATAAATCTACCCACTGTTTCCCAAACTTTTCCAAAACTATTTAATGTAAGTTGCTGTAGATAAACGGGAACTGACAACCACAAGGACGAGTTTGTATTAAGTAAGGAGTCGCTGATATTTCCTGACCGAACTCTAATCATAATTGAACATTCAGTGGAAGATCTCACTTTCAACCAGTCCCTTCAAAAGGGGTTAGCGTATGGTGTTGAGAAAAATTCAGCTCTTCCTCGTTCGTTCAGTGTCAGCCAAGTTTTGTGTGAAAACGACTGGCAGGATGAGTAATTAACGTTTTCGTCTGAAGAAACTAGTTGGACCGTTATCAGCAGAAAACACACTGGCCACAATATCGGTCGCAACACCGACAGCCATTTTATCACGTTGTAACTGTGAAATGAAGAACAAACATCAAGAATGCAGTGGAACTTATGGCCGCCAAAGCACAATGTATGAGGTGAACAAACATGCCCCACATTTAGTGGAAGATGACATAGGAGAAGTAGAATGCGGGGATCAGGTGATGCAGTTTGTATCTCACTCGTAGAATGTATTCAGTGCCACTAAATTCGATAGCCCAGTCCTCTATTGAGCCTACCAAGAGCAGTGTTGTGTTTCTGAAGCAAAATTAGATTGGCACAAACGAAAGGGTGAGCAGTGGTGGCCGAAGGGTTTGAAAAGGAAGATATAAAGCCTGTTGCTGATGTGGAAGACAAGCACTCCTTGGATAGACGAGTTGTGTATAACAGTCTGTGACTGGGTTTTGAAGACGTGTCTCAAGTACGTTAGTTATAGACTACCTCACTCCAAGTAGGCTCTTCTATCCACAATAGAGCCTTTTCCAAATATATTGGAACAATCAGACGGTGGCGAAACGCCAGTGTTTAACGTTGGTGCTGATGTCAATGCTGCTGAACTTATGTAAGCTGCAAGTGAGTGAGTTTAGAAACGTAAGAGGTGTTCAACCAACAGATGTGCAGTTAAAAAATTACCCTGAAGTGCTTGACTGAGCTGTAGATCTTCCAGTTTCGACTCATCTGCGGCCAACGCCTCGATGATACAGACTGAAACGAAAGTAAAGTAGAATAAACGGCTTACAGCTTACACACGAACCCGATAGCTCTACAGCGCTCTACAGGCTTTACAGTCCCACACAAAACTTAACCAATAGCCGAAATTGGGCAAACAAGTACCTACGAAATAACATAAAGGTAATGCAAGTGCCTTTACTGCGACTACTACGAATGAAATAGATGGGTAAGTTCTTGATAATATGCACGGTCCTGGTTATTTAGGGAGAATTGCACTGAATCATTTAGTGAGAGCCCAATTCAGACCTGAGGCTCTTACGAGAGTTTGACCTAAAGCGAAAAGTGGACTTACAAACCTACCCTAAAAAGCTATCCCATAGTTATGAAGCGAGGCTTCAAAACGTAGCAATTTTGCAACATAAAGAAGCAGACTGCATTGCTATGTCGTCCTACGGAGATAACACTGAAATGAATACGTCCCTCGCAAAACGAATTCCACTGTTAGAGCAGTCCTTGTAGCTATGTTCTTGCTCAGAATGACGATGTGTGCATTGAAAAACACGGCGTTTAAAAGTCAAGGCTGACGATATATTTCTAGGTGTTATTTGCGGAATCAGTAAAGTGGCAAAGACTGGATAACGCCGTTTTCGGGTCATACCGGTGACTGCTGTTCATGATTAACAGCGATGCGCAACTCATTCTCCCTCAGGTAACGTCGTCATAATATGGCAATTAATATGAACGGTTAACCTACTTACCAGTCAAACCAATCACTTTTACATTATCTGAGCACATTTGCGCATAATAAAAGTTCTTTGTCGCGGTTATAATCAGCTCATAATGGTTCAGTGTAATAAGTATTTCACTGAAAGAAAGTTAAGGCAACCCTTGAAAAGAAAGGGTGGGTTCGTGAATCACTAATGACCTCGAAGAAGGGTCAAAGCTGTTTGCTTGCTCCCACAGGAATTGCTGAGATGAAGAGAAACATCGACGAGAGTATAAGATTAAACGGACCGACAAGGAGTTTTAATGGAACTGAAAAGCATCATCATCATCATCATCATCAAAGACAGCAACAGGAACTGAAAATAGTAAACTGGAATGATAAACGGAAGGAAATAAGGTAGTAAAAACAGTCTGCCAGTAACACTGTGATGAAACTAGGGATGGCCAGTGACGAATTCCGAAATTTTGTGCTAAACGGGAAAGCGCAGCGCACGAAAAATCCACATGGAAGGTGATAAAGACTCACAGGTGAGTACATCGTAGCCCAAACTGCTCACATATTTCAGAGCTTCCACAACTGGGCCAATCAGATTGGTATACAGCTGCACCGTGCTCAAAACCTGATAAAAGTATGAACATGGAAAGGTGGTAATATAACAAGCAAAGCGTTTGGTTAATCCGCAGGTAGATATACGTTCTCCTAAAAAAAAACTCAACGCATGGCACACAAGTGGTCTGAAGTGGATTCGTGGGAACAGCTGAGGGTGCGAAGGCTGCTGAGTTTGTCGTACGGGTTGCGGGCATTGGAAAAAGCAGGTCTGGTAGGCAGTTCTACAGAAAGAGTTTGTTCCGTAGAAGCCAGTTGTTCAATGAACCAAATTATTACAGTGTACTGTTCCTTCAGGGTGTAATACAACCTGCGTTGTGAATGGTGAAAAAACCGCAACTGTATTGCCACAAACTTTTCACATACTGTACGTTTTCAAGCCAAGAAGTTCCGCCTTTTTTTGGAGTACTCGACGAAATTCTTGAGGTGATTCGATAGGAAACTTTAAATGACAATTCTAAACAAGATTCTACATCGACCTAAGATATCCTGATGTTCACCTTAAATTGACACTCAGTTAGTTTGGGGAATTTATCGAAACGTGAAAAATCCGATGTCACAATGTGAGAAGGTACAGTACTGTCTACATGGTTCACAGGGTCAGTCAAGATTATCGGACTTAATTTACTGTGATACCGTCGGCCAACTTCATCGTCCGAAATTAACACCCAGGTCAGAATTGAAACAAGGGCTATTGGCAATAGCACTGTGGTGAGCAGGACTGTTCGTATAGCGGTGGTCAGGCCTGGAGAAATAGTCGTGCAACTGTAGCGTCCCCTCAGTGCATAGCAGCTATGAGACCCGTTGGAAGCAGACGGGAAAAATCATTCGTTACCGTTCAGAATCGAGGAGAATAACGGACGTTTGCAGCACTTTTATATCAGACCGAATACAAACTCCGAGAAGAAATACAAACTAAAGGGAGGCAGTCATGCGAGCCTTTGGCGGGAACATCAGCAACACACGTGACGTTCGTTCCATATGTCAGTCAGTATGAGGACCAACAAATTCCAAGGGAATGCACAGTAACTAGGCACATTGGATATTGCTCTTTTGAGCACGGGAGTCGGCTTGACCATCAAAAAGTAAAAACCAGACAGCATGATATCAACACCATCAGACTACTAATACACACAGCTGTGTGAACTCACATGGTCGAAAAGCAGTCCCGGATTGCCGTGAGACAGCTTGCCTAACTGTCGTCCCATTGGCTTAACATTTTCTTTGCTCAGGCGTCTGACAAGCACAGAGAAAGCGAGTAGGGTATATATGAGGAATGTGGCTGTGATGAAAGCTGGTGAGGCAAACGGTGCAAGTAGACTGCACAAGCAGTCTTTCGTGAGGTGTGCGCCTAGCCAACCGAATGATACAGTGAAAAGATAAATGATACCAACGTACTGAGAAAAACCGGTTATGTGGGGGCGCCACTTGCTAGTGTTTATGAGGTTATGAAACCTATGGATGATGCTATTAACACTGGAATCTAAACAGATTATCCTGGACATTTGGAAAGTCTCCTTCAGTGCGAATCGTATAGAGAGGATGGTTACCACGTCATTCGATCACAATTTGAATGTGTACAAACCAACTAAATAAATGACAAATGAATTGCGATCGATTGATTCGTGATGGGGTCATTCAGTCTGCTGATGAGCCACCAGCACGTACAAAAATTTGGGTTCCCGAGACAGATGCACGTTTTCATCGGGGAATATCGCGTAAACGTAAAGAAATGATCTATTTCCTGCAGGCTAGTGAAACAGTTGTGGGAATTTTTTTTGAGTTCGAGTGCGTACAGACTAATTCACAAGAATATTGCAGGGAACCTTAAAACATTGAAGTAACTGACAATTACTGTGGCTGTTCATGGTGCTAGAAGTTCCGTTAAATGGATGGAGCACAACCCACCGCCAGACCAGTTGTTAGGTTAAGATCGGTAGTTAATCATTCCGGATGAATTATTACAGCGATTAGAGCTGATTATCCTTACTATCATGAGCTGTCAAAGTACGAGCCATGAAAACACGGCACAAAAAGCTGAAGAACAAGTCACAGGTAAAATGGTTCCGCCATGGCCTCGTGTCACTGTGTAGCCATCATGCGACCTGTACAAGGGATAAAATACAGCCAGGTATCTCAAGACAATCATCACCGACAACACTAACATTGGTATCGGTATTCCCCTGGAGTACTCTGACCGGACAGAGACAATGTAAGGATTATTCTCAACCAAAACGTTGGGCACAACCAACCTGGGGCATAAGAATGCTGTTCGCAAGACCTCAGACAATTGGTCAAATTAATGTGAGACTATGAGGTATCATAACACAAGCCCCAGTGGATCACGTCAAACCGTCGCGCAACAGCAAGGTCTATGCGTAGGAAGGAGCAATACGCTCCGTTCAGGCAGGAAATGTTTCTCTAATATATTCTATTTCGAGAAAAATTCTGGCCCTGATGTGCACTGTCGTGATGAGTATTTTAGCAGATTGTGAACTGGTTTCCCAATGATTAGTTATGGACATTTTCAAGCAGTCACCTACACAGCCTTTAAGGTAGGCGGTTCGATTTGTCCATATGCACAGTTTCAATACTAGTAACAAGTTTATGACCAAATAATCCATCAAAACTGTGAAATGCACAAAAAACAGGAATAATCTACTGCTATTTGCGTTGCAGCTAGAAAAAAATTACGCGACCAACAACCTGGTAGTAGTTCAACCAGGCTGAAAATAGTGACAGTCAATTGGTTCAGCGGCAACCGAAAAGGATAAACAAGAGAAAATATCCTAAATGGCATCACCCAATGTCGTGAACATCGATGCAGGCTCACCACAAACATCGCCACGTCCAAGAGGGCTATAAGCAGCAGTAAAAGTAATCGTCAGGGAAAGAACAGACACGTTTTTCAATAGAAGGCAATATTCTAAGTTCAGAAAAACGACTGGTTATTGTGATGCAGTTCACGCTTTCGCGGCAAATGAACCTAGGTTCTGACATTTTCACCCAAAGATGATGAGTAGGCTATGCCCTCTTATTCACTGGACCGAACTGATGGTACACCAAACGAAACTGAGTTGCAAGAAAAGACGGACGTGGAAATCATACTCCACGAAATTAGATACTTGGACCGGAGGTCGATTTTCACCATTAGACGTAACCTACTTCATGATTGCTTTGGCGCACACCAAAACCTGGGCTTTCTTCCGTACGATTCGTGGTTCACTTTGTGCTGTCATGTGCTTCCACTGCCCGTACAGTCGATATCTGAAAATAGATGAACACATCTATCTACAGCTGCTTGTAGAATATGCGTACGTATTCAGGCTGACACATCTCGTGAAAACATTCGGGAATTCGCAAACCAGAAAAGGTGGGAAAAAAGGAATGTGAAAGCACCTCATCTCAGAAGTCCGCTACATTGAACCAATACTCGTAAGCCCGTTCGGCGACCGCGGTTCGACAGAACCTATTGACGTAGTTGGTACAGTTAACAATGCACGTGACCTGAGGAAATGTGACACCCTGGGTTAAGCAGCGCGTACTGTAAAGATCAGCTGAAGTGGAATGTGTAGTTGATGCGGGAGTGATGAAGTCACGAGGGGTGTTGCACACAGTACACTCCAATGTCCACTTAGTGAGGATCCGGTTATGCCAAATTGCCACAGCTTATGTTGCGGTAAGCGGGGTGCACCAAACAAATATGCGAGGGGGTTCCAAAAAGGCTTGTTGTAGTCAAAATAAAATCAGACCAGGGTGAATTGACTCAGCGAGTAACAGAGAGGCTACGGTAAATAAAAGTAAACAGAAAAGAGCGACCAACCTGTGATCATACGGCAAAAAACGCATCATTTGCCAAATTTCTTCCGCTAGACAGCAATTCGCATCGACAAGACTGAGGGATGGCAACAGGACCTCGTCCAGTAGGTTGAAAAACCCCTGATAGACAGAATCGATGGTACCTGCACGTGTATTCTACAAAACGAAAGTGTAGAAGTGAGAGAGGGATGATGCGGCTTGAACACTGGCTAGGGGCTAAAAAATTTCCGTAAGGAACAAGATGAATGACGTATCACGGGCATGGTTTGTACTCACCATCATGCATACATACAGGACGAGTAACGCGGTCAGCTATAAACCATGTACCAAGGGTACGCTGGTGCCAGCTGATACAGTTTCGGCCACCGGAAAATAGGAGGGTGTGGGAGATAAAGCCACGGAGGCGATTGCATAATCTGTTAGTTCGCATTGTATGCTGCTCTGGAGGAACGGGAAACTGCGCAGCTACACATCGAAGACGATAGCTTTGATGCATGAACGCCACTGACTGAGTGATTGAACGATGTCTGTCAGTGTCATTAACCATTGATGAGTTGAGTCCCAGGGTCCCCATCCAGGGAGGCGACAAGTGTCATACTTCGTTGCCATGTCACACACTGGCCAGTTCTCGGTCGTTTCTACTCAGCAAACATCCGGGCGAAAGTAGTTCTGCGCGGCAGAGTTCTGGCTCGCGGACTACATGTCCTGACCAGTGTAATCTATGAAGGGTGAGTGGCCAGTCCATCACGAAATGGTTCATTTTCCCAAATCCATCTACCGTACCTCAGCAATGCTAATCGGACTTTCTCACCGAACCCTACCAATGGTTCCGGGACACTGATGGTCAAACGCTGACGGCTTTCGTACATCCCCTGAACGCAAGGGGCCACGTTTTTTACTCATAAGGTAGTATGAATCACACCGTCGGAGCGCATATTCTGCCCTTGACAGAACTGACGTCACACCGGTGCCATACGTGCCGGAGGTTGGCAAAAGCTGCTCTGCCTTCGAGAAGTAATCTCGCCTTCCGCCAAACCACCGAAACTTACACAACTGCCCAGACAACGTTAGCTACTCAGTCGATTGGCTCTTCTGCAGGCATGAGGTTTGGGTTTCATCTCACCCAATCTTGTGTCAGCAGTTTATACTATGCAAGTGTGAAACGCATGCCAAACCGTGTGGTCAATGAAAACGCGATAGGAAACCCAGGGCTGTAATTTCTAACAATCTAGAGTAGTAATATGGTAGTAGACGAACGTAAAGGATATCACACACAGGAAAGATCCGTCTGACTAAGGGTAATCAGATTCAGAAACTCTGATTCATATATGGGGCAGCAAAGCCCCGGAAATGACTAATAAAGATCTTGGCTCAGTCAGTTCAGTTACGACGCTTATCGAACATATGACGCTAGGTGTCGTCTGTTTTTCGCGTTTCTGTAAAAACAGTAGATGAAATGTCAAAATCTCGCAATAATCGCCGTTTTTTTGTATTGAGTCTCAAAGCGTGAGATAACTAACAGCTCATATGAATAATTGGTGCAGTACTCGGTCTTGGGGTCACCATGCTGTTTTGATTCTCATCCAGTTCCACGCTCGAAGACAAACAAGTGAATGAAAGTGGTTGGGGGTCAGGATTTGGCACACCACCCCCACATGACTGGTGCTTTGTAAGCTCGGTGAAAATAGCTGCCAGATAATGTTCGACATCACGTTCCCCCACCTGGGAAGACTCGGTGCGCACTCAAGAAAGTGCGTACGGTACTTCCGAGGTAGTAGGACCATAGCAAAAGGGCTTGACAAAATGTGAAATAATAGACTGAAGCAAAGAAGAAATATTCACGGGTCCGTAGGTTGGTCCATGGTTGTTGAGGTCATATGGAGTTTATAGACGTCTGAAGGGTGTCGTAAGATTAAGGGACATCGGTCGTGTGATGTCGGACGAGCGTTCACACTGTCGCTCAATGAAGGCGCTACCTACAATGCAGTTCGTAAAAAGCTACTGCATATTTAGGTTGAATTCGAGCATGAAACTTATATTACCTTCGCTGTGAACGGAAACGGGTGGAGTTTGAAAAAGTGGGCGAAGATATTCAGATGGAAGGGATAATCGGAAGTCAGCGCCATGGTAGAAAGATACAAACAGCTCATTAAAACCATAGGATATGAACCACAAATAGTTCTGGCAACAAACTGGTTACCTGATCAGAGAGGTATACGTAGCCTAGTCTGCAGAATTTCACCATGAGAGGGACGTCTGTGGACATGTTCGGGCCGAGGTACATAGCGATCGGAAGGACGATGCGAGCCAACTTTCCAAAGTCGTCTACTGGTTGAAGCAGACAAGTACTATTAGATTCCTGCGGACTCGATTCCACCGAATGATGAATCGAACCATGGCGAGCGAGAATAGGTCTCGCGGAGGGGCGGAAACGTGTACGTTGCAAGCAAGATGGCAGTGGGCAAGTTCTATAACAAGGGAAGTAAATCACACGAATTATGGGTTTTCGGATAATATATAATAAAGCCGAGATTATGTCCATTGAAGAGCAGGAAAATTTATAAGAACAGAATGGGAACTATTGAATTGAGGAAAGGTGGCATAAGGTATCAGCACTGAGATGAGCAATTCTGCGAATTATGAGATGAAAGCACCGTGAAACTGGAGGCGAGATGTCTCAGTGGTTAGAGCGCGAATTTACTGACCGGAAGGCCCGTGGTTCGAACCCGACCTCTGCCTCTCGGCTTCCCCTTTCTAGGCCTGAGCAACCTGACAGTATCCCAGCCCTCGTGCTTCCTTTGGGTGGCATGACAGCTAGGCACCGAAAGGGTGTTACAGCTGAACTACTGCTATGTACCGTGAAATTGGCTAGTTGAACTGTCGTGCACTCCAGGACAATGTTCAAGTATTCATGCTTATCGCCAGGTGGAAGGTTTCAGCACAGTTGTAGATGACGCCGGCTATAACAACGGGCAGCAGGGTACAACAGTCAGAGAAAACTAAAGAACGATGATTCAACGTGAACTCGTTCCATCGGTGGCGAGTTTCACAGAAATTACCTCAAACACGGCGGGCAGGATATGTCAGAATAGTTCAAACCGGAAAAAGCATGATCCCAACTACATCACTAAGCCACATTCACTGTAACTGTGACCTGATGGGAAGGATTAGAGTTAGCCAAATCGATATGCCTCGAGCTTTATTGATTTCTCTCTCATAGTCTCTATATCGATATTCCACACCCTTAGGAAGCTAATCAGCTATTTTTCAACACCGTCTAAGTCCATTCATTATTAGATTTAATGAAAGCAGACAGTCGAATGAGGTGTCATGAAAATACTTCCTGCCAAGACGTTTTTCATGGCGCTTGCGACAACCTAGCGAACTTCGGTTACGAAGCATGGCATTAAAACGGGCGCGAAGAAAAGTGCGAAATCAGATTTAAAATATGCCACAATATCTGAAATGAAGAAACACATCTTTGCGCGTCGGAACTTTTTACGTTGTTAATTATCTGTACAAATAACATCCAGAAACACTTTCTACACGAAATTTATGTTAGATGGTATGTCACAGGAGTGCACTTGTGCTGACCCGGTTCATCGGCGAAAAAAGAAGCTTGACACATTTTTGTTTTGGTCAGAGCGCATAACTGGGTTGACCAGAGTAGAGTGGCATTTCTCAACATAAGTAAACGTGAATAGGCTGATTCAACTGCGAACATTAACATTAATTAATCAATTAATTAATTAATTCGATGAAATGAGAGAATCCACACACTTCCACGTAATATAAAGTGAAAGGCTTACCCGAGTTTCTAGCCCATATCAGTTTCATACCCAAATCAGTTATGAATGCTAGGGAACAAGTTTTTGTTTTTCCCGTGATGACACTTGGTGACTCAATTGGGATATGTGACACCCCAAAAATAGGAAGACTTTGGCGACCCTCGATAGATGTTTCATACGAAAGAGAAGCATTGTATTCAAGCTAGTCAGATCAAGAGAACTTACTTTGAATATAATGGTTCAATGAGGTAATGCAGAAGGTTGCACATCGACTTGCACAGCTGATTGTGTCCAGTGCTCCAGTAGCCTTGAAAGCGGTCTAAAATGGCCTGTGCATTGACCCAGTCACCCAAATCGAGCATAGCGCTGCATAATTCCAGTTTTTGATTGTTTTCATACTACAGTAAGAAGCGCAAATAAATAAACATTTCATTTGTGGATACGAAAGAAATAATCCGGCTCATCAATGGAGATATCGATAAATCAGCAGTAAATTTGAAACACCAAGTCGTCCATGCGGTTCAGGAGTAAGTTTCGAGTGCGACCAACAAGATGGAACTGGCTCCCCGAGGTTGTCAACTGGAGTGAAGTTTATCAGTCGCTGGGGCCAACTAATACGAAACACACGCGAGATTTAGGGGAACTGGTCCGACATAAATTCGTCCAACGTCAATATACAGTTTTCGCAAACATGACATTGCTGCGGGAGTACAGAAAAGGTGTTCTCAGGTTGGAAGGTCTGTCACCTCCATACAGTGTCTGGTCATACTGCAGCATTATTAGCACCTAATCAAAATGCGTGAACCACAGGAGCGTTCCCACGATACAAGGTAGCAAGGTTCCAAACACACTTCTCTAGCCTATGCGCCCACACACAAAATCGTCGCTTTCGAGAAAGTATCTCGTGGAGAGTATGAGAGTTAAGTAGTAACAGGGAGAATAGCAAGCTCAGAAGAACAGATGGACATACCAAAGCATCCGCGGTTGGATCCAGTTCCTTGTCATCACATATATCACCGAGAGCCGTAGAACCAAGATTGCCCAAAGGGCTGTCTTCGGTTAATCCACGTTCTTCTTCCATTAGGGGGCCATTTGAAGGCCAACCGTTTGCCATGGTATCACGTATACCCGGTTCTTGACTTTGGTAGACCGCGCTTTGCAAAATGCTACCGGTTGCAAGTTCATTGCGTGATATCTCACCGGGGAGCATGTTGTTCAGTGAAATATTGATTCCAGCCGAATTAGCGAGAGTCAAGTTAGCCGGAGCTCTGGCACGGTATGCTTTCGCGGATGAAAGAAGCCGAGATCGAGTAGACTGAATATTGGTATCCGGTGGACAAAGCTTTAGAAAAAAACAAGAAAACCATGGCCAGCGGATGCAGAATATGAAGAACGAGATAAACGAAACAGAAAAGCGCTGTCAAACAGAAACCCTTTCTCTAAAATATTCTAGGAGAACTAAGGTGGAAACCACCGAGGGTCTTCCGTAGGACTCAAAAGGGTTGCAACCAACTTGTCTTGGCCGAGTCACCAGAGTGATTATGCTTGCAAAAACAGCTTATCATTATGAAGGTTAAGGATATGAACAAGTGTTTTATGGAACAAATGTTTTACATCCAGAGGTTGCCATCGTTGGGTTGAAAAAAAAGTAAACACAATTTTTGGGGGTTAGAAAACTTGCATGGTTGTATCTTCCCAATGACCGATCGGTGAAGCACTTGGGTAGTGCAACATTAACTACCCTATGGGACCAGTCAACAAATGGTGAAAAAACGGGCAAACATTCTTTGCACCACAGAACAGGAAAGAGAGTGCGACAGATTGTCGAGAGATTGCCCGGGGGACGCATCGATAAAGACTGCCAATGTTTCACATCTGTGGCATCTGAATGGGAACCATGTGCGAAAATTAGGTCCAAACGTTCTCGAAACTGGACCAGCTGGAGAACACACACGTACACACATTATGGGAATCGCTGGATGAACTGAGGTTCACAACCGCGGGATGGTTTTCCGTAGTCCGGGTGCAAACAGTCAGCCGAAATATACATCCGGTAGGAAGTTCATTTACTCTCCGTTGTGATATCATTACTTTCACAGTGAACGTAAAAGGCAAATATCGGTGGCAGCCTCCTTCCTTCTTAGAAATGGGTTACCTAGAATAGGAAATCCGACATCAACAAACACCAAGCGCTACCTAGGTGAGACGGTCGAACAGGAGGTTGCACGATGTTGGAACAGGTTGATATCACTAACGTAACTATAAAATATACCCGAGGAACACGCTAAGCGTGCCCCATTGGTCAAATACATAAAACATCGCACTTAAGAGAAGCCTGAGCAGTCCACTACCCAGGACAAGTGGTAGCAGAAATTCACAATTACTAAGAGGACGCAATATACGAAATTGGCAAATAACACTTAGCCAACAAACAAGTAATAAAGGGAAGAATGTTAAGTCGTTTCGGCTTGACAAATTGGAATCTGTCCCAGTTTAAGCACAAACGATGTATTGCTTTACCATGGACTAGGTTGTCTAAGGGCAGAAGAACCGTTTTCGAGTGACAAATAACCCAAGAAACAACATGCAGGACTATAAAGGGCCGTGTAGGAGTAACGTGAGCTTGTATTCGTAATCGCAGCAGTGGAGTAAGCCAAAATGAATCCTATTGAGGTTTCAATGCTTATGCTATATCCAGAGGCATCAAAGAGTCAAAAGACAGGCGAGGATGAACAGATACCTATGAACTTTACAGTGTAATGGGGAGTAGAAACCAACTGAATATCGCATGGAAGGAAAGATAACAAGTGAGGTTGCTCAAGTATGACCTTCCGTCAAGAATCGGATCTATTCGGTGCTATAAGTAACCAGCTAACTCAGCAACCGGAGAAATTATGGGCACCAATAAAAGTCATTCCCCATGAAATTCTGAGCTCAGCGAAAATTGCCACCATCACCAACATCACACAGCAACACCAGTGGGACCTAGCTGTAAGCATAGGCGTAGAAGCGGCGAACAGCAATTGAGAATAGCACCACATTAAAGAGTGTGACAACACATTGCAAACTTCAGTACATTGATGCAGCAGTTTCTGGACGAATGGTGCTGAATTAAGCTTAGCATTTATCCTCAATTTTGTACAATGCAAGACGCCAGCCATTGCGAGGGAGATCAAATAACGAACAAATGATCGAGTGCCATTGTCAGCTAGTTGATGTGATGCTCTGAAATCACATCCCGCTTAGATAAACAAACCCCTAGTTAATCACAACCTCGCCGGACCACTGACGCATAAAAGTTAGATTCATAACTCAATCATTACTGACGCATTCGCGATAGTGATGCTCCACTGACCTATCCTTTAGCGATCCATAATGTTAGCAAACTGTGTTATTCCCACATTCTTTGGTGCCGAAAATTCAGTTGGCATGCTGATAAGTTGCCTCTCCGTTCAACTTCCAACCATCTAGGAGCCCCACAACTCTCAGATCTACCTGGGACCAGTGGCATAACCTAGCTTACTGTAAGTGACACAGAAAAGATCAAAACTACTCAACCTTCTGCAACGAAATAACCAATGATTTGGTACCAGAAAGTCGGATGGTGATCCCCCTTGAGAAAAAAAACGATGGGACCAGCGAAAATCGTCCGTCCGCTAGGAAAACTCTGAATATATTAGGTCAACGTTTGCTAAAGACCAGCTTGGAAAAGGGTGTCAAAAGTTGACAGAACCCATGCTGTGTAAGCAAACCAGAGAAATGTCAATCTTTAAAACCTTGGGTACAAATTTCTGTAACACATTCACCATGATGCAGATGGTTGGGCGGCCTCAGAGATTGGTACACAGGATCTAAGGTACACAGGCAAAATTTCCATTGGCCGGATATTTGACGGGCATAGCAGACCAGTTACAGAACTTAATGAAAAATTGCCAGTGATGCTTGCACACAAAAGCCCATCTTATTGGCGGACATCCACGAAATCCAAAGAGCCAATCAATAAGCAGTGAGTGAAACAAGGGGATCAAAGACTGAAAGTTATATTGAAATGGTTAGCGGGCAAAGGTGAGGCATCGACTTTTCATTCGAAATTGCCTGTTTTAATGTGACGTTGACAAGTGTAGTAAACACGACATCCGGAACAACAGAGAGAGAGGACGAAAAGAGAAAGGTGGAATATTGAATGGATCCCCCATTGCGGTTGGAATATATTGCTTTGTGTCTTATCCCGCTGGGGACGATTTGGGGAAATATTTGTGTGTGTTTGGCGGTTTATATGGAACGACGATTAAGACATCGGTTCAACCTGTTCCTCGTTTCACTGGCCATTAGTGATCTGCTGTGCGCAATACTGGTCATGCCTGTCTCAGCATGGCACATGATAGCAAGTAAGTTTACACGAGCGATTACAGTTTGGGTACAACTAAACATTTAGCATCAGATAAATAGGTACTTGCTTCCGAATCTTCGAAGAAAATTACAAATATTGTACAAACTAAAATATGTGGCGGCTTTTGTGCAGCACATTCAGTTGAAGAATATCATAAACCAGAGATATAGCTGAGTCTCCCGTGAAAACTAAATTGATATGCAAATGAGAGTTTTGTCAAAATCTGTCCAATTTGGCGTTAAATGGTTCCGCAAATCCAAGGGAAGACACAACCGGATCTAAGTCCAAAGAGCTAGGTGTAACTGCGATAGGACTTTACCCGGCGAAACGGCCTCACCATGATTGTATCTTTCACCCGCATAACATGTGATATGATTTTGATAGCCCCTCCGTGCGCGCTAAAAGCACCTATTATCTTTATATCTAGCATGAGAAGTAAGCACAGCTTCCCACCAAACAGAGGCGGAATGAATAACTAGCAATGAATCTCATTCGCAGCGGAAAGTGGTGTAAAATCAGCAATCCAAAATACATGTGAGCCGTACGCCACAATCTTCGCTGGACAATAGACAATAAAGTAAAAAATAAAATAACGAAACAGAAATAGAAACAAAATATAAATGGAAGGCGGTGAACAAACAACACGACAACTAAGATTAAAGGTTTATTGATGCTTCCGATAAGTCGGTCAAATTTTATCGTTGTCCTCTGGAATGGCTTAAAAAGTACGACAACCTTTATGTCAAACGAATCACCTCTCGAAGACTAAGACGGTGGCTACATGGAACTCCAATGAAACTCTCGTTCGTGATGACTTTCAAACAAACTTGCATCACAAAGGTTGTCACTAAATCCGGTTGAGTCTATACTTAAGACATCGAAGTAAAATTTTCTTTGTGAGTAGCATGGTAGCAGTGATAAAAAAATTCACGAAAACCCATTACTCAGTTTCGTCTAACGGAGCTCACAGGCTTCTGAACTTTATTCAATATTTTTTTACGGAGATCAACTGGTAGACAATTCCAACAGCACCGACCGTCTGCGAACTGTGACCATTTTATACGGTCGTCGAGTCTCTCGTTTGCCGGGCTATTCAAGAGAATGTACAGTGGAAACAGTGAAGAATATGGGAGGCTCCGGGTGGGCGTTCCAGAATGATGGAGAAACGACTCACGAAAGCAACGCCAACTTGTAAGCACAGAGAATAGGAGAGTGTTGTTAAGATAGTGCCAGTTCCAAGGTAACAAACGTCTACCTTACACGAAGCCGCAGTTAGACACTTCAGAAAAATAGCATCTGCTCACATATTTCCCATCTCAGTGCGAACTCCCGTAGTATGTTAAAAACTCAGCGTCCAACTAATGACTGGATAGCCGATGACAAATAGACGAGCTCATCATGATAGGAGTTCAACGAAAGAACTTAGCACTGTCAGCTGCACGGAAGCTATCGTCCCAGAGGTACATGTAAGTGCTGCCCTATTCCAATGAAAAAACAGTCTAGAGGGCAATGAAACAGTGCTTAGCCGGAAAACCACGCTTATTCTCTATCTAGTGGATTACACTCCCGGTGGAACGTACAAAACACTAAGATGCTGCTTCACATGTTTGTTAATAGGCGTTCGATACCGTAGGACTGTAAAGCGTGGCATGAGTTCTTCAGCACCTGAGACCTGGACTGCGACCAAAAGAAGTATTCGAATCCTGTAGTAAGCAATCGCAACCATCGATTACTGGGTAATAATTTTCCAGTGGCAATGTACATTCAGTTCACAGTATTTTAGGCAACATGTTGGAATCCTCTAACAGAAAACCAACGGCTGTCTCTGGTATGAGGCAATTAATCGGGGCAATTAATCCACGTTTTCGTAGTGGTTGCGTGTGCGGTCTTGGAGGACTTCTCCTGATGCAATAAAAGTCATTTATAAGAGATTCTTCAACACAGCGTATTGGCCCCTTTCTCCCAAGGCTAATTATCTGTCAAATCCAGGCAACAGAAACTCTATACGGCTATATTACATTGCTTTGCTTCGGGGACATTGTTTTCTAACGACAGAAAGTTACGTACTTATGATCTCCTTAAAGAACGTCAAACTGGCGAAGACGTCCTTGTTAGAAATGAATTTCAAATTGTAACCGTCACGACTGACCTGCTCAGATAATCCCTGTTCAAAATGTACATATATACACAGAACTAAAGAGTCCTCATATTGTATACGTAAGTGGCAATAGCCCTACTTCTCGTGTATTCCAGGCGCGAAGATCTACCGTGGGTACTCTCAGAGGAAACACAAGTCACTGTGTAGGATCAGCTAAATAACAAGAAATATTTCCCAACAGAAATGCGCAAGACAATTTGGAGTTGTTTCTAGAAGCCTGATTCCATCATACTATTACCGATCTGATGGAAACACATTCTCAACTCACTCAACCTAGGTGNGTATATATATATATATATATATATAATCCTGAAAAAGCTTCATACAATGTAAGAGCCCACACAAATAACGGTTCCATCGTTCACCGTCTTCATAAGATAGCTGAGAGGAACAGATACTACAACTATTCCACCGCAGTTGGATCGATAACTGACTGCTGATCTGTCTGTCTGCTTCAATCATCTTCGGTCTATTTCACGGTCGGAGATGTACAGAGGAGATAAATAGTTGTTCAACGGAAATGATTTCCTTTCGTGAGTGTTCGTATCATGAATAAGCTAAGCTGTGCGAAGCAGTGTCATCCACTCATTTAAACTGATTTTCTCCAGGTAGACGAAGGCGGTATGTTCTTCGTGAGGCTATCGAGTATATTTGTCACGTGAAACTTGGCAACCATGGAGGTTAAATAAACCGGATAGGACCTCAGTGATGATCAATGTTAGGGCGAAAAAAGCATCGAACGAAGGTAAGTAAGTGGCTAGTTGAGCACCTGTAGTTAAAGCGCACTCAAAAGTACATGCAACAGTCGAAACTCGACAGATGACTAAGACATACAGCCTCACGAAAACACAGATAACTACATGATGAGTAGCGAGTGATTGCAAACAAAAATATATCGTAATCGACGGTGCACGGATACAAGAAGAAAACGGTGAAACCACTGCATAGCATAAGGGAATACAAGGATTTCACATTGTATGACTGGTCTAGGGGTATACCGAGGCCAACCATTATATCAGAAGTTGTAAACTATTCCAGAAGAATCGCAAAGCTTCGTAGAGATAACAGAATGAACCGATTAACACAGCAAGAAACCTACGCTAAATTATTGATGAACTGCGAAAATGTAACAAAGAGACCACATAGTTGGTGCAATCGCATCAGCGCGAGGAAAAGCGATTCTACTGAAGCGAATCAGTCAGCGAATGTACTAGCTGCTGAGAGTACATTTAACTTTTACACAAGCTGATTGACACTTGAATGGAAGCGTAATATTGAAAAGTCACCAAACCGAGACAGGCAAGACTAGAGCATAGGAGTGTGATCACAACCGCAAGAATAGCGGATCAGTTCCGACTAAGGGGAGGACGGATCGCGCATAGATCAATAAACCTGGGATGGCAATTAAATCTCAGTATGCAGTTATCCCAGTTCACAAATGATGGGTTATGAAAATGATAGATTTGATAGTCAAGCAGGATTCCTCCCAAAAAAGTGGACCGGCCGTCTGATGTGGAATGGGGATTAACCAAGACACACCAGACAGACACTAGGGATTCAAAATGAAAGCAAGAAACCTAAGCAGAACAATTCAAAAGGAAATGGCTTATAATGGATATCCAATCTGACTGGATGTAAGCTGGAAACATCTCAGCATGAAAAAGGATTGTTCATTAAGGAGTTAAAACTACGGTGTAATTCACCCACACTGGAAATTTCGGAGCTTTCGCGTTTTTCGCTAACACAAGAGGAAATTTTGAGTTTTGTCATTGCGAAATCCTTTTCCGGGCATAAGAACTCTGAGAAGTGAATCTGAAGATGGAAGTCAAAAATCCACTGCTATCATGCGCAAGTTTCCACAGCGCAGTAGTGCCTAGGAAAGATTCCTACGAGGCCGCCTCCATGTCCAACTCGCAGTGGTATTTTATACAACCAATAACTCCAATGAATTGCATGAAGCCTAAATAAGTTGGAAATATGATCCACACACTGAAACGTTTCTAGAGCCCTGCTACCAACCATAAAAGTATCATTGAATCAGGGAACTGAGGAAAAATTCTGAACTTGACAAAGTGTCCAGCAATGCGTTATAATACTGTTAGCTTGGGTCTATTTATTAGTAGTTGGTCAGGGGGCTGTTGATCTGTTCGCCGAGCTCGGCAACTGACTTGCAGACGTTTCGTCCTTATTCCAGGAGGGATAATCAGTGCGACCACTGAACGGCACACTGACGATGTCTCCTAGAAAGTGACAAAACGTCTGCAAGTCAGTTGCCAAGTTCAGTGAACAGATCAACAGCTTCATCAACTAACAAACAGCTTCCAGACCTAAAATGAGTGTGGGTTGCACGGTTCAAACCCAGCCAGCTTTTATCCCCCCAAAGCAGAAGGCTACTAAGATGCAGTGGAAAGCTTAATCAGTGGAACAAAGTAAGCAGAGTAGTGTGAACTGTCTGTGCCTAAGCAAATCTTGAACAGATTGGCGTCGACCATTGAGACAAAACAATAGTTGGTGGTGGAAAAAACCACTGGACCCAAAAGTAGGGTAAAAACTGGAAGTTGGCAATAACAATGGGAAGTTCCGCAGAGGGCAACAGAATTGTGAGGGTTTTGTAATCGTTGACGAATCAGGACGCCGGGAAGCAAAACTTACACAGTTCCGTAGTGAGGTGCTATCCTAATGTTAACGCCCTACTAGGAAGCTTCCATTTAAGAAGCATTTCGAAGATAGCTAAGTGCTCCTGGTCCCTCACTGTTTTACGTTGTGAATGCAGCCATGCTTCGTTGTAGAGGAACCTCTGCCAAATAAACATCACAAATGGGAGATTCAGCTGGGTTCCGGGTGAGTCTCTCGCAAAACCAAATTTGTTTGCAAATGAGTGTATTTCGCTAACCCTTGTGAGTTCATTTTTTGGCAGTAGGACATCCCAGTGCTAGCGAAATCCTCTACTAATGGAGCAGAAAACATTTCTTCACCGCGCAGCAATACTCCGACACAAACAGAACTACCTTGAAAACATATTAAAATGGCACTTCCACCTCATTTCACGGGCTATATAAAGCAAAACGAACACAAAAAATAAGCCAGCAAACAAGTAGTCCTCAGTTTGTGGACAAATGCAGTGATAGATTCGCTGCTGAACTGTTTCCTCTCTTCGAGAGGTCGAAAAATGTGCACCTTAGCAAAACAGAAAGAATCCGGATGAAAACGCTGTCAGACACTGTCAATTTCGGTGTATAGATTAGGGGGAAGACACAAGTGAGCAACCGAATGGAGGCTCAAGTGTCGAAAGTAGATTCATGCAAACTTCTCTCCGGAACTAGAGGAACAGATCTATCGGCAGTTTATCCAAATTGAAGTGTCCACATGAAATCTTGAATTTTATGGTATTTTTTCCCAGAACACTAACACAGTAAATTCAGTTAATGGTAGTTTCCATTGTAGAACCATACGACGGTTAGAGCAAAAGGTATTCATAGCCCTTTCGATTCTAACTTCGTTTTGGGTTATAAGTTCACAGTAAGCAACAGCACGAAGTAATAAACAGTATGAGTGCAACCAACCGGTGTGTAGTAAGATATCGAAAATTCGGAACTTGACAAACAAAGTGACATTGGTCTAATAATGAGTATCGGTTGTACGGTCAAAAATCAGCACAGACGGATTAATGGAATGGACTAAACAGCTCAAAGTTCTTCGGGCAAAGTAAACAGGGTTGCGACCATCAAACTTGTGTGTCTGAAGTGTTCGCAAATACTGCTTTCTTATCGTTGACAATGGAGATAAACTAAGTTAGCAAAAACTGTGGTCAGCGGTAAAAGGAATTCACTCGATACATTAAATTTTTGTGTCTCAGGAACACTACGATAACGGAGGGAAAGGGATACGGAAATTATGGACGTTACTATTCTGACTAAAGTGAGCACTTACAACGGGAAGTATAGGCTTACACAAAAACGTAGCTGGAGTATTTGTAGCTGTATTCAAAGACTGTGTAACTTGGGTTAGGAGCATAGTTGACAGTTTAGAAGCAGAAAATCATTAAGAGGTGAAATAACCTAGTGATCTGTTTGCAGCGCAATGTGTAGACCAGAAAACATGAAGACAAATTAACCGGGTTTTGGATGCATCTAAACTGTTGACTGTATGCTTTGTTTCATATAGCCCCGACGTTCCTAGCCTATTTTCGCTGCCCATATCTCCTATGACAAACCTCAACGTCTCCTCAATTACTGTGGGGAAAAATGAGCAAACACTAATACGGATATGAACAAAACGACAATCACAGTTGCCCTATTTATTCGTTCCACTTGACTTCTTCTAGTACGGACAAAGCGTTTTGCCGTCAACGATGATGGTTGTGAAAATTTGAAACACAGTTTACACGCAATTTTAACATCTTAAATGCTTTTTTACGGCTTACCATGTTAACACCGTACCAGTATAGCTGAAGCACTGCAATATATCGATGGAACGCGCCACTCGTCTACCGTATAATGATGTTAAACACTTGTGACCTTTGGGTAATTGGGTATGAAGAACCCGTTTCCCTTATCATGTACGACCATTTGAACAGTCAGATTATACCAACTAGGACGGAAAACATTCCGAATAAAGAGGCTAAAACTTTGCAAGATGCCTGCGCGACAGAATTATCGTTAGACGATTAACTCGATGGAATCCACCTTAACACGGATTTCAGCAGCAAAATCCTCGAGTCATTTCATGGAAGCACTTTAACGAGGAGATATCAATTGAATAGCAGCTGCATTATTAACGATCGTGTTTATATTTTTGACTCATTTGAATACTAACTCGTTGCAGAAGGGGGATTAAAACGAAGTTTGAATGGAACACACAAATATGTGCAGCACAGTGCCCGCTTCAGAGTTTAGTTAAATCAACATAATAGTCAAAACGTCCTGGGTGTAACTGTAACGCAACCCCTAGGAAGTACGGGAGCTCAGACATTACAAGGTAGTCCAAACCTAGAAAACAACCAAAAAGTTCGCTTAGGGTTGGAATAAAGGCGTCCTAGTAACTCGTTCCCGCCTGAACCACCGAGTTGTCTGGAGCCCAAGTGATAGTAACTCCGAAATTCAATGTCCTACTTTACTCGAATGCTCGATATTAACTTAACAATGATCGGTGAGTGATGTATGAAACCTGCCGTATGAAGCAGAGTCAGGTAGTATTCGAAGGTGTGCTGTGCTTGCCTATGAAAACCTGTTAATGTTTGTGGTGTTGTGATCTCGACATAAAGGATGAGAACACGGATCTAGTATTGGACAAGGATGCCGGAGTGCCCATTCGTTCGGTTTATGTCAAAGAACCAACGTAAAAGACTCAAGATAACCACAAACTGGGTAAAGGCGCATGGCGTTTCCGGGACTTCGCACGTACAGGCTTCTTTGAAAGTTATTCATAGTTGAATTTAGGAAAACATTTAATAAGACTTTGAGATGAAACTCGCATCTCTAAAAGGTGTGTACTCAAGGTCAGGAACCGCTGTCTTCAATGTTTTCCTCAATGCTGTTTTCACGCCATCCGTCTAATAGTGTGTGCGTCTTGAGTTCGAGACTTGTGAAGACAAATGAAATATTAACAAACCACTACCTTTGTCTTCTGACTGTCCTCTGCAAATGAAAGGACTGCAGTCAGACGTAGAATGCTCTACGTGCACACCCGTGCTTGACAACGGTTGCCAATGTTTTGGAAAGGAAAATCTGGTCACCAAGTAATGAACATCGTTTGGAACAGGAGTGAGACTTAAACGACAGTTTACCGTATAAACAACCGTAGTTGACCCACATTTCACATTGAATTGGTTATCTCAACAGGAAAACTAATCAATCGTTTAAAAAGACAGTCAGCTTCAAACTGAATAAGATGAGCAAAAAGTGATGAGAATGTTAAATAAGTGATTTGTTGGACGAAGTATGTAAACGAAACTCAAAAATGGAATGACAGTATTAACTGATGGTTTTCTCAAGGGATGGAAAACAAGGTAACCGAGTGATATCTCTCGGAAAACGAGAAGTGCACCAGCTTTTTCCAGATTACCAACTAACGCATCGAGAAGGGATTCATGAGCTACATCAGTACCCTTAACTCTAACGTCCCTGTCGACGCCAACCGCTAACGACAATGAAAAAAATTGCAACTGTAAGATGAAATGGTGCTAGATGCGTAAATCTTATGTAAAACATTCGCAAGGGCGATTCTCACTTCCCGAACTTAGTTCTGGTACGAATTTGTAGTAATAGCGGATTTGGCGCAAAAAATCTCCCCAGAGTGCCAACTATTTACATCTATCATAGTAACCTTTTCGGTGTTCAATCTGATTTCTCCGAAACCCACAATCGGAATGCGCGTTAAACCATTAGGAAAACAGTCCAGCGAGAAGATGAAATATATGTATGTCGGCGCCTGCTTGCGCTAGACACCAGGTGTCTGCAGTATGCCGCAGTTCACTTCCGCGCCCCAGTAAACAAACGTCTCCAAATACAATAATGAAAGTATGTATCTGATTGAAAGCAGTTATTGTATGGCTTGTACTGACCAGTAGGAAAGTGTCAACCGGAGCAGCGATGCTGCCTTCTCTCAAGTTTGTACCGTCGATAACTTGTCATCCATTGTACGAATTTATCCAGAATCGAGATATACCGTTAGCTTATACCTTGAGCATTTCGTTATCCGAAAGTGCACTTCCCGGACTTTATTGTGTGGGACTACGATCTCATTGCTCACATGACAAAACTACAAGACAATCCATTACTCCACTTCTAGCTAGTGGAAATCAGTGGCTGTTGGTCAGTAAGTGATAAATCCAGCCGGAAAACAGACCAATAATTTACAATTATGTACTAAAGTGAAAAATTCGTGCAGTAGACCTATAAATCCTTCCCATGGTGACGATGATTTATTCCGGCTAGTTCGCTTCAGAACCCTCATAACTCACTTCGATACACTTTTGATGAATGTGTGGAAAACGATCTGATTGGGGATTTGCCATTCCTGTCTCAGAGTGGCCACAAATTCCGTTTCAAGGTCATAGACATTTTCACCTTTACACATTTGTTATGTTGGTGTACACAACGGGATTGGCTGGAAATGAGGAATAGAAGTATGGCATCTTCACGAGACGAAATAGAAGACAGTGTCGACCGCTGTGGGAAGCGGGAATCTCTTCTGCCTGTTAATGGCAACGAGATGGAAATGTGTGAACCCTAGTCTCGCTGACCTTTCAGCAATGCTAATTCGGCCATTTTGAAGGTTGAAAAAACATCACACTAGCACTCCCCGATTGAAGCTGATTTCTGAGTACAGGTATAATGCCTGCATCGTCTCGTACACTTGGTTCAAGGAAATGAGATTTTTTAAACTAGGGATGACATGGTTGCGCCACTGGCTCCAGGACATTCAGTCCATAATATGAGACAGTGTGAGCCCAATACATTTCTAATTCTCGTGGCTCATAATTGTTGCCGATTTGTGGGCTTCTTGAACAGGCCTCGTGACTCTGCAGACAGTAAGTAGTGCTCGTTTAAAACTGATGCACTTGTGTGTGAAGTGTAAGTCTCCTCCGTCTGATAAATGAACCAAAAAGCGGCGGTGTCAACAAGATCCTGATCCTACATTCCGACGTTGGGAAAATTAAAATTGCCATTGATTGCCACGACTAAACAGGAGGGTGCGCTATTTGGATAGAAGACAGTGATTCACATATCTTGCAGCATTAGGAACTATCTTCCGTTTCGTTCCATGAATGTGCAGGACTGGCCACCTTGTAGTCTCAATCTCCACTTGATCGGAGTCCCGCGGAGTATATGAACACAGCACGTGTGTTTAAAAGAAAAAAACAAAGCTGCTAGCCGCCAAAGAACGACGGAGAGGGTTAAAGTATTATCCACACTTGCCAAAAGCGAACTACAGGGGTTAGGAGGCGGAACAGTGGAAAATATAATTTTAAAAAAACTTCGCTCCACAAGACATCCAAGGGCTAGTCTATAAATTTGCACACCTAAGAACACACACACACCTTAAGAACGAGATTCAGCTGAGTTCCAGGTGAGCCTACCATCAAAACCAAATTGGTCTGCAGATGAGTGTATAACTCGAATTGTCGCACCTACCTTCTAGTGTTCACCTACACCATTCGATCAAAGTAATATCCTTGTAAATTGTGAATTTGATTTTCGATGAGACTTTATACTTGTTAACAAAAAATCACTCGACTGCATCTATTTGGAGGGCGATTATGATGAAAACCGTGAGTGGTCCGGTAATTTTATGGCTTGGTACATTCTTAGTTGCCTTGGTCACAGCACAAATTTCGTGTGGTCACTGTCTGCAACCATGTATTCATTCGGACAGTAGTCATTGAACAAACCGTCGTCGAGAGCTACTGAACAGAGGGTTACTTTGTCAACGGCGCTGTAGTTGAGAGGCGAACCAGTTCAGTGTCGAATACCAGTTCGATAACATTGGGGAAGGGTGCGAGAGTACGCTGTTTCAGGTGTAAATTAACTGAAAAAACGTTGCTGCGACAACGTAAATTGGCAACAATTCGTTAGCTGCTGTACAAACCACCAACCTTAAAAGTATCAACTCGCATAAGAATCACATGTTAGCGTGTAGATCATGGGTAATTTGGGCATCTTTGTAATTTGCCATTGTAATCGGTGTCCATATTTTTGCCTCACGATCCACGGTGAATAGTCTGGGGATAGAAATACAAGCTTTTTCACAGGAAGCTGTAGCGCTGTTCTAAAGATATTTTTTTACTTGAATATGACAAAAATATGATATCTTCCGTCTTCCCTTGCAGCACGCCCTCAAAACAGAATCCTGTGTCTGGTTTCATACAGTATGGACATATTTTTTACTGCGACGACCATTATCCATCTGTGCAGCATTTCTCTTGACCGGTACCTTGCACTGCGCAGGCCGTTTGGACGAAATCGAGCACTACCAAAAATATTTCAGAGCTTGGTTCTCCGGATATTCATGTCCTGGTTTGTGCCGTTCTCAATAGCCGGTCCTCTATTTGTCTTTGCATTGAAATGGGAACGCGGTGACGAGGAGTTTAATGTCACAATGACACCAGAAGCGGCAAATATAACCATCAGTAAGTCCTACAAAGGATGCGGACCAAACGACAAGAGTTTTGTGCTCACAGCCATTGGAGTAACATTTGTGCTGCCGCTCATCATCATGACTGCAACCTATGTGCTCACCGTGAAAATGCTCCGGCGTCATATGGCACAAGTAAAGGCGATCCAGCTGTATGCGACCAGACCACGTCCGGTATCGACTAGCTCGGTATTGTGGTTGAGAAGGGACAACTCATTCAGGCCTACTGAGACGAACCGATCAACCAAAGCGTGGTTTCGACAAACCGATCAACAAACTACTATCCCGAAAACCGCAAAATACATGCCGCCGTCAGATTGTGGATGTGATGAGAAGACGGTGAAGACGTGCAGCTTATCAGACCCCCTGTCCTACCACAATAGACCGGCCGAAAAACCACGCACACGTATTCCGATAGGTGTGGAAAACCCGTCTACGCAGGATGAAGCTTCACTTAGTGGAAATCGAGTGAGCGGTAAAGATCCATCAGACAGGTCAAATGACCAACAGAGTTACATAAAAGCATCAGAAACGCTATTTCTCACATCCACTGCAAAAACTGACCATGACATAAGTGGCTTAGAACTGTCTTCTAACCATGAACTAGGACTGCCCTCGCAAGGACGTAGAACAGATATTTCATCGGCACAAACAACGACCGCCATCGACCGTATTCATAGCGGCAAACGTGCAGTCCGAGTTATAGCTGTACTGTTCGGATTGTTTGTGACATGCTACACACCATTTTTCATTGTTTATACCATTAGTGTTGTGTGTCCTCAGTGCCGAAGCTGGGCTGAGCCTGCCATACCACACCTCGAGTGGCTCGGATATCTCAACTCTATGCTTAACCCGGTGGTCTACCATTCTTTCAACTCCACATTTCGTCGAACGTTTCGTCGCATACTTCAGTGCGCCTGTAGGACACCACATGAGCACCATGCAATCTGGAGAAGCCGCGTCAGAGTGTAGTACCATGAAGATCCCACCCCTACCCCTACCTCCCCGGACAGCCTGATGCTGAGCGGAGAATGGTAAAGAGTTATTATTGTGCTGCTCTATTATTTTAGTGATATCTGATTTGTCCACCATGCAAGCAAAACAAATTCATGCTAATCGAAACCTGCTTTCTTCATCTGTAAATGAAGCCTGGGATCTCCTAAGAAGTCCTTAAACCATGTAAGGGGTTGGTGAAACGGTCGTTACTAATCTGAATTGAATCAGAAACGTAGCTAACATCCTAAAATTCACAAACCGAAGGATTATCCGACTGGTGGAGAGCAGCGCAGTAAAACAACCGCAAGTGCAGAAGTAAAAGTGTAGTATATTTTACCCGTGAACCGTTTAACCATTTACCGTAACGTAGCTTTTCGTAAAGCATGCGGTAACTTTAAAAGAAAAGAAAGGCCAAGGTACAGAACGGGAGACAAAGAATCCCTGGAATGTAAAAAACGAGATTGAATATACTAATATGGCTATTTCATTGGAACCAATCACCGGATACAAGCGATAGTAACTGCAGATTTAGTAGATGTTACATTCTTTCGTTTCACGAGTAAACCTAAGGAGGTTTCATCCAGCGAGACCCTTACCAATGCTCACCCACATTGTGCGCAATCGAAGCGCCATCAAGAAACATCAGACAATACCGTCAGAAATCCAAATGCCCAATCCATTAAGCTATCATGGAAAACAAGATAGCTAGCCTTAGGAAAAGGGCAAATTTACCATTCCTATGCGAGTAGCGGCGGCCAACTGTGAGCACAACGTATTCTAGCAATAAGCGGTTGGAATTGTGCAAGAAGTATTGCGTTTTCACGAAGCTCGGTAACGATTTTTGCGCTCTCTAATTAAACATCAAAGAGAGGAACACGGAATCGTTCGTGGGGTTCGCACCCGGTTGGAGTTAACCAGTATCGGAATTTGTACGCCAAAAGTTTACGAGCTTTTGATTTATTGTCACGCAGGAATTACGTGTAAGTAACAGCAGAAGAAAAGTGCGATAAGTCTGACAGAAGCCAGTTGCTATTACACGTTGTTCCATTCAGCTATAGAACCACTAGACGTTAGATATAGGCTAATCCAAGACCCTGACCATAAAATCCGCACATGGTGCACAATGTAGACTGCGTTTATGTCCGAATTAGCTACCGCCCCATTCGTAATTGTCTGCACCATTCACAACTATTCCAGTGCTAAGAAAAGACTCTAATCTACACGTCCAAGGAAGGAGTTGCTGCAAACTTCCAACTGGCCAGGATGCAAAAACATAAAAAGCTGAAAGGCCATGCTATGCTGCCCGCATGGTGTTCGCGAGCCGAAATTTCCTCCGAAAACATCCCAAATTATGGAAAACAATTTGTGGCACGGTGACTAATATTTACAATGAATTTAAAGAACAGATACGATATTTCCATTGTTTGCTGTGGCGAACTCAGCCCCTTCTCTAAACATGACACCAGAGTATCGAAGTCACTTTTCATTTCAGTTTTGTATTTTAATAGCTTGTCTTTTCGGCCTCGAGTCGTAACTATCCTAAACTTACTAATGTCTCCTGAAAGGTGGGGTACTTTGGACTACAATAATTCCATTAGAGTAGTTGATCCGCAACTACAGTGAGCAACTACATCAATGAGGTTTCAACTTCCAAAACAAGTTTGCTCAAATATTCGAGCACTTCAGTGAAGGCTCCCTGTGACCTTGTTTTGCCAGACAATGTTTGCCTAGAGGCGCATCAACGTATGCCCATCATACACTTTGAACGATTGCTTCAACTCGGATTACTGTGTGCTTTCTAGTTGTGACGTCCAACTTGACCTTAAGAAATGAAATCATATCGCAACGACACGGTGTAAAGCAACAAGTAGCCAATACATCAGCGAGCTCGAATACTGTTTCTCGACCATCTAGGCAAGTGCTTGAAGTGCTGCCAAAATGAGCCAATAGTCATGAGTGCAATCGCTTTGTAACTTCTAGATATTGTGAGGCGATTGTCACGCGTGTTTCAGTGAACAACTGCTCGTGAGGAGCATAAGGGCTTGCAAAAGCAGGGTATGAGATGATAGATATTCAGCTACAGTACCCAAGTGTCACCGTCCCAATTCGGCAACACAGTTAACCAGAGTAGGTATTGCAGAACCGTTCATAAAACCACTGAAACGCGGATTTTGGCTTTACAATGTATGTTGGGCGGCCCGCAACTATATGAACTTAGGAGGGTAAGTTCGGACAGGTGGTGTGATGACAAAGCGCATAGCCAACCGGTTCGGAAACATCAGTTGAAGCGTAAGATAAACATACTTTAATATAATTCAAGCCTCGTACATGTTGTCTAGTATGACACGGCCGCAGACGGTCTTCCTTGGAGTCCAAGCAGACAGCCAGGTACATTTTCATGCCCCTGAAGAATCATTCAACCAACTCATGTACACACCGATGGCGAACGGCCTACGTGTACTTATGCTGAATACTGTAGCCAAACCGTGACAATGGTACTATGACCAGGATACAGTTGGTTTACGCCACGGCAACAACCAAAAGCGCTGGCGGTTGGACAGCACAAGCCTTAGTCACCAGATCCAACGAAAACGATAGCGATAGTATCTTTGCCTGCCACATGTTTAGACAATGTCCTGGACCTTATGGTCCCCGGAGGCCCAGCCACTGGATACGAGAAGATGCACGATAGGAAACCAATGTACCATTGGACTCCTACCACTTTCCTCTACTCAGCACTTGTCACCACAGTAATCAACTGTGCGAAGCTTATCGAAACAATGGTCAGTCCAGTGGTCAGTCCTAGTGGCATGACCAGTTGACCACATATGTGACTACCCGCATTGACCAACCAACAAGTCGCTGAATTTTGACCTCGCACCGGCGGATACCAGTCGACCTAGGTCCTATCGTCTTCTGTGGTTGCAACCATTCCACTTATGACGAAGGCTATCCCGATTGCTGAAAGTGAGTTAAAAACTGGGCCACTAACGTCACATATTTCTCCCAATAAGCAATCCATCCAACTTTCACACAACGCACAACTTAGTCGATTTTGTTCGGTGCGGATATTCTCAAAGTTTACAGTTCTCCATCCAGTAGTGCACATACTTGGAACATACCACAGAATATATTACGGCCAAGTGCCTAAGTACGTTGCAGTTAGAAATGCCCACAGTTTAGTCGTACTAGTAACACTCTTCGATGAAAAATTATATACATGTTTCACACAATTTAGAACGGGAAGTCACGGTGTATTTTCGACCCCGATTATGCTATATCAGTATTGGAATACAGCCAAAACGATTCCACGACCGACCTGGTGTTAACTGGTGGACTTGAAGGGAGTGAATTAGAAGTTGAAAAAATCAAGCTGCGAGATATATCGTGTATATCGGGCAGCGTTGGTATTGAACACTGTGTTACTGTCAACAATAATGATGCTGATGGAACTGGGCATAAGCTGCTTTCCCACCACTGCCACGAATAGCAACAGAGGTTAGCAATGTACCTGGTCACGGAAGTCGGTCCAATTGTGGAGTTGGATTGGGATGAAGTCATACTACTCACAAAGTGTTTGAACACGGGTGATTTATTCCTTAGCAGAGACTCATATTGCTAAATCGGAGGGCACTTGAAACAGCATGGAAAATTCACCCTTGAGGGGTGTAAGCCTTTCAAGTCAACAGTAAGACGAATAGCGTATGTCGTCTCTAGGAGAAAACATTTTGTTCTCAAAAGTTGATAGAATAATTCTTCTATTCTTCGCCTCGTTCCGAGGAACAACCGGTCTTACTGGTACATTGGCCATACTCAGAAAAAACCCGTGTAACTAATACTGTTGCATTCATATTCCCTTATTGTTTCATTACGACCCGAATAAATCGCGACAAATTCACCTTCTGTTGAATGACGACAGTGCAACTAGATGGTGGCCAAACTTTTATTGCAATGCAGTCACAGAAACAGCAAGTTTGCCCGCAAAACCATGGCAAACTACTCGTATACGCGACCAGTGTGGCGAAGATGCGACCGGACATTATAAGACGTTTTTAGTGTTTCGTCAGCTGATGACGTTCAATAAGCTAATCCCACTTCGGTAGGTCAATTCAATCATCAGCTCATCAGAACCTATCCTTCACTGCATCCATACGGCGTGACAATTATGGATGAAAAATGCAGTCACTCGAAGAAAAGCGCCACCTCTGGGAGTAATTACTTAGAGTCCCTAACGCAGCTCTATAACTCTGGAGAAATACAGTATACAAGCTGTAGGCAGTTGGTCAGGCGAAGACCCGAACGTCAGTAACAGTACGAAAAAACAAGTATACGCGTGATTCAAAATAGCTATCTCAACTGTGCAAAAGCTTTGCTATCCATTCAGCAGGTGATTCTGTGCATAGTAGCTCAGCGAAGGGGAGATGCCGAAGCCACACCACCTGGTGAGTTAGCAAATGCAAAACGTGAGTTTATGACATGTTACTTGTGAACGGAAAAGTAGGCAAAAACAGAAAGCGAAAAAGCTATCATGTGGGGGACGACAAAGCCCGTCACGGTACTCGATGGAATTGCCGGGGATGAACATTATGGAACGGAAAGGTGAAAGTCAAACTATGTAACACATCTAGCTACCGCATATGCCGGTACTCAGGATGGGACAGAGCTACCTCTCTCTAGGTGCGCCCTCAGGCTGCGGACAGGAAAACCTTTATGGGGTACGGATAGTTGTGAGTAAGCCACGTATGGTGAACAAACATCTGCGCACAAACAGTACCGATACCAACTGGTCCTATCCTGGTCTGCTGGCTCTCCATAAAAAGCCACATATGTCTAATGACGGCGTCGTGTTAAAGGCCGGCGTCATAGACCTATAAAATTCACTAAGCCCGGAGTGTGAGGTTGGGAGGAAGGGACACAAACGGGATCCTCGTGTTGGATGAACTCCATCGCTCCTAGGAAAAGACATTGCATTGGGCTACCACTAGGAGCTCCTTAACAAGCAAACAAAATGGGCTATGAAGTTTCATTTGGCAACGGAGGGAACGTTAATCAGGACGCCAGTATTGTTAGTCGTAAGGCTCATTGAAAACCCTACATAGATTCTCCATCATACAAATTACGCGGCAACTGCAATCTTGGTCACCGGCGCCGAGTTCCGCTCTATTATCTTACGGGTCAAGTTATCTAACCTATGTTAACTCTCCTAGTCCACCTCTAGAGGCCCGTATCTCACTTCACGAGACGCACTGATTGAGGCCCATTTCACGTCAGAGCAACGTCTACTAGTTGACGCACTATTCTTAGGCACCAGACCAAAATGGAAGAAACAAAGAGGCGGCTAAAGGGTGAGAAAAACCTGACTGCATATTTTACACAAGCATGCTCGACCAAGCTACCGGGTTGTGGTCAAGAAGACGATGGGATAGTATAGTTAGAAATAACAAAGAACGTGGTTCAGTGTCAAACTCAATAAGGAGCATGGAGGCCGCAGTGTTTTATATTCAACTGTTTCAAACAAAAGCGTCAAAACAAACGGAAAATTTGTGCGTACAAGCGCGCAGCAAGAATTGAAGAAAAAATTGAAAAAATTGTCCATTACCATTTTCGTAGTGAATTTATTGTCTGTGTATGTCATCATAGGGAGGACAACATCATTATCCGCAGAGATAATATAATACCGCCAGGTGATCCACTATCACCTCGCAGGACAAATTCACAAAGCATCCACCCGCCCATGTTTTAGAGGTGTCTAACTCATCCCACCAATTTAAATTATTTCCTCGTCTCAACCTAGAATGATTACGTAGAAGTGCATACAGTGAAAAAAAAACGATTTGCCTGAATCGCAGACTGACTTGACACAATGACGAAAAAAACTCACATGACCGTAGAGTATGTCCAGGTTGACGAGACCGTCCGATATCAACAAGGCAGCAACTTTGTACAAAGATTGTGGAGTCGTGTCTCCTGGTTCCTGCAGATTAGGATGAGCAAAGCGTGAAATCAATAAAAAATCTGCTATCCATCGGACATATAGATTTCATGTCCTAAGCCATACTCAGTCAATCCAAATATCCGAATTACGGCGGTCAAGTACCAGCTTCCATTACTGGTATATTGTTGTCCATGAGAATGATTTTGATGATGATGGAGTATCTGATCGCACCGACAAGAACAACACCGCAGTACCTCACTTCGTAATACGTTGCCCTATGTGTGGTAGTCTCTCCTGAATCAGTCGGTCGGTCGGCTTTTCAGCTAAAAACCGCGAACCGAAGTACAGTGGCTCCTACGATTAGGATCAACCCAAAGATTACGGATCTAGATGAGCCTGCTAATGCAGGTAGATTTACCTGCTTCAACAGGTCTACTTTGTAGCCACCTCCGACGGCTTCTCAATGTCAGTCTTTCCTATCCTCATCAAACTGTAATATCCAAAATGCTTACGTACCACCCCAAGGAAAACATAAAAACCATAGACACAACCAACCCATTAAGACTGCCTGTTTCGCCGTTGACACGCCTGGTGAGCACAGCGTAGTAATCATGCTGCACATAAGTGTTGACTTTTGAGCGCAGCAACCTATTCGGAAAAACAAGCAAGGACGCATCTGAATTACCACGTTTGAACAGGCGAACGTGTTCACACTTTGACGACGTGATTGGTTTGCCGGACGACTCGAACAACCACCCAGTAACTGCCCTGGTTGTCTGATTGACCCGTCTGTCAGAACATCCCAGTCAGTTAGCGCCACCGACGCCTGAAACCTGCTTGACAGTTTTTTTCGTCGTCGGCGTTCAGAAAACATGCATTTCAACCCAACAAAGGGACCCCCATTGAGAATTCTGAGGTGAGAAAAGCAACTGGTCAAAAGCTCCGGGTGGCCACCCAGAGTTGCTTAATAGTAGATCTACTGACTGCTACCGATTTGTTTTAAAAATTGAGTCAACCCGAGTGTATCACGTGTCCTGCTCAACGGTGCGCACTTCAAATCGTGAGTCCCCCTAAACAATTAAAGAAGCAGGGTTTCGTAAAAATTCTAGGCCCAAATCAACCGGGAGAAGCTAATGTACTGTGTCATTGGTCTTCATGCACACTACTCGTTTTGTTCACCGCTGAATCTTCGTGTCAACTTTCCACTGATGTCTAATAAAGTTGTTGCGCACATAAGTTTGGAATAACATAGCCTGGGGATGTAGTTGTGTAAGGAATCCACTGGCATGACTACAGCTCAGCCTCCCACCCGAAATCCTCAACAAACAGCTAAGTAGTGAAACATTCCCGCTTCTTTGGTGAGGTAGCGTACCAAACATTGGAACCGGGAGACGTTGGTATTGGTCGTAAAATTCATGTGTATACGTAATACACTACTCATAAGGTTGCTGAAAACCCTTCGACCGGTTTCACCCTTCTTAGGGCTCATCAGGTAGGCTAAGTCCCCGAGTTTCGGTCAACCTTACGTTCTACTTGAACCCAAATTGCACGAAATTAGCGAAGTACACTTAAGAACATCATATGCGAGAGATTCAGCTGGGTTCCAGGTGAGTAACCCGTCAAAACCGAATTGGTATGCAAATAAATGTATTCGGCGAAAATCTATGTATTTACGGAATGACCAGAAAAAGCCCCAAAATTTAATGCCGAAAAATGATATGACCAGAGTGGTTTGTTGCATTTTTTTCATGAGGACTCCACCACCCAGCTTGTGGCAGCCTTATGTGTTACACCACTTCATGTTGTGTTTCCAATTCCAGAGCAGCTAGAGAAATGCGTCCTGGACTGAAAAGCGGAACGATGAAGAAAACTTGTCAACTATATTTCGAATTTTTCATCCTTATTTTTTGTTGCTGGGGTCCCAACACTGAGATCTATCGCGCCCTGTAATTTTCGTGAAATTCAAAGTCAATAATTTCATTGGCACGCATATAACAGTGCAAAAACAAGGTTGCACACCACATTTTCGCAGTCCTTAAGTACCAAGTGGTTGCGAAAAGTTCCAACAAGATAGGAGCAAGGACTCACCTGAGTGAAGTGAAACTTGTGACCAAGTATATGTGTAAGATCAGTTTTGTCAGGATTGTACAATCGAATGAGCTTCATTAAGTCGTAGGTCATGGGCTCGCGGAACTCGCAAACATCCAGAATGAGGTCAAGTACGCGATTTGGATCCAAATCAAAATAACCAATGAGGGAGCGAATTTGTGTCATCACAGCATCCATCGATCCAGACGCTTGCGCAAGCTCAGTGATGAGTTTAGCATAACCCTCATTTTCTTCGCGGAGCAAATTGAATTTCTGTTGCTTGAAGAAAAGCCTCGTCTTAGTCCTCACGTAACGTGTCTGGAATTGCTGCTTAGATTGTATGAGGGACATGTTCTCAAGTGTCTCTTCAGAAAGACGTTCCATAAGGAGTGTTGGGTTGACATGTGTTTTACAGAGATGGAGCAGTCGGAAGTACCGATCCCTAACGGGTTCGGATTGAATATCTGTTACGGTCGAGTCTAAAAAATAGCAGTCAATCGTGAGCAAGACGGTACCCAAAAGCCACAATAAATCCAAAAACTTTGATTCGAATCCGGCATCGTCTCGGTGTTGCTGCAAGAGATTAACTGAAGTCAGCATACTCACCCGCATTAGTTCCGGTACAAGCTTAGTCAGGATATCAACCTTACCCTCTCCACCGATGAGCTTCACGAACAGGTCAAGCAACAGCCTCAAAGAGTGCGCTGTACCTGCTTCCTTGTACTTTATTAAACTGAAAATGGAAGACAATCACAAGCTCATGAAGATAATGGGACACATAAAAGTACACAACTGCGGAGAAGAATCAGTTTATTTGTGCATGTGGTTTATGACGTTCAGTGAGCCCGGGTGCGATTATCTTAGCAGAATAATATTGTCACACTGAAAATTCGCGTGAGTAGCCGAGTGGATAAGACCGTAGACTACGATTCCGATGGGCCGGTTTCGGAACTCAAAGGACGCCTCCGAATCGACTAACGGTTCCGGCCCTGAGCGCATGCTGCTGCAGAAATAATCTACTTCAATTAACTTCGCCTCTACCAAAAAAGGTATTCGGTCAACAAAAAACAAGCAAACAAAACAAAACAAAATCGTAGTAGTTAATGGAACTCGGGAAGCTTTCACATGAACATCAAATTTTCAAAGGAATGAGCCCCGGGAAAAGAGAGAGATGCACAATGCCTAGACCCTCGAGCAAAATTATACAATAAACCAATTTTTCGGCAGTATCAACGGGGTTAACATAACACTTACGCGAACCGCACTCGACATAAAGGAGCACGTCAGAAAACTTTAGGAAGGCGATCCGGCTAAGGGGTGTCAGATTGCTCTCCAAAGACCGGTTACGCGATACATCCGGTAGGGTATACAGCGATGCGGTAGGAGAGTCGCGTGGTCCAAGCCGGGAAGGCGCGGAAACCCTATAGCACAGGATAATACCTGCTACCGTTTCCCGTTACTTGTCCCCCATAAACCTTTCCCACACAAAGGTCCATGGTGTGAAATAGCCTTTTATTTAGAACAGAGCGGTCGGGCATGCGCAGTCATCATCATCATCACCATCAGTGTTAACAGTTCACTGCCGTGCAACCACAAGGTTCTCCTTGGTTATACTTAAAACCTTGAAGTGAAAAGAGTGGGTGAGGGAGGGACCTGGTGCTGGCCTGTCGCAAGCATCCTGAGGTGCCTACACCTTCAAACGCTCAACCAGGCAATCTAGAAAGGAACTGACAGCACGAACGCCACTGAAATCGATCAGTCGCCGTCTCTTGCAGTGTCTCTAGACAAGCGCAGAGGGCGTCACGAGGACCCCTCCTGGAAGGTGGACCGCACCAAAGATACCTAATACTTCTTAATCCCTTCTTCATCTTTCTGACTAGCTATTTTTTGTCCACCTTGCGACTTGCGCTATCCTGAAAGAGGTACGGAAAACAAAAATCGTCCCTGTATACGATGTTTCGGCACGTGTGGCACATGGCCGAGCCATCGCAACTGATGTTGCTGGATACTGTCCACGACTGAATGACATGCTGAACAGCCAAACACCCGTCTTCTAATTACCGCATTACAAATATTTTGGGGTCATCCGACATCAGTAAAACTTGTGAGACATCGGTGGTCAAAAACCTGAAGACACTTCACATCGCCTGTCCACAGAGGCCATGTCTCGCAACCAAACAGCCCTTTGTGTAGCCTGGTACTCGTGACCCTTGGGACCCGGTAATATGCCTTTTGGATGCCACAAATGGCCAAGTTAGCAAACCCGATCAAGGCCTTTGATATTCGTGCAGTGACTACATCAGACACACTTCCATCGGGGCTAATACAACTGAAGCCCCCTATGCTACGAAAACAACGGTGGTCAAACGCTTCAAGATATCTAAGGTCTTCGGACAACAACATTAACTTCGTTCATCACAGTGCGATCAGGAGCAAAGTATTTGAAATGATCGGGGAACTCGAGATCCCACCCTAAAGCGTCACATGGATGAAAGTTTGGAAACCCTAAAGAAGCTCCTTGCATCTTAAAGGCGCAAAACGTACTCCAGCCTTTCTCTATGCATTTCCTGGCTTCTTTAATCCGGGTCTGATGAAATGTGTATTTCACAATGAAGTCGCTAAAACCAACATCACCATTGCAAGGTGATATCATCGAACAAAGAGGAGATAGATGGCGGCATGAACGTCCCCAATAGTTATGGGACTTTAGACCAGTTCGGTGCAAATCCCAACATAACTAGAAGCACGGGAATGTATGGCACAAAAAATAATCCATTTCAAAGGCATGAAAACTGGACAAATATATTGAAGGGCCAATCTGTTAGGCGGAATTCCACACGGATCCCGCTTTACCGCTCGCAGTCAGGTGCTGCTACGGCCGAGAAGCCTACCCCGCGCAAGATTAGCCAAAATTTCGGGACGCTTGCCGCCCCGGCATCAAGCCGAGATGTGATTGGTCGAAGATCTGGACCCAACAGCCAATCATGACGCAGTATTGGCCAAATGCCGGTTGCCAATGGCGCATCCAGAAGGCGTCCGAATTTCCAGAAAGTTGCCACCGCTTACACTATATATACGAAGCGCTGTACAGATGTTTTTGACTTCGTTTTGGGTGTTAATATACCTTGTGCATCCTTGGTGGTTGGTTTTGACGTGAGCGCTAGCTTGGGAGGCACAGACCGAGAACTAAGCTGAGGAAAATACCGTTATTACAATTGGCGAACGGGAACCCACGATGTCAATCGAATTTAGTCAGCTTCGAGAATTATTACAGCAGCAACAAAAGCAGTTTGAAGAAGCGCAACTGAAGCTCATTGAATCACTGACTCAGAAACTGCATATCCAGACAGCAGCAGCCAGTACTGGTGAGTCTTCTGTTTCTTCAACTGATGCAGCCGCGGCCTCAATCACGGAGTTCACATTCGACCCTCTTTCTGGTCACACTTTTGACTCCTGGTTCAAGCGGTACGAAGACATGTTCAAGACTGATTTTTCCAAGTTTGATGACGGATGGAAAGTCAGATTATTGCTGCGAAAACTCGGCACATCGGAACATGAACGGTACACAAATTTCATTCTCCCCAAGCTGCCCCGCGACCTCAGCTTTGATGAAACGGTCAGAACACTGTCTCAGATATTTGGCGATCAAACATCACTGTTCAATATCCGTTACCAATGCCTAAAGCTGGTCAAGAAAGATGATGATGATTTCATCACGTTTGCCGGTGTTGTCAATCGGGAATGCGAGCGCTTCAAGCTCAGCTCAATGACGGAGAATCAGTTTAAGTGCCTCATTTTTGTATCCGGTCTCCAGTCGCCCCAAGATGCTGACATCAGAACCCGGCTGCTTACCAGAATTGAACAGGATGCTGAAATGACGTTGCAGAGCCTCACCACTGAATGTCAACGCCTCATCAACCTGAAGCACGATACGGCTATGATCGGCCAGTCACCTGTGACTTCAAGCAGCTGTGTACACGCAATTAACTCCAGCGCGCCAAAGAAATCTGACAACAAGCCCAATCGAAAACAGAGCAAACCTCCCACAAGTTGCTGGCATTGCGGTGAGTGGCATTTTGCTCGTTATTGCCGGTTTAGGCGTCATAAATGTGCCAGATGTCATCGTCGTGGCCACAAAGAAGATTTATGTCGATCTCAGAGGTCGCAGCCACCCGCACACCACCGTGCGGCCCACAAATCGCGGTCCAACTCGGTGACGGCGACATTCAAAGTTGATTTTGCTTGCCGAAGGAAGTTCGTGACGGTTCGTATCAACAACATCCCAGTTCGTTTGCAGCTTGATACGGGCTCCGACATCACACTGCTGAGTGAACGAACATGGAAACGAATTGGTAAGCCTCATGTGAAACCGACCGAACATTGGGCCCGTAATGCTTCTGGTGGTAAACTGAAGTTGACTGGCGAGGTTGACTGCTCCATTGGCTTCAATGGCTCGACGGCACAAGCCACGTGCTACCTGACGTCATGCCCCAAACTTGATCTCATGGGGCTGGATTGGATCGAAAAGCTGAATCTGCTGGAGAAGCCAATTAATTCTATTTGCAGCCTCACGCACGCAGCCACCCGAGGTGCCCTCAAACCAACTCACGTTGCGAAGCGTTCACTTGAGGACCTCCTACAACGCTATGCGTCTATATTCGCCGACGAGCTTGGAAGGTGCACAAAAGCAAGAGCCAGACTGTGCCTCCTCCCCAATGCCAAACCAGTTTTCAGGCCTAAACGCCCAGTACCATATGCAGCCTTACCTATCGTTGACCAGGAACTGGACCGTCTACAGAAGGCTGGTGTTCTCCAACCGACCAACTACTCCGCATGGGCCGCACCGATCGTGTTGGTGAAGAAGGCTAACGGGACCATCCGGTTGTGTGCAGATTTCTCTACTGGTCTCAATGCTGCACTGGATACCCACCAATACCCTCTGCCTCTTCCAGACGATTTGTTCGCGAAATTGAATGGGGGTAAATGTTTCGCGAAGATTGACTTGGCCGATGCTTACCTCCAGGTTGAAGTTGAGGAAGAATCCCGAGAACTTCTGACGATCAATACGCACCGCGGTCTGTTCCAGTATACCCGACTGCCATTTGGTGTCAAAACAGCCCCAGCCATATTTCAGCAGATCATGGATACTATGCTGAAGGATGCTCCCGGCGTTGCTGTCTATTTGGACGATCTCATTGTCATGGGTTCCAGCCCCCACGAATTATGGCAGCGCCTTGATTACGTGCTTGGTCGCATTCAAGAATATGGCTTCAGAGTGCGCCGAGAAAAGTGCAATTTCTTCATGCAGTCGATAAAGTACCTTGGTTTTATCATTGACCAACATGGCCGCCGACCAGACCCGGAGAACATCGAAGCTATCAAACGGATGCCAGCACCCACAGACGTGACGTCCCTTAGGTCTTTCCTCGGTCTCGTAAGTCATTACAGTTCGTTTCTGCCTGCCATGCATCGCCTCCGAGGCCCACTAAACCAGCTACTTACCAAGGACCACAAGTGGACATGGTCAGAAGAATGCCAACGCGCCTTTGACTCTGTCAAGTCCATGCTAAGTTCCGATTTGCTACTCACACACTACGATCCATCGCTGGAAATCGTTGTGGCGTCGGATGCCTCGAACTATGGAATTGGCGCAGTGATTTCACATGTATTTCCAGATAGCAGCCAGAAAGCCATTGCTCATGCGGCCAGATCCCTGACATCAGCCGAGCGGAACTACAGTCAGATAGAAAAGGAAGCTTTGGCGATCGTGTTTGCCGTTAAGAAGTTTCATAAAATGCTCTACGGCCGTCAGTTCACCCTACTGACCGATCACAAGCCACTCCTTGCTGTGTTTGGCTCGAAGAAAGGAATCCCGGCATATACTGCCAACCGCCTTCAGCGATGTGCTATCCTGCTTCTGGGATATGACTTCAAGCTAAAGTACCAGTCCACCACCAGCCTCGGACAAGCCGACGCACTGTCGCGCCTCATTGATTCAAGTAGGCCAGAACCAGAAGATACTGTAGTTGCAACAATTGCCTTGGAACCGGAGGTTAACCGCGTAGTATCCGAAGCGGTTAGCATTCTCCCAGTGACCGCCGACATGGTCCGCCAGGCTACCGATCAAGACCCTGTGCTGCAGCAAGTCATTAAGTACCACCGCAATCAGTGGCCGCGTACCTGTCCAAAAGACGAACTGAGATCTTACTTTAACCGGCGTGATGCACTATCACTAGTCGATGGATGCCTCTTGTTTTCCGAACGCGTTGTCATCCCAAAGAAGTTACAACCAGCTGTCCTGAATCAGTTTCATAAAGGGCACCCGGGAACAAACAGGATGAAGGCCCTTGCTCGGAGTTACGTCTACTGGCCTTTGATGGACTCCCAGATCGAGCAAGTCTCAAAATCTTGCCTGCGGTGCGCTGAAGCATCCAAGTCACCCGTAAAAACCTACCTGCGCTCGTGGCCGCCACCGACCGAACCCTGGTCTCGACTTCACATCGATTATGCAGGTCCAGTGGGTGGCCAACACTTTTTGGTCGTGGTCGACGCTTACAGCAAATGGCCGGAAATTTTTCTGGTGAACAGCCCCACAACTGCCACTACAGTCCTGGAACTCCGACGATTGTTCAGTCGCTTTGGAACGCCAGAAACTATCGTATCCGACAACGGCAGTCAGTTTACGTCGTCGGCGTTCGCAAACTTTTGTCGGGAGTATGGCATAACACATGTCCGCTCGCCGCCGTTTCATCCACAGTCGAACGGCCAGGCGGAACGCTTCGTTGACACCCTGAAGCGGGCACTTCAAAAGTCCAGAGGGGAGGGACCAACGGAAGAGATTTTGCAAAGGTTCCTGCTGGCATATCGAGCGACTCCAAACCCCAACTCGCCTGGTGGACTGTCACCAGCAGAGGCACTGCTCCGAAGGAAGGTTCGGACACCGCATGACACTATCCGGCCACAGAAAAGGCCGGCTAGTCGCCGCAACACCAGAATGGAAGAACAGTTTAACCGGCATCATGGAGCAACTGCGCGCTCCTTCAGCGAAGGTCAGAGAGTGTTGGTTCGTGACTATAGCGGCAGACACCCTACGTGGATCCCAGGACTCATTCTTCGCCGGCGCGGCAAAGTGCTCTACGAGATTCAAGTTGGCCCAGCCAAGTGGATACGGCACACAAACCAAATCCGGCCGACAGAGGCGCAGGTCCCGCTCACAGCACAGAGTGAGTTGAGTCTAGAGTTGCTTCTGGACACTTTTGATCTCGGCACCATCCCAGAAAATCCATCAGCTGCTTCGTCGGAGGCCCAGCCTGAGCACGGATTACGACCGCGACGCTGGACAGACAGGATCCGCAAGCCAGTGAGGCCCTTGCAAGTGAACCCGCGGCTTCGAAGCTACGTCAACAAACTTCAAGGGGGAGGTGTTAGGCGGAATTCCACACGGATCCCGCTTTACCGCTCGCAGTCAGGTGCTGCTACGGCCGAGAAGCCTACCCCGCGCAAGATTGGCCAAAATTTCGGGACGCTTGCCACCCCGGCATCAAGCCGAGATGTGATTGGTCGAAGATCTGGACCCAACAGCCAATCATGACGCAGTATTGGCCAAATGCCGGTTGCCAATGGCGCATCCAGAAGGCGTCCGAATTTCCAGAAAGTTGCCACCGCTTACACTGTATATACGAAGCGCTGTACAAATGTTTTTGACTTCGTTTTGGGCGTTAATATACCTTGTGCATCCTTGGTGGTTGGTTTTGACGTGAGCGCTAGCTTGGGAGGCACAGACCGAGAACTAAGCTGAGGAAAATACCGTTATTACACAATCTATCTGCAGAGTCAAGGAATAGGGTGAACATCAGACGAAAGTAAGCAATCAGCTGCTCGGGTCCCGGAGGTAATATGACGATCAGCACCCTTCCTGTTCGACCGAGACCCTGCATGGTACTCTCGGATGTTTCACGTACCAAAGTTTAGCACCATAATATTGAGAAATCCGAGAGTTCTCCTCATTGCTAAACGTTCGGGTCTATAACACTTGATCATGTTTACACAGGCACTGTTGCCCCTGTCGTCTAACGGGCCACCTAGATTAATTATACACTGTACCCCCGAGGATACACAGCTTACTACCAGTTGCCTAGGTAACCACCAACGGACAGGAAAGAGTTTCTTCGCACAAGAATTCCATTCGAACTATCCTCCAGCGTTCAAACAAAAAGGATTGGACAGTAAACTGTCCTTGGAAGAACCTGATAGTTATTTGTTGTTCAGTAGAAGTATGTAAATCTCCAGGTCAACATTTCTACAGAGACCGCCTTCATCAAAAAGCGCATATTCTGCGCCAGAGGTTGAATAGCGTCAACCTTCTCACGTGTCCCCATTAATCCCACTGATTTGACACCAATTAACAGTTACCAGTAAAGTTTGTGCAGTCAGACTAACAGGTTCCCGTAGGATGAACTAGCAAGGGGACAAAAAACTTAATCTGCTTGTTGTTTACCCTTATGCGCTAACCGATTGAGGCTACGAGACGCCGAACGTGTTATAGACTCGGATAGATTACCTTCGCCACATACAACGCTACCTATTAATCTGGGATCCTCTTGCTACAAGCCAACGTGCCACGCAAAAGCTACTACCTGGATGTATGGGTTGGGTTTGGGTGCTGCAGTGATCTCGCGGGATGCATTGACTGCATCTTCGTTCCACAAGATATAACTATACCGGAAAGGTTATGGCAGTGAAGCATCAGTGTTCAACACTGATGTCATGCTGTCGATGATGATGATGATGATGATACCGGAAAGGACAAAGAGGAGTAGTCAGACGAAGAGCGGCGAGCCTCAGTATTACGATTACTCGTAATACGAGCCGTCTGGAGTTAAGGCCATACAGTTCTCTGCGATAGGAGTGTTAGAGTGCTAAGGCTTTTCATCCAAATGACCACCATATCTATAATTATGGAAGCAGCGACGCTGTCTTTTGCGTGGAAAAGACGGGTAAGAAAACGTCAGCCTCAAAACCGCACACTCTGGTTGTTTGACGTTTCAGTGAAACTGCCAAATAATTACGCAAAGTAGCATATATGAAACATCTGTGCCTTACAAGGCCGGTCATCCTAAGTCAAGCGGGCTAGACAGTGGACCCTTCAGGGTCAATCCACTTAGGGTCTTCCATATAAGCAGGGTCCCCCATGGAATTTGCTACCTCGTGGGTCAGACTTGTCGGTCAAATGCTCAAGGAGTGCCTCGAACAAACACCATCCCTCGGACTGAGTAAACGGGAGTATCATCCGCCAATGCAGCCCTTCGTTCACCAATCCTTACTCACACCCCTGAAATAGACAACTGCAGTGCACTCGGTTGTCAGTTACTTAACCATCGTTTTGTGTCTAAACTGCCACCGAGCAAAACAAACCAAAATAATCATCTGCCAAACTCAAGAGATCTGATCCACGTTGCAGCCCTTAATATCAATTTGGAAACAAGCATCTTTTGCAAGACCTTTGTTTTCCCTTCCCATCGATGCATGCTGTATCCCCAAAACAGGAATACGAGACCCCAGTTCGGCCATGAACCTAAAACCGTCTAGGAAGAGCTCCACCCCAATGGATACATGGAGGTGAGGGTTTCACTCAGCTACAGCGTTGAAAGCGCTTCATTGGACAGGATTCCAACAAACAGTAGTCTTTGTGCTATGTGGTCTTCTGGTTCAATTAAGATCAATGCAGCTCGATGCGGTGAACGCCACTTGTATGCTGCGTTAGCACACACCCGAACAGACTGCAGTTCTGAAACTGAGAAAAATGGGCTTTATTGAGATCTGTCACGACTGCTTCGAGCAGCAAAAGGAACATTCTAATCCCAACGATGATACGAATGTCCAAGTCGCCAACTAAGCCCAGAACAAGTACAGTTGGGCGGAAGATTCGGGGTTGACGTCCATCGAACGGATGACGGGGTACAAATTCCTCAATCATGTGCTGACAAACGTGTTTCCGACCAGCAAGAACTTTCAGCACAAACGCGCACGGTCACCAAATGCAAAGTCATGGACTCGGATGGATCATGTGGCAATCATTTACCACCGAAGAATATCAATTAAAGACAGGCGTCCTTTCTAGGGTTTGCGACCTGATTCCCATGATTCCCTTGTGCATGCTCCGTGATCAGCTTACTCTAAGGTAAAGCGGGGTCACTCATTCAACTCAAGTAGGTTCCCAGTTGATTTGACTGGAAAGCTACCGAGAATGCACAGCCAAGCTGGCAATGAGGATTGGTTGAAAGGCAAAAGGAAAAGTGAGAGAAGCAATGGTCTCAGATTGCCTAAGCCATCGAATTCGACCAAATGAACACCGGTTTTCGTTGAGATTAGCAGACCTCATTAATGTCAAATAAACTGCACCAGCGAGCGCACACATTATGCAAATAAATGAGGACGGTGATGGAATGTGAAAGCCCAGGAGAATAAAGCCTTAGCTGTGGGAAGGTGTCCTTAGTTAGTGGCCAAAAGAAAACGGATGTCAGGGAAGGATTTCCAAAAAGGAGAGCACCGCATCCTGAGAAATATCGTCTCGTGCTTGTCTCCTTTGACGCAAGCTCTGGCAGAACTCAACGAACTTGAGTGGAGTGCTGACGCAAGCCCCTCCTAGTGGCCACAGAAGTCCCGCGCAAAATTCCATAGCTTCATCGTGACGATGTGTCCCGTCCGGATGGCTGGGATTCTGTTCTTTTCAAAGGCGATGAAGACTTCGCGGGAGGCCTGATGACCCTACTAAGGATTGAAAGCAGAATACCCCTGTGCTTACGATGGTGATTATAATGTTCGAAAACGATGCAAGAACATCACGGGAAAATCATCCTGACATCGGTCCGTTAGCCATAGCACCCAGTGTGCTCTGGCATATGTTTGCGCAGACTGATTGATTACCAGGAGAGGAGAATCCGTGAGAATCAGGTTGGGTTTCGCCCTGGCTGAGGATGTGTTGATCACGTCTTTACATTGACATAGATGCTTGAGCAGGGCTCACTTTAATTCAATTTACCAGCTATAAACCGTATCATAGGCACATTGGTTCTAGCTGCTACAGTTTCGATCACCGGAAAGTGGGAGAATGTGGGACATATAGCCAAGCCCTGTAGGCGATGGCATATTTGGTTAGTTCTGGAACTGGGTAGATAGGCACTGAAGGCGAAAGCTTTGATGCATGAGTGTCACGGTCTGTGCGATTGGGCTATTTCTGCCAGTGTCATTAACCAGTGGTGAGTTGAGTCCCGGGGTCCCCATCCAGGGATGCGGCATTTGCCGACCCGACTGAGTTTACTGGTTAGTGTTTGCATGTTGCCAGCTCGTCCACCGTCCACCTTTCGGTCGCTTACACTCAGCACAGGGCTGGGCGAAGAGCTCTGTGAGGCAGACAGTCTTCTGGCATGCGGAGTACATGTCCTAACCAGCGCAGCCTATGAAGCGTGAGTGATTCATCTATCGCGGGAGAGTTCCTTCTTCCTAAGACCATCTGGCGTACCTCAGCATTACTAATCCGATGTTCCCACCAGACCCGACCAATG
>SJOL01005112.1:0-10559 GCA_004794785.1 Opisthorchis felineus | reverse complement strand
CAAACGGTCCACTGATACACGAAGTATGTAGCCTAACCAGCGTGACCAGCTGATCTATCGAGGGAGAATGAACTTCCCCGAAGACGACCTGGCGTACCTCAGAATTACTGATATGACGTTTGGGAAGCACGGATGGTCAACCACAGAGAGACTTCGAAGGTCTCCCACGGGCAGTGGCCACGTCTCCGATCCATAAAGTAGGGCAGATCGGACCACAGCATTGTATACTCGACCCTAGACAGTCAAGTTGATTTCACTTCGGCCCCACAAATGTCGTAGGTTAGCTAACGCCGCCCTGGCCTTCCCAATTCGGGAAGTGATCTTGTCTCTCACCAGACGACCGGGACTTGGGCAGTTGCTCAGGTAAGTGAACGCATGAGAGTATTTCATCCCCGAGGTGTTAAAGGCATGTAAAGACGATTTAAGCAGCACATCGATTTCGAAGTTAAAGAGAAAGGGCGATAGAGGACATCCTTGCCTGACACTACTGAATGTGATGAACTCAGGAGAATTTGTCATCCACGGGAGGACGCCTTTATAAGAGACAAGAATTCAGAAGTGACACCACTCATTACCAGACACTGCCACACTATCCGACAATCAATGGAGTCAAGCAGATTTGAGGTCGAGAAAGACGATCATTGTCAGTCGTCTAGCGCAGTTCCAGCACTCGTCACAAAGTGAAGGTATGATCGATGCAGCTCCAGCCGGGGCGAAACCCAGCTTGATTCTCATGAATCTAACTCCCGATGATGGATCATCCTGCGTAGTGTAATACCAGACAAGCTGGAGTATAGGAAGTCGTCGGGGCTCAAGTGGTTAGAGCGCGAATTTACTAACCGGGAGGTACGTGTTTCCACCCCACCTCTGCATCTCGACTTCTGTCTAGGCTTGGGCAACCTCGCAGAATCCCAGCCCTCGTGCTTCCTCTGGGTGGCATGACAGCTAGGCACCGAAAGGGTGTTACAGCTGAACGACTATCTTTTTTATTTATCTTATCGGGGCGCTCCATTCTATTGGAACTGTTTCCTCATTCCAGGTGTTTTGGAGTACGGTCATCAGGTTAGCCACGAGAGACTCGCCACCCTCTTTGAAGAGCACAGGATGCAAACCGTCTGGACCAGGTGCTTTGTTGCGCTTAAGCAATGAAATTGCACCCTGGACTTCCGTCGAGTTCATTTGGTTCTTCCAGAGGGTGAGTCGCTGGGGGCCAGCTGAACGTTCGTCAAAGTGCTCAGCCCATAGTTCAAAACGACCTCTCTGTGAATGGATTGAGGTCCCATCCATTTTGGACGTCGTTTCACTAACACCCAACCTCCTCGGGCCAGTTGATCGGATAAGCTGGAACAGGGTGCGATTGTTCCCCGTTGCAAAAACTTTCTCCATTTCCCGGGCTTTTGCGACCCATCAGACCTCTCTGTCAACCTTAAGGTTACTCATTCATTATTCTGCGTTTGAGGGATCTACGCTCGCCATCATAGTCGTTTGTTGCTGGTATAGCCTTCCTGGTGTCAATCAGAGTTGCTGTTCGTGACGAGATCCAGTGTTCATTGGGATGTGCGAGTGGCCTTGGCCAGACGGCTTCAAAGGATTTGAGCCTTCCTTCAATGGCCATCCAAATCACCATTACAACCATCGTACCCGTTGAGTTCTGAAAGCTTCTGGGCCAACTCAGATCGATATTGTTAAGCTACAGTTGATGAACTGAATGGATTCGTACCAACCGGCGTTTTCCCGATAGAAAGTGAATGGATACGCGTGCCCGCACAATGCAGTGACCGGAGTCCAGAGGTGTACTCGAAAATGGACGACAATCTTGTATCGAAGCTCTCCATTGGCAGTTGATTGCTACATGGTCGGAATGAGTCCACAGCCGGTTTGCAGTCAACCGAGGAGGCCAGAGACGACTATTTACTGAAATCCAGTCCAGTAGTGTTGTATGTGGGTTTCGGAGGCACAATATACATCGTTCGAAAGAGAGGACAAGGTCTGAGCAAGAGCTACCTGTTACCCAATTTGATAGAGCACAGGCGTTGAAAGCAGCAAAATGGAACAGATCCCTTGAAGTTGACAAGGATTGATCTTGATGTCTTTTCCTGGACTGAAGCTTAGATACGGAGCAACGGAGCTAAGCAAATCACAATGACTTTAGCGAGAGACTTGTGGTGAGAAGCCAGTGAGCGAAGAGCTGTAAGGGCGAATGATACTTCCCGGTTGCCGAGCCGATGTTGGTCTGATTGAGGTACCCACCTTGATGCTTTGACTCAAAAGTCTGACCCACGAGGCAGTGGACGTAGGGTTTTGTTTCAGTACCCTTCCCCTAGCCTCTGACTTAGACTCCGGACCGCGGTGCAGCCGTTGTTAGGACTTTCTTGGGGAACCCTTCCCGGAACCAATAATTCAACAGTGACTCAATTGGTTGCAGGAAGCTGGCTTGGCCCGAGGGCGCAGGGAGTAAGACATAACTGTCTAACTCCCAACGCGGCTGCGTACAGTGGGTGCCTTTTGAACAGCATAGGACTCCTTGGTTTCAAAAGTATTTCGGTCGTATTGAATAATACGCCGGTGGTCACGTAAACCGTCGAGCGAGCGGAGTGTGCGGTTTTTGGGACCGACCTTTTCTAACTCGCCCTTGCTAGGAGGAAGGCAGTATCATTCGTTCCATAAATATGGATATGTTAGTCGCCTGCCTTCGCACTCCTATCACAGAGGACAGTACAACTTTGCCTCCAGACCGCCTCGTAATACGAGTTCTCGCAGTACGAAGACTCGCTGTCCTCCGTCGAGCGGCTCCCCGCTGGTCTTCCTGGCATGGTTGAACGTTTAGAAACTGAGTTCCAACCAGTACAGCTCACAGGATCATTTTAGCACTTCCGCCTGGCCACCGTGGCATGGTGACAGCTTTCAGTCGGTTATCAACTGGACTCATCTGGGTGGCACGCCAACATCATCCTGACCAGAAAATCCGAGATTTACTGAACCATTGAGGTAGGCCAAGTGAACAAGGTGTAAGGGTGGTCAAGCTTCATCATCAGAGACAGGAACATCAGTGTTGACACTGATGCTTCACTAGTGTACAGCCACAGTCTGTTTAACCATGCTTAGAGCCTTAGAGTGGAAAGAAGGGGAGGGTGAGGGAGGGAGGGGACCTGGAGAAAGCATTCTGGGGTGCCTACACTAAGTATCCAATAAGGTCTAGCTGGCACGCCACCCGAAGGAAGCATGAGGGCCAAGATTCCGCTGGTTTGTCCAAGCCTAGGCAGCAGCAGTCGAGATGCAGAGGTCCGATTCGAACCACGGACCTTCCGGTCAGTAAGTTCGCGCCTTAACTACTGGGCCATCTCGAGCATCCAATCAGAGAATCTGGAAATAAACCGGCAGCACGAGCGCCACTGACATCGATCAGGCGTCATTTCCTGAAATGTCTTCAGCCAACAGCAGGGAAGGCGGTGGCAGGGACCCCGTCCTAGAAGTTTTGGTATGCTTTTCGCGACCGAATTATCTGCTGCGCATCCAAATACCCGTTTTCTAATTACCTTGTTACGGATTCGTTGAGCCCAAACGATAACAATAATGATTCTGAGACATCAGTAGTCAAAAACCTGAGGACGCTTCAGGTCATCTGTCCGTAGGGTACATGTGTCGCAACCATACAACAATACAGCCCTTACTGTTAACTGATACATGCGACCCTTTAGATTCATGTGATACGCTTTTCTGACGACATAAGTGACGCAAGTTAGAAAACATGATGCGTGCCTTTATAATTCGTGCCTTAGTTCCATCAGACAACTCCGTCAAACTAATACAACCACCAAGGCATGTAAGATTCCCCACAGCCTACAGTGATTCTCCTTGAATTGTAGGGGGTATGTTCATAGAATTAGCTCTTACAATCAAAGGAGGCACCTGGGGCGTTTTATTTATCTTGGAAGCCGCACTGGTTCCGACTGTAGTGCGACAGATTAAATCAATGCACAAATCTCCAAGGCATGGGTCGCGTTTGTTAATTTGAGACATCTGTGGCGGCAAGGCAGCATATCCCTGAATCCCATGAGAAGTGTGCGTCATGCTACAGTACAGGTTGTTTTGCTGTATAACTGGGACGTGGCCTCTACGAACAACGAAACTGAGGCGTATTCAGGTCTTCCACAACCGTTGTCAGACACATAGCTAGTGTAGGCTCTCGTCGGTGATCCATGCGATTGACCCGGTTGGCCAGCGTGTTCCCCTTGAAACATTTAGCCAGAAGGAATGTCCGAAAAGTGTGCATTTTCATACGGCTGGTAGTGTGGGAATACGGAGAGCTCTCCAAAGGCATCCGTGCAGAATCTATTGCCCGACAATTGTACCCTGTCTCTCCGTAGCCGTTCAGTTTTATGATCGATAAGGTAATGAGACGGACGCTAGATCTTCAAAGCCCTGGTGCTGAAACGGTTGCTGACGGAAACCTTGTCTATGTGGAATATGCAAACGATATTGTTTTAGTCTCCGAAGGGCGCAGTTGTTTTCGGTGGAACCGACCTTTGGCTTGCGCGTTCGCGCCCACAGCGTGTAATTTCACGCTCCCGAATGTAGTCAGTTCATCATCCGCAGAGACAGCAATATTGGTGCTGCTGTGACGCTTCACTGCCGTACAACCATAAAGTTTATCTAATTGTGTCTTAGAATGAAACGAGTGGGCGATGAGGAGGACCGGATGCTGCCTATCGAAAGCATTCTGAAGTGCGTACACCTGCAAGCGCCCAGCCAATCTGGAAGAAAACTGTAAAAACGAGCACCACTGAAATCGATCAGCCGCCATTTCTCGCAATGTCTCCAGCCAGGCACAGGAGGGGTCACGGAGACCCCATCCCGGAAGGCGTCCTGCACCAACAACACCCGAACCCTTCATAATATGTACACCCTGTTAGGTGGAATTCCACGCCGAAAACGCTTTACCACTCAAAGGCGCAGCTACGGCCGAGAGGCCTAACCACGCTCGACTAGTCGAAAGTTCTGGCCGCTTGCCGGGCCGGCACCATGGCGATCTCTGATTGGTCGAAAGCCTGGACCAGACAGCCAATCATGACCCAGTATTCGAATGCCGGTTGTCACTGGCGTATCCAGATGGTGCCGGACCTTCCAGAATGTCGCAGCATACACTTAATATACGACGAGCTTTACAAGTGTTTTTGACCTGGTTTTGGGCGTTAGTATACGTTTGGTAATTGTTTTTGATGGGAACGCTCGCTTTTAGGTTCAGACCGAGATCTAACCTGAGGAAAATGCCGTTATCACACCCTTCTGTCAATCGTGCCTCTTGTTGGAAAGTTGCTCATTGATAGTCGCATGCCTGCGGTTCGTATGGCAGCGTCTGTGTTAGATTCCTTAGAAGTCCCGATTGTCACTGCCTATTCATTGCATCCGCTTGTGTCCCAATCACGTGTAGCCCTTATACTCAAGGATGGAACGCTTCGTTTCGGCAGGATAAGCGCTCAGATGTTGTGTTTTGGGGGACTGCGCAGGAAGCTAGACAGCGCTGGTGATGCTCAGCGTGATCTTGAACTGAGATCAAAACGCACAGGTTACGGCGAACGGCTGGTGAAACTGTGCTAATCACAGACTTTCTGTGGTGTACTAACGTCCAAAACGTGGCCACATGTTGGCCAAATTCCGACGCGTCGCGTCAAGATGTGGGTGGAGTGGATTAGTTATCACCTGTCGCTCGTTCTGGAACACCCACGTGGGTTCCGACCATGCACTTATTCGTTGGTGCTTTCCTTTTTCGGGGGAGCGCGCAACATTCGCACACCTTACTTAGTCATTAAAAAGCTGTGGTTCGGAAGTCTCTTTCGGACAATTTGATACCGGCTCTTGATAGGAAATTCTGTCTATAGCGTTGCAAGATGCTTGGAGCCCTGATTGTGGAATGGCGCGGTCAACTGCTCAAACAGGTCTAATTTATTCCGTATGTAGCGAGCAGTTGTCGTACACTTCATTTGAACGGTCTTTAGCAATGCGACATCGGCCAAATCAAGCACAATTAGTGATGTAACCATTTTCAAAAGAAACAATGCAATGTGCTTCATCGGTTCAATGTCTGAGGAGGAGCGAGAAACCAATGATTCTAATGTATGGATGGGCTAGCCACATCGGGACTAGGCTGAATCTCTTGGGTCCAGTAACGGCATGATCCATAGTGATGTTGGTGGAGTAAACTTTGACAAATGTATGTGGTTCAAGTTGAGTGCAAAACGAAGATTGGACTCAGAATAGTAAGAAGCATATCACTGGTATAACAACCTACGCACGTGGGCTAATGTGCCAGATTTGGAGCAGTCAGTGAAATCCGATAACGCAACAAATAGTACACTCATGACAGGCCATAAAGATTAATAAGACGGGTGGATTGAGGTTAGCTGCCAAAGTTCATCTCGCGTAACGTAACGTCCCCCAAGGTAAAACACAAAACTGCTCATGTGGCTCCGCGGCCCGATGGCGTTTCGCGGTATAAAGACGTTTTTTTAAAAAAAACTGAGGAAGGGTCCAGACCGACAGGCCCCTACCTGACTTAAGTCCGTCGGTTGAAAGTCGCATAAGCAACCAACTAAACCTTTGAAATCACTTCCATCAGGAGGTCAAGACCTCGGTTCTTGTATATTATATCTCCAATGTTGTATTTGACCACGGCTTTTTATCGGTTCTCGTCTTGTTTACGAGGTGAAACTATCCGAACACTGCCAACTGTACCAGTCTCAATTCCAAGAGTCTTCTGATTCTGTCAGATCTCCTATCCACATACAGGCCACGCTTCAACTGACTCTGACAGACTCAGCTGATTTACACTACCTACAAAGGTGCAATACCTCCAGTGAAGGAGCGATAGTTATCGTTCTGAGATCCAACGGTCATTTGGTTGCAGTTAAGACACATTACACTGAATTTATTGCCTTAGCATGGCGATTGACATCTCAAGGGTGCAGGTCTTGAGGCTTTACAGTGGTCGCTTTGCTAGGCTTGCTTGACCTAGAGTCAGAGTTTTTCGGTAGCTAAATGCTGAATTTTTGTGTTTATTGCCGGAGAATTTACCGAGAGTTTGCATCGAACGGGGAACGAGTGTTCCGGAAAGACCGGTATATTGTGGATCGTACGCTTCTTCAATGATGACCCTGCGGTCCGGGAGAGGCGGGTGTTAAAGGATGGTTGCAGATGTGGTAATTTGGCGGTAGAGCCCTTTCTGTTGTTCTTTTCCGCTGCGATTCACAGGTCTTCGACACTGTTTCTTGTCATTGGAAAAGATCAGGGCTTCCAACCTTGTGGATTCAGCCATACATGAGTGATTGTTGGTTTAGACAGTCTGTGTGGACTGTTTTCTGATGCATACTATGGGTGTAACGGCGGATACTACTGATGGGGCATGCAAGTAGTGTGAGGTTTCTTACGCAACCTGTGGAACCGCTTTGCAGCGTTCGTTTACAATAGCGTGATAGTCAATGAATATCCACGAAAGTTCAAGAAGACGCGTGCGGATGTTCAGTTTTTAAAAATAAGGTGTATATGGGATGTTTACTTTCCTGTCCAATAGTTTGTAACCGTTTAGTTGGTGGTTGCTAGTAAACGACTTCTCGGCGAAGGGCTTTCCTCCTTACTAGGGTACTCTTATTTCTTACCGCTATCCCATAGAATTTAGTTGAATCCGTTGTCTTTGCGTTTTTATTTCACAGGCGGACGAAGTCAAGAAGGCGACACAGCGCCAGGGTCCCGTTTTGCCAATTACTCAACGCACGAAGAACGTCAAGGCCCACAAACCAACGACGCGGGAGCTGAAGTACAGCGCATTCCATGCTATTCGCCAGCATCGTGCGAACGCTCGCCTTTATGGCAAACGCCTACGCGCTCGCCAAGCTGCAGCCGCTGCAGAATAATTCGGTTATTCCATTATCTTGTATAAATGTTTTTGACTGGCTCGTGTTTCTTATGCGATCGATTAATGCTGACAAGGCCGTATATCTAAGATTTTTGGTTGTAAACTGAAGAGAGAAATGATACTGTTTGGAGGTATAGACGAAAGCAGCATAGTTCTTCAGATGTTGAACATGTACGTTCCGCTTGCCTATCAAAGTTAGTGACTTTATTTGTTCTCTGAGCTTGTTGCTTTTGATGGCGTAAGTCTTCGAGATGTTAAGAAAGACGGGAGTCACTGCACGGTGTGTGGTCATACACCGTGACGCCACTTCATGAGAGCTGAAAAGCAGATTTATCCGGACCCTGTGTAGATGCAACTGGGAACCATAACCATATATGCCTAGAAACCGTACATGTATGCTCAAAAAGTTTTCCTTATGGCTTTGGGTCTACCCTTGTCTTCCCAGCCAGGTTTAAGTGTTTTCGTCATACTACGTTGTGTTTTTACCAAGTGTATCCACGAGCACTTACTGATGATCAGCAGTTTTCTTGACTAACTGCATGCAACTGTTCATCTCATAAATATCGCTTGAGAGAATGAAGGGGCTACTATTTGCCCACTGGTCGAAATCTCGTCAGAAGGTGCGTCAGCTGGTCAAATCCGACGAATTGTGGTGACGTATTCGATTCCTGATACTTACAGACAAGCCTTCATTACTTTGATACCAGGTTTGTTTTTTAAGCGATTAGACAGACCGTTTAGTGTATGACTATGATTTGGGAGCCTTCTGTGCCTCTGGTTCCGGCATGTGTCACTCCCTGGTGTACCAAGTATTTATCGTTTTCGTCCAGAGGATCTCGCCTGCTGCTGTTTCCCTCGTGGTAAGTACGTGTGGTATCGGATGCGATACGATTGGTCGAATGATACATCAGTTTTTCGGTGAAACTGATGCAGATGGTGACACCGCTTGTTGACTTAGGGATGCTTGAGTTTCCTCCTGTGGGTGCATGTGGCCATTGTTGTAACCGAGAAAGATGGTTACTGGATTACTCGGTAGGACGCTCCACCATGAATGCCCACGCAATATATTTCAGCTGTTGTTCATTCGTTTCCATGCGGTCCGCTGTTTTTAGCTGTTCAAACAATATATTTTTAGGCAGCCGCGTTATCCTTAAGGTTACTGGAAATCCACATTCATAGTTACGGTGCAGTTCGTCACTGTGCTCGCATCCTTTACTTTGCACTTCGCGCGTAATGGATAAGGGAGAACTAGTGGGCGACTCTCGAAAAACACATTTAGGAGGCACGAAAAACATTACCTACCATCAGGACTGTTTGGACAGGTAACTGCTTGTTTGAGTGTAGAGAAGTCAAAGCTGGTATGATTTTGATGAAACGGATAGCAACTGTCCCATGGCCCCGGGGAAGAACAGCGAAAATGTATGGGGTGGTTTTTACCGAGTTGCGGTGATAAATCAGAGAGGCGAGTTGCCCAGGTGCATGTCCAGGGGGGGTGAAACAGACGGGCGAATTAATAGTTGACTTCAGTTATGTAACGAAGGTAACGGCCGCGTCTTGATGGTGTGGTTGAGTTGGAGGTCAATGGTACAGGTGTAACAAACCGCACAACTCTGCTGAATGAAGTGGGTATACGATTGGGGGAGGGCAACAGTTATTCTAAGGTGGGACAGGTCGGCTTGTCATTCAGTTGAGGGGGACGTTTTCGGAGATCAGGGCACGACCAGGAAAAGGGATGTCTGAAAATGGTGGACCACGAGGAGAACAAGTGGAAGGTAAGCGCTGAGAAAAGCATGAATCCAGGTAGGGCCTGAAATGGTGGGTGGAGTTGGAGGTTTGAGAATAACCGATTGTGACGAATCACAGCAAAAAACTGTGTATGTTCACTGTGTTAAAGGTCCGCATGTTTTTAAGATTAGGCGGGAGTTAGGGATAGGTTTGTGAAGGAAAAGCTTCGTTTGAAAAGGTCGATGTTACAAGAAACGGATGAAGTTACTTCACATAAGCAAAACCTCTGCATCTCGACCGCTTCTGTCTAGACTTGGATATCGTGGCAGTGTCTCAGCCATCGAGCTTCCTTCTAGTGGCATGGCAGGTAGGCACCGGAAGGGCATTACACGTGAACGACTATTACTATGAGAAACTGGTGGGAAGCAGTGCCGGACCTTGAGGAGCTCCTGCGTTGGCGTTTTGATCCGAATTACTACAACGTCAAGCCGAACTTCGGCTGGGGTTTGGGCAACACTGTTCGACGCGCATGCTCCGTTGCCGTCTCCAACAAGGCACGGTGGGGTTCAATCAACCCTTGGAAGGCGATTCGCTTCGGCAGCACCCAGCCTTCCGTGGTCTGTCTGCACCTTTACAAGGTCAAAGGTCTGCGCCACTCTGAAATGGGCACGGAAAACAGCACTTCTGACAAAACTTGCCCGCAATACAATGTCTAGTCGTCGCAGCTACTAGTGCTTGAAAGTGTTGCGCAACTAAACATTCCTTTTCCAGCTGTATCTTTGCGGATCATCGACGGGAGCCTACACTAGCTGTGTCTGACAACGGTTGTCGAAGACCTGAATACGCCTCAGTTTCGTTGTTCGTAGAGGCCACGTCCCAGTTATACAGCAAAACAACCTGTACTGTAGCATGACGCACACTTCTC